>OZ038484.1:85339834-85504834 GCA_964036315.1 Acanthosepion esculentum
TCATAATTTTCTGTAGGATTCAAATAAGAAGATTATTCAGGTTATTGTAATAACTCTACATTGTTACTTACAAACCATTCTAATGTGCTTCATGCTACATCCTTTGGATTAATATCTTCTTAAAAGCCCCACTATTCATTTGCCATATAAAAATCCAATGAGTGATCTGCCAATATATGTCAATATATCATTCCCTTTAATATTCCTTCAATGTTCCAGTACCATCAGAATCAACATTCTTACATAAGTATATACACACATCTGTCCATATTTCAGAGATGGGGTATTGTAGCTATTTACACTATTTGCATTGTTCAGATTGTTGTCCTCATCTTTATTGTCATATTCATGACCAAGGACACATGGCCCAGTGGATAAAGCATTAGTTGCAGTAATCCAGTAATTTGATCGAAAAAATTGTGAGTTCAGTACCTGGCCACAGCAGAGGGGAACAAAAACTTGGAGAGTTGAGTTACTAAAAAGGAATTAACTGAAACTGAGATATCCATGACATATGGAACTAGAAAAAGCTACCCCCATGGACTAAATAAAGGGTTTGGTTCAAAATTCTAATATATATTATCTGTAAAAGGCCAGAGCATACAATGGCTGAAACATTCTGGATATGACAATAAAGATGAGAACAACAGTCTGAACAATGTAAATAGTGTAAATAATATATACCCAGTTCTGAGCTTTACTGTGATCATGGTCTTCCTTAGATTTTGCATCTCTCATACTGCCTACAATAATAAAAATTTTAGTGATAACATGGATAATGCCCGAAGGAATTAAAACAATGGTAACAGTATTACAGACTGGAAACCACACAATAAATGATTGAGATTTGTGTTGTGCTGAAGTAGTGTTATAACAAATTATTGGTGGTTAGTTTATATTAAGATAAAAAAATAGACAGTTCCAACTAAACTAATTCTAATTATAAAAAAATTATAAATAACACAAATCAGATTATAAAAAAGAAATAAAAAAGTAAAAAAATAACAATGTATTTTTATTTAAAGATATTAGAAGGCTGATTACTGTAGCCTTTAAAGAGTTAAATTATATGATTAAGTAGAGATGTATTTTTGAGAAAAATCCTATTACATTTTTATAAATGTTTGATTTTATCTTATATTGATGAATTCTGGTGTTTGCACTATACACATCACTGGAAGTACTTGTCTTATTAAACTAGACATAAATGAATAATAAAAACTACAGCGTAACACAGATATTCCATAAAGATTATAGTAGATTCTAATTATGGTCTTACCAAAGCAGTAGTGATAGGTTGACATGACAACCTGGGAAATTTGAAATGATGCTGATCAATCTGAATCAGTAAGAGAACAAGATTACAAATTACTGAATTTATGAGAATTGGCTAAAGCAAAAGTAATAGTCTCTCCACACTTTTTTCTTGTTTTGTTTGTACATTCTGATGTTGATGGTTTCAAACTGCCTCATTTGTATTCCAAGCAAATATCTCCCATTCTTTTCATCTGCCTCCTTTTGGCTGCTTGCTTTCTTCCATCTTTATTTTTCTAATTTCCTTTTTTAAATCATTCAGCAGAGATGAGATGCAGCCCATTTTGGGACAAATGATATTGAATAATTCATTTAATCCAACATTGCTTGTAGAAAAATAAAATAAAAATTGTTTTGAATTTCTTCACAATTTAAAAAGATTGCAACAAGTACAGTCATGTTAAAAATAAATACATTTTTGTTATTATAAAATATTGCCAATATGAGAGGAAAATTTGACTGGAATTAAACCTTCTAAGTTTCCATATAGAATAGTTTTCATATAGTAAAAAAAGAACATATTTATCGTCTATTCAATTCTTATTGGAAAAAGAATTAATTACTCTTTTCCAATAAAATAGGACAATATTTCCATAAAATACATTTTACTATGTATGCAACCCCAACCAAAAAAAAAAAAAGATTAACAGTATTTTTTCTAATTTTAACAATGTGCCACTGTTTCAATTCCAACACTTAATATAAAATGTGATATTTAAACATTCTTTCTTCAAGTAGTTCATGACATTTGTTCTTAAACTTTGCTTTATTCATTACCATACAAATATATAACTAATTCAATATTCATTTGCATTATTATCGTTAGAATTTAATAAAGATATTGCAAAACTTTTATTCATTCTAATGATTACAGCAAATACCTATAGTGAACTCTACCTAGGTTCTAATAAAGTCTCTGATTTTAAGAACTTCCTAAGTATTTGGCTAAAACAATAGTTTGTAGCATTTTTCAATATGCAGCATTTGAACACATGATTTTATTTCACATGTGGTTGAAATTTATAACATACATACTCTGAAAGGTAATATTTCAACATGACTTTTTGAGCAATTTGTGTGTGGATTGTAAATTTAAAATATTTTTATATTAAAGAGGAGGAAAATAAGATGCATTTTCATCATTTGATAGTCTTTTTATCGTGGAAATTTTAAAAAATTATGCACAAACAGCAAAAGAGATATGTGTCATTTATGGAGGTGGTGCTATAGTTAGAAATATTGTTTGTAAGTTGTTTGTGAGGTTCAAGAGTGGAAATTTTGATCTGGAAGACCAAGAACATTCCAGTTGGGTTGCAGTCATTGATGATGACCAAGTCAAAACACTGATTAAAAATAATCTGGATCATACAACATGGAATATCACAGAGATATTTTCCATAACTCAGATGAATATTGAAAGGGATTTGAAAGCACTTTTATATGTGAATCAATATGATGTTTGTGTACCTCACAATTTAACAGAAAAAAATTAATGGATCATATTTCCATCTGCAATTCTCTGCTTAGACACAACAAAATTGATTCATTTTTGAAAAGGATCATGTGTAATAGATTGTTTACAACAATGTGCAGTGAAAAAGATCTTGGGCAAAATTAAAACCAGCCTGCATTCAAAGAAGATAATACTGTGTATCTAGTAGGATTGGAAGGACATTGTGTATTATGAGCCCTGTCTGCAAAATCAGACATTGAATTTAGACAAATACTGTTCCTAATTGCACACTTGGAATATCTTCATTACTACTTCTATCTTCTCTCACAACATAAGAATGGACCAAATCTTCCCTTCAGCTGAAAAGATCTCCAACTGATCAACAGATGGCTCATGACTAAAGATTCTAGAATGCAACCTGATTATATAAGCCCACAATGGGAATTCACTACCTTCCAGCTGAGTTGCACTTTATCCCAAAAGTTTTCATTTATGTATTTATTTCTTTTTTCCTTAAGGTAGTTGCTTTGAGATTCTCATATCTTGATTTTACTGGCAGTTATTAAATACCAATCACTTCTGGCCTAGATAAAATCATTTGCTGTTTACTTGACAATGTGGATATCCTAACCATGGCCCATTGTGTCAGAACTATCTCAAACATCAAATGATGCTGATTATTCTTAAATAATCTCTTTATGTTATTTTCATCAACTCCAACTGGTGTAGATTAACCACTGAGAATTGTTCAGCAAGCCATTCTTGATGTATTCAATCATTCACAGTACCTTCTCCATAAACTGCAAAAATCTTTTTTATTGATTGAAGTGCGTTTTTATGCTGAAAAGCATAATATGCCAAAAGCATTAGATATTTTCTATCTCAAATGTTAAAATCAATAAACAAAAATAGGTCAATTTTAACAAATATGTTTTAATGCATACTGAAATAGTATAACAGCTATCACAATACAATCAAAATCAATCTTTTTGGCTGTAGTCAAAAGTAAACATTCTTGATGCAATCTAATTACAAACACAGAACACTTTTTAGGCTATCCATTATCTACTGATCTAGCTACATATAGAATATACAATGTTTTCCACACTCTTCCAAAATACATTGAATTTATTGTTATGAATTACCTTACTATATATGGATCTACTAATAATTTATACCAACTTCCTCCATCATGAAAAATATTAAAGTATATAAGTCTCACCAAAGTTTCTTAATTTACCCTACTGGGATTGAAAGACAGTGTCAATAATAGCCAATTTTAATTGAATTAAATATTGTTTGCTTCTTCAAATATATATACTATAGAACAAAAGAGAAGGACCACCTTCTGGATTTTGAAGAATTATCTAAAAATTTAAGGTTGCATGCCTTTCTCAAAAGTAAGTTACAAGATTGTATCTCACAAGATAAGTGTTGGATATTAGAGATATGGCAGTAGAAGTTGAACTTTCCTGCCAAAAGCCCACAACTTTTTTGCCTTGTTACAGATAACAGTCTGGCCTGAAAAAATGATACCTGACATGAAAGTCTATACAAAGCCAAGATGTATCATTGAACTGCTCCATGTGAAAAAAAATCACCCAATGACATTTATCAACTTTTGCTGAATGTTTACAAAGACCAAACAATGGATGTAAACACAGTGAATTAGTGTGCATTACATTTTAAGTGTAAAATTAGATTAAGTCTACTAGTACAGATTTTTACTAGTGTGGCATGAAGGATCTGGCAAAAATGCATAAACAGTAGAAACTATGTGGAAAAATAGTGTTTTTGTAACTGAAAACTTGCTTTATCAATAGTGTTACTGTACTCTGTTTATCTGTTGTAGTTTTTGTGAAATAAATATGAGGTATTGCTTTCAGAGCATCCTTTGTATTACTTAATATGATTGAACGAGAAAATCTTTTTACTGCATTATCAAAGAAATAAATTCAAATAAACACATCTCTTTACTGCTTAAATTGTATTCATTTTTCTCTATTATACAGAACTTAGTTCAAACAAAGAATTATCAAACATCTACTATCTATATTTCTACTATCTATATTTCTCATGTTGTCTGTCTGTGTGTCTGTCATGAGCGTTGTTACCTCGCCCAGGCTGCATTTGCAAATAGCTGCCATAAAGACATGACGGAGCCCGATTTTAAGTCCGGACTTAGGTTCCGAAAAAATCAATAATCGAAAAAATCTGCTTACAGAAGGAATGATCGCATTTCAACCAAATTTGACACCCTCTTAGAGTCTACAATTAGAAGTGTTGTCCAGAAGTTTCATGACCACGGACCCCTAAACAGCGCAGAAAATCGATAAAACCCAAAAACCGATACGCCCAGATTGCGCCTGAACCGCATGTCGGTTTTTAGCGAAAACCGACTGGATTTATGAGGAGGCCATTGGGAGTCACCATGTGAAGTTTCAACTCTGAGCGCCCCCCCCCCGTAAAAACAGAGTGCAAATCGACAATCGGTCAACCTTAAAAATGTTTTTCCGGTTGGGTATTTCCTAAATGCAGATTAATTTAAGGTCATGCTATGCGCGGGAAGAAACAGGTCAGTGCGTGCAGTGGAGTGGAAAAAAAACATTTGACCTCAAATTCTGGAATGGGTGCAGGGCCATTGAAATTCGGCTTTTTTATCCCTGCTACCAGGTCTGACTTTGAGCCACAAATGACATATTCGACTTTGTCAACACTTTTGCTTTAATCGTCGCATCTTACCAAAATAAGCACTTCCTTTATTCACGTCTTTACTGACAAAAAAACCCGCATACGTGCTGAGTGAAAATGGTTCCGCCCTCAGTAGTCCATTTTCCAATTCTTTAAACCTTTTCCCCTAACCCAGGCCGCATCCCAGACCTGACGAGGGTTTTTTGCGTTAAAACAGCAGGGCTTCCTCGTAATCCATTTCAAAGCTAATGCCGGTAAACGGTTAGCGGCTTTTCGTTGTCGCACAAACCAAACGAGCAAACGCTTCATTGCAGCTCCTTGCATTCTCATAGCCGGCATCACTTGCGTTAGAGCCAAGCTGTATATGCAGCAGGCAGCTTGACCCGTTTCATACCTATTTCTATCTTTTCGTAGTTCAGTTTTGCTATTAAACAGTTAACTGCTGTCGCAAGTTACTTCTCTTCTGCCTTTACTACGCGGCCCAGTACACCCAGTTCACTACTTTTTAACCTTCAACGCTTCAACGTTTTGATTGCGAAACCTCTTCCTACAGCGACGTTTTCGTGCTGCCAGGAGCCATAGCTAGGAGAAGCTTTTTCCATACCGCTCCACTGCATTTTTAGTTTTCATATACAACGAGGTTGCACCGCTTCAGCTTCGGCATCAACTTCTATTCGCATTTCTACAACCCTTCAAATGGCTCCTACACGACGAACATCCGCACGTCAGCAACTGAAGACCCCCAACACCGTTAATGTTACACATGCAGAACAGGCGACTGCGGAGGAGCACATAATAACTCCGGTTACAGATGATCTATAGCGTCTAATTCAACCTCTGCTTTGCACTCTTCTGCGTGCAGTGGCGATGACCAACCCGGCAGCTCTGCAAAGGCTGCAAAACACCCAGGCGAGGCAACCTTAGCAGGCGTTCTAAAAAAGCCTCACCGGCTAAGGGGAAACGGGAGCAGGATTCCATTGAGTGCGCCTCCTTGTTTGAGAAGCGGCTGGCGTCTACTTCAACCTCTGCTTTGCACTCTTCTGAGTGCCGTGGAGATGACCGACCCGGCAGCTTTGCTAAGCGTGCCAAAATACCATGGCGAGGCAACCTTAGGAGGCGTTCTGCGGCAAAGAGAAGCGGGAGGAGGAAACCGAGGTAGAGACCTCTTTGAGGCTTTCCAGTTAATCTCAACGGAGGCAGTATGTTTTGTCACATGAAACGCTGGTGAGCGTAACTACCGTTTGTACTGCAAATCAGTTTACACATATTCGTCGAAAAGTAAGAGGAAACTACCTAAACGTACGATTTTTGAATCAAGCACAGGCAACGCCGGGCCATGCTGCTAGTAGTTTATAAAATGATAACCAATGTAAAATAAAATTTACATTATATAAGTATATATATAAATATATAAATGTTCACACTTAAGAACCTATGAGAAGTCTATAATGCAGGTTTCTATGATAACAGAAGCAAATAGTTTAACACGAGAGATATTACTCATATATTAAGATCATTTTCATCTTTGCCATGATACTGTTACAAGTTGGATATTTGCTAAGATTTATTGACTTTTCATTTAGATTCCATTCTTGCTTCCATTCTCTAGTTATGTGTGAACCTGAATCTACATTATATCTGCAATAAAACACCTACACATTACTTAACAGTTAAAGACGCTTTAGGTTTATGATCATAAAGATCGCACATTTTATACAATAACGTTGTTTGGTTAGTGCAATCATCTGAGAAATCATCAGGAGTGAAATGCTGGATGTTTCATGGCATCTCTAGGGTAAAGCAATTTATTTGGTAGTACAAATTCCCTTTTCAAGTAATATGGTACAAGTAATACTACATTATATGGTATCAATATCTCAGGCTTGACCGCATGCAATACAATATGAAGATGTAGATTATGTGTTTTGTAGAATACATATACTTATATACATTGCATCTCACATTATTAGCCAATTCATGCTTTGCTGTTAACTAAAATTAATATTTGTTAGAATCTAAAAGTTTATTTGCTGTGTGATGGCTATATCTGAGCAATTAGAATGAAAGCCAGTACATTTGCCTGAAACGTCCTAAATTTAGAAGTCTCAAATTATTAGACACTTTGCAAGTTTGAAGCTTTAAAATGGATTGTAAAGTTGATTTGGCTGATGAAGGAAAATGTTTAATAACTGTTGAATATACAACAAGTTAAACAACAGTAGAAATTGTACAAATGTTTGGCAGGTACAACTGAACTGTGAAGAAGTTTGTTGAATATCCAGGGCAACTCTGCGGCTGGTTTCATAAGATCAAGTTGATGACTTTATCTTGATCTGTGTCACAAATCAAGAGAAAAGTTATAAAAATTCCATGTTTGAAATTTCTAGGCATTGATTAACTATTGCAAAGTGCAAAGATGTCAGGTTATAAAATCAAGTGTCAATTATATGACCAATTATCGGGCTTCCTTTAAATGACATATGGGAAGAAAATCAAATGGAATCAGTAACAGAAGATATGAAGACCAACTTTTTAATTATTTTTTCACCAACAAATGCTGTGCTATACCAAAAGTAAACCTTTGAAGAAGTTGAGACTTCACTCATCAGTGCTCTGGGCAGCCTTATCCCATACTATGCTGTCAACTACCTTCAAGCCCACCCTGATAAGATCCAAATCAGTGCCTTCCACCTACAGAACAGAGAAGATAACAGCCAATTCAATATGAACTGGTATGGAAAATGGTTAGAATACACTTCTAAGCCTGTTACAATACACAGTACAGTTCTAGTCCTTTGCTACTCCACAGAAGAATATGCCTCACTAGTGTGGTACAGATACTCACATGCACATAAAATCAACCTTAACCATAAATGCCACTTGCAGATCCATCACTGGGTGTCTCACACCAACCAAAGTAGATGACCTCTACTTGCTTAGTGGCATTGCTTCCTCTTACACCAGAAGGACAGTCCACTCCCAACTTGAGAAGTTGAAGCAGTAAACTGACCTTTGTCATCTACTCTATGGCTGTGAACAATGACAAAGAGGCTCAAGTCAAGACACAGCTTTCTACATTCAGTCAAACCACTGAACAACAGAGCTCTTAGTCAATGGCTGTCCCTGTAGTGCTGTCACTTTAATAATGTGGAACACAGGTTCTCTCTCTGCCCTACAGAAGCCCTCCCCTCTGGCTCCAGTGATGCCTGGCTATTCTAGTCCTGTCTGAATCACTTCTGAACAGCTGTTGATTGCTGTAGAGCCAACCTTTAGAAATGGTGATATGCCACCAATAATGATCCCAACTGCCAAAGCAGGCAATTACAAACTATGGAGCATCTTCTAGTTTGTCCCAATCTTGAAGATTCATGTACACTTAATGACTTTGAAACCTTAACACCCAGGTAAGGCTCTGTGTGCATCACTGGATGAGTGTAGTGTAGTTAATTATAAGAAGAATACTGTGCTCCTTTCAGTGAATCAGACAGAACAAAAAAAGTGTAACTTCTCATAGGTTGAGTTGTCAACAAGGCAGAGGTAGTGTGATGTTTTAGAGTGGGAATATTGGAGGAGAAGCAGCGGCTCTATGGCAAGTTCCAGATAGTGTTAAGATGACAAGTCAGATATACATCAATTTTGTTGAAGGCATACATGGAATCATGTTTCAAGAAGATGCAAAGCACTTTCAGAAAGTTGATTTTCATTTATGCATTACATGCAGCAAAGTAAACTAATACCTGAATAAAATGGATATGAAAGACATTGATTTAATGAAGTGGTTGTTAACCATATTGAAAACTTGTTGACTAATCTGAAAATGATGATTTAAAATCGTTGACAGCAATTTACTAGCAAAGAGAAACTTTGGAATGCTATTCTAAATGTTATGCAGTCTAATTCACAAAATCAATAGATGAACAATTCTAAAACTAATTTTAGAACATGGAACATACATTTCACATTAATGTTGTCTTTATAAATTTGTTGTCATTATAATCACAGTTTTTAACATTTTTTTTTTAAATGTTGGTCTTTATAAACTTTGCACATACTTTGTAATTATAATTTTTAATTACAATGTAATGTTTCTTGGAATTTCAGTAAACTTTAGAAATCCAGTAGAATTCATAAAACTGTTGTCACATCATAAGAATGAGATGTAGTCTACTATAAGTTATCCATATTATGTGAAGTATCTTAAATATTAATAGTGCAAATATTTCTGAGAAACCATTCATTAGTTTTCTACAAGATTTTAGACACAGAATAAATAATCTGGCATGATCAATATTTGAAAAAGGCCAGTACACTCAAATCCTCATTCATGATGAATTGTGACTTCATGCTAGCAAAACCATCGACAGCTTCTGAACAGTTTTGTCTACCCAATTTTACTCACAAAGCTTGGGTCAACCTGTGATATGGTTTTCAAGCACTTTCCAACTGTGCCACACACTAGGGTTATCTCTCCACACTAATATTATCATTAAAAAGTCACCTTCTTGACAATTGGCCATGGTAAGATTTGAAATTTGGGATGGTAACATTCTAATCACTTGGTCATGTGCTCACTTTTTACACTATAGGATTTTGAAGGTTGGATTGGTCATATAGAATACAATTAGTTTACTTTAAGCTCCAAACAAAAGGATTTTGCCATATGTTCAGAATTTCCATATTTTTGCCTTTTATATCATTAACTTAGAATGATTTACTTTATAATCTCCTGACGATATTATGAATAAACAATGAAATATTACCAAGATTAAGCTACCATGTTTCTTAAACAATAATAATTATCTACAAATTATTTTTTTTTGTATTTTTATCATTTAAAAAAACTTCTTGTTTATTTTATGAGATTATTTTTTACAATTTCTTTTAATATTTAAAAATATATAAATTGAAATAAATGTAATATTTTTACACTCATAGATTTCATTGAAGTGCCAAGAATCAATACTACACAGATGCCCTAATGAAAAAGAATGAATAAAAAATCCACAAACATAATTACTGATACAATCTTTTCCTAAATAAGTACTTTATTTTACTTAATTATTTGATTAGATTTGTAAACTACTAATATCATAAATATGAAAATTTTAATTGTCATTCTATAAAATATACTTATATATAATGTTTTATGGAAAACAGATATAAGTACACAATCAAATGATGAGAAAATGATTTATTTCATACAAAAAATATTTATCAAAATAATCACATTATTTGTTAATGCACTTAATTCTCTAGTGAATATTAATCACATAGATCAAACATTATTATAGAAAAAAGGGAAAAAGCTACTAATGTATATTTTTATGTGTTCAGTTAAAAGAGATTTGGGAGAATCAAAATCAAGCGACAACAAGACGCACCATAAAAAATGAGAAGAAATACTCAGTGAAATATAAAACCAAAACGATTTTATTAAAATAAAATTAAATTTTAATAAATATTAAGAATGCAAAAAATTTGGTGGTTTGTGCACCTGGAAAAGAGAATAATAAATTTCAAGACAAGTAACTTATTTTTTTTTAAAATAAGGCTGAATGGTATTTGTGACAAAAAGATCAAGTTTACAATCAATATCAATCAAATAACATAAAATATCACAAGAAAAATGCCAGCATATACAAAACAATATAAATTACAAGGAAGAAGGTACAATAAAAGGGTTTTAGTAAGATTGAACCCAGTTAAAAGGGTATATTTACCATGAAGGTATAAAATGTGAATGATCTTAATAGTTCATGTGATTTGAGTTGTTGAAGTTTGTGACAAAATCTGTTTGTATCTTCAGAGTCTTCAACATAGAGTGTTGTTTTGAGAACAGTACTTGTTCTCTCTCAGGGAAACGACTATTTTGTTACAATAGTCGGGGTGAAAATAAGATTTAATTCTGTCATGAAAACAACAATTTTGTTGTCAATACTTTGTTAAGGATTAGGTTTCATGGCCACTTCTTTGAATCTATTCTTAGTCAGGTTTTCAGCTGTTTTGCAAGGTGGATGGTCGTTTTGCCAGGATTTTTATAGACAAAAGGTCATCTCTGATTTACCCAAAAGATTTTAGTAGTTAACACAAAAATTTCAGATCTCAACCAGCTAGAGTAGCCATTTACATTCAGCTGACCCACTTCCATTCCTCAATCAAGGAGTTTTGCATGCAGGGTGGCAAGATACAGGTTTCAGTAATTATTTTATTGCCATCATCTTTTTCCCAAACTACCAAGAGTTGAAATTTAATCAGAGTGAAAAAAAAAAAATTTAACATTATATAAAGAAAGTTTAAGATCAGAATTCAATTAGTAACTGTGTGTTAAGCTATAGATTTGTTTTATCCATTTTTGTTTGTAAATATTTTATTAAAGATGAGGGAAAAATATTGTTGAAGAAAGTTTGGAATTACATAAAATCCATCTTTCATGTTGTAGTAATTGTCATATAGGACATAAGTGAATGGAATCGTCTGTTTATGTAAATAAGCAGTGTTAGCATTTGGTCAATTGTTAATTGTAGCTTCATGTAGTAAACATTCTATTTCATCACTTTCCTACAAATTTGTCTTCCTTATTTATTTGCCTCTGTTGCCTTGAAAACACAAGATAAAACAGTAATAAAATAAGCACATCTCATCTCTGTTCTTGCTTGTAACCATCCAATATAATAAAATAAATGTTTCCAGCACTAAAGCTGAATTAGTTAAATAAAGCTTCATAAGCTTCTACTTAGATTTGTTACTATATTACACATGCATTAATATTTTGTGCAAAAACAAAAGTTAATTTCTAACAAAGACAACTACAAGTAAATATGTTATCTACTCTAAAAAGTTAACTTTATACTTTGTCATAATTTTGAGTAAAGCTTGAATGTGAATCTGACAGAATGGTAAATATATAGAATAATTTGAAAAACCTCTATTTAGATATTTAACTAATGAATTGTTTCCATGGGAAAATGAATTTTACTTCAAGAAAATCTACATTAATACAAAATAACTTGATTCATATTATACATATGAACACTTGATTTTTTACTTTAAACATACTGTTTTAGAAATTAGATTTTACTTTACTTCAACTAAAAAAGGGTGATGAACTGAAATAGCCCAGTTGTATATTAATCATGGGGAGACTTGTAGATCATGTCACTTTAAATGCATCTTTGTCTGAGTAAATTACATGCATTTTCATTTTCAGTGTCAGTTGATTTTCAAAGAAATTAGTTTGTATGCAGGATTCTTCAGCAATTTAAAAAAATTTAATTTCATTGACATGTGAAGCCAGTACTGTACAGACTTTTCAACCAGGAAAACATATCCACAAATGTATATCAAGAATTTTCTACTTGAGTGAATTTACCACTTCACTGGCTTTCAAGGTCTTTTCATACAATGGCCGCCTTATAAAATCATTTTTTCAGAAATCTAAAGTAAACAATGACTAAAATCATTTTCCCAGTCACTATCAGTTTGTAATCTTTAGGTATGCAAAATGAATATAAGCATTCAAGCCTGACTACATAGTTGTAGTATACAATCATGTAGGAACACTTATATTATCCTATTGTTTTCTTTTTTATATTATATATCCTGTAATAAGAAGAAACCATCATGTTGCTGTGTGACTTGTAATATAATAAAGCCAGTCAGGGTTATATTGGTTTTCTCTTGTTACGATGAGTCAGCTCTTGCATATTAGAGTTATTCCATAATACATTTCAATTTAAGGAAACTATTTCAAATCTATATACAATTGAGTCATCAATTAGAAGTCATTAGAGCGTCATTAGACGTTCTCTTTGTGGTTATGAGATATTTCCAGTATTCAAGGAGAGTAATTGCTAAACAGATGTCAGACATCAGATGTGGAATCTGATGTTTTTAACTCAATATACAAAATTCATGGCAACTGAAGATTAAGTGCAGCATCTTAAGATCAATTTTGCTGTTTAGATGCACATATTACTTAACTTTTATAACTCATTCTGATCCAACCAGTATGAAATATGACCAAAACTGATAATCAAATCTTTCCTCAATGTGAGCTCCAGATTGGTAAGAAAAGATTATGTATAAAAAGAAAAGAAAAGAAAAATAATCAATATCTGAACAATTATATGAAAGTAGTCTTAAAAAGACACAAAAATGAGTTCACAATATATATATATAAAAGATATCAAAACAAAAAATAAAGAATATATAACAGTGGGATGGACTGAATATATATAAGTCAGTTGATATGATCTCTTCACAACTGGATTCTAGAATTCTAACAAATATTAAAAACTGTAAAAATATTGTGCAGTTCATATAAAATGCGAAGATTTAAAAAGTAGAATTGACTGTATAGAGAGAATCCTTGATTGGAATCCACAACAAATGGAATTTTTGAAGAGGTTTTGTTATTCTCACACTTTTTCATCACTGATATGGTAGTGCTTAATATAATTTTGAAAAAATTGAATTTCACATACCAAAGCTTTACCAAGTCAATGAAAAATTAATTATTGAATGTTTACAGATGATTTAAAATTACACAAAACAATCCAAAAGTTGGAGCATTACTGCAAACAGGACATTCATGATAGACTCTAGCATGGAATTTGGAATAGAAAAATGAATACTATTAGCTGCACAGACAAAAGGAACTGAAGTAGTGGACAAGAGCATAATTAGGACATTGCAAGGAAATGACTAAGAATATTAAAAAACATTAAAAAAATCAAAAAAGAATATCTTAAAATGGCATTCATATAACTAAATGAATGACAATGAACTGAAAATACTGGATAAGAGCACTAGAAAACTTACAAAAATTCATAAAGCTTTTAATATAAATGCGGATTATACAACGATAAATTAAAAATGCAAAGAGATAAAAAGTAAAGTTTAAATAATTTGCTTTATAAAAGGACTGAGTGTACACAGAACAAAGTAAAATAAATTAAAGCCAACATCTAGAAAATACAAAGTTCAGTAAAAAGAAAAGAGAGAATTGAAGGAAAACAAACAGGTAAATAGGTATTTGAAGAATTCAAGAGACAAACAAGAAATATCAGATAAAATGATCTAGGCTAGATATCTTAAATGTAAATCAAAGTCTAATAATCATGAAGTGAAATAAATTGATTATAATAAATTATATCAAAGCAAAGGCTCCAAGAAAATAGTAAATGTTATCTATATGAAAATGAAGATGAAATAAGGAGACATTATTAGAAACTACATAAGTTGGGATACACAGAGCATGTTAAAGTAGACATGACTGGATTGAAATAGTAATTCATTAGAAATTTTTGTCTTTGGCTTATATATATATATATATATATATATATATATATATATATATATATAGCCAAAGACAAAAAAATAATGGAAGCCTTATTAATAAAAACAAACAAACTAACACTTAATAATATTAACTTTGAACATGGACATAATATCTTGACCGTGTTTTGAAACAAAAAGATGAAACATTTTATAAAACATACATATAACAAACTATTTCTAATTCTAGCAGTTGAAATATAATCCTTGAAAATGGCTAAATGTATAGCCGAAACTGCTCAGATAAAAAGAACATTCGGACAGTTTTTATATAATTTATCATCTGAAAAGAAAAACATTATTAGATTGCACGAGAAATTATATAAAAAACTAAATAAAAGCACCTTGTCAGTCGTTTTTCATGAAATGTGCATATATATATGCATATGAGTACCCCTCATTAAACCAACCATGTGTCATGGAGGTAGCAAATACCCAAATCCAAGGAAGAATCAAGAGAATACAATCAGCAATGCTATTAAGGAGAATGCTGGAGATTTGAGAAAACTTGCTTCTAAGCAATAGTTACTAAATACCTATGGTATAAAAATATAGAAAAAGTAATAATAATGACAATGTTCATAATCTTCATAATTAAAAATGACCATCATTATTCTATAATTATTTTCTTTTAATCGTATTATTATTGCTTTTTTAAAATTTATTCTGCTTATAACAAGCTAAGTTATATCTTGAGAATTTAGTGCTTGATCTTTTCTTTATGCATTATTTATAGTTTACATTCCTATAAGTAATTTATTGGTACTCTCAAAATTACATAAATTAAAATCTATGATATAATATCTCCAATTTCAGAATGAACATCTCTGAGTAAATAGTTCTACAAGATTAATTGCCTGATTTTAAACAAACAATGAATTGTTTCTGAATTAGGTAATGGTAGATGAACAACATAAGTTTAGCCAGGCTATAGACTTCAGCATCTCTTGTAAAATATATTTTGCATTTTGGCCCAACATTTGTGTCAGTATAAGAATTCAGGATAATCTTATTGAATTGCTTTAATTACAATTGGTAGTACTTATCTCATTCTTTATGCCTTTAAAAACAATATAAGAATATAGGGAAATTATAAAAACGTATGTAAAAGAATTTTTATATGTATTTCTTGAAACCTTAATTATGTGTTTATGTTTGACTTAGAAAAATCTAGATAAAGTCCAAATAATTTCCTTCTATATATTCTCCCTATGAAAAGAGTATACATTCAATGAATTCTCTCTATGAAGCAAGTATACCTTCCATGAACTCTCTCTATGAAGAGAGTATACCTGAAAAAAGAAGCATAATGGTGCTTGTTACATCTGAGATTATATATGCAAATTGTATATTTAGTTATCAGATACTTTTGAATTATAAAGTTTAAATGAAACTTCAAAAACAATCATGTTGGAAATCAATATTTTATCAATATGATACTACTCAAAGGATGACATAAAGAAAGATCTAAATAATAACAAAATTTGAAATTGAACATAAAATAATAATAAACGTTAAGAGTTTAAAAGTATATTTCATAAAAGTCAAGCTATCCACTATTTTGCCAAGTCACTCTACATAATCTACAAAGCTTTATCTTCTTGTGTCTGGTTACTTCTCTTAGTTGTATGAAGTTAAAAAGACATTGTATGCACATGAGTGAAAAATAAGAGTAAGATTAATTGGCATAGCTTAATGCAATTATTCCCTTTTGTTTGTTACTTTTACTGTATCTGAGTTGAATGTAACATTGTTGCTAATAAAATATAAAAGTGACAAGTTAAACAAATGTAATAAATATATAAAGTAAGCAAACTTGATTTTAGATTAAACTGAAGAGTTGGAATTGTTTCTTTGGTTCTAAACTGCTGTACATAATGATGCAGACTAATAATCAGTCCTAATAACAAAATCATAAAAGTGACCCATTATTAAAATATGAAAAATAAATACACACACAAAATTGTGTAAAATAGTACTTGTCTTGAAGCTGCTCATACATATATACCTATATATACTGTTTTCTACCTTAAGACTATTAGCAAAAAGTTGAGGGATATTCACTTGTTTCCTACAATTAATATGAGAGATTCTATCAGGTGGGGGAAACTCTCCAAAATCTTTCTTTACAACATAAACTCATGATAAAAATATATTTTAAATTTTTAATTCAATCAAGATGCTAATAATACATGAACACAGGTGCATATTGCATATGTATATGTATTTATATATGGAGAGTGTGCACATACGTTTTGGTCTGGTATTTTACAGAATAATCATATGCTTTTATTTAAGAGCACTTAGGATATATATATATATATATATATTATATATATATATATATATATATATATATATATATATATATATATATATATATATAGTTGGATTGAGGTGAGTTTGTGACCCCGGGTTTCATGTTCTCTGCGATTGTTAGACAAATTGATTAATTTTTAAATTTTGGATTTATTTATGGTTGCGTATATAGTGTTTTATGGTAGTGTGAGGAAAAATTGTTGTTGGAACACCACTCATACATATGCAGACATACATACACACATGTTCACGCATTGCAGCTCACATATATGAACAGTGTGGGACTGGGTGTATATGTGCATCCATGTCTCGTTGCGTGCATACGTACGCAATTGGTCGCCGTATTCAATGTTGGATTGTGTAGCAAACTTCTTTCACAAATTGCAGTGTCAATGCACAGACCATTCGTCTATTTTGTTCACAGAATAATGTTTTCTTGCACACACATACACGTATGCATTTGTGTTCACTAACCTATCCATCTGTTTTTTTTATCTTAAGATGGGGTCTGTGTAAGACTATGCTAGGTAAAATTGTTATTATTTTTAATTACAAAAAATTGCATATATATATATATATATATATATATATATATATATATATCCAAGTAAAATGAGAAAAAATGGAGTATAATTCCACTGTCCATAACATTTGATTTAAAAGAGAACTCAGTAGAACTAAATATTATCTATTTTAGAATATTAAAACAAAAACATTAAAAAAGTACTACACAATTGCAATTATGTTTCAACACTACAAACGTGTCTCCTCGGGTGATGTTAAACTACTGGTGAGTGAACAATTATTTTAATTTCTAAAAGCAGAATACTTCCTCTTTTTTCTCAAGAAAAAAAAACAAAATTAAAAATAGGCTATAATTCTTTGTCAAATTAATCTACAAACATTAAGTAATGAGCATCCATATAAGATGTTAATAATACTAACTAATCAATGCAAGATGTCAATAATACTAACTAATCACCTGTACATCCATATAAGATATTAATAATACTAACTAAACATCAATATAGAGCTATATTAAATCAAAATTAATCTTAAAAATCGAATAGTAAGCCACATAAGGTGCACTGCAGTTCATCTACTGATTATTACTATAAGAAAAAGTATTATCAATTTCAAAGTTTAAACATATTGTAAGGTAAAAGTAGACTATGCCTACAATTTACAGTCAATTCACTTCTTTAATTTAATAAGTAGTTTTTATCAGAAAATCTGATAATTTCTAATTTTTCATGTAAGCATAGAAAACAGGGTTCATTTGTATGTTCTAGCTTTTTTAAAATTTTCCATCTTACCTTAGGAGTTTTATTAGCTTCTTTTAAATTCCAAAATATTTAGAGAGAGATGTACTATTTTTATAAGTGCTATTAGTGAAGGATAAAATACACTGGTACCACCTAGTTTTTAAAGATTTCTTAGTACTACCTATATATTATTTTTCAACAGTCGGATTCTCTAGAAATAGTACTTAAATAAACAAGAGAGTTGGTTAAACATCTGTTTTTGTAATCGGCATTCATTAGAATTCCTGAAATTGCATTGGTTAATATTATCAACAGTATTTATCTTGGAATGCAAATTATTATCCAAATCTTTAAATTGGTTTAAAATTTTATTATTGTGTTTCTTGATAATCTTTTCAAGATTATCGGTGCAGCTATAACTTAGTTTTAGTGTGTTTCTGTTAAATATTTTACTAAGTGGGTTACTTTTAGGGAAATTTTTATCAATTAAATGGAGGAAATTCTGGCTTAAATTAGAACTAACCAATTGGTTAAATGGGGGTGCGTACCAAATGATTTTCCTATTCCTATGTCTTTTCCTTAGATCAGTATTATCATATTTTCTATACATAATTTCAGCCACTATTTTTAAAGCAGTATTATAGACACCACTATATTTATCAAACACATCTTTGTCCCATGAGTTGCTGTTAATCCTACATTCTATAGATGAGGGTATATGTTTGATTACAGATGGAGGGTGGTTAGAATTGTGATGAATATATATTGGGTTAGCATTATTTTTCATATAAGGTTGGAATACATCATTAACAAGATCTAGTGTAACATCAAGAAAATCTACTCATTTAACATTAGTAGTTATTTTTAAGATTTAAGCTTTTTAATTCTCTATGAATCATTTTCCTTAATTTGTCAACCTTAATTTTAGTAGAATTTCTTACTACCATAAGACCACCATCTCTATATAACCCTACATTATCAACATTAACATCATCATAAACACTAAGGTTGTATAGGATAAATAAACCCATCAGGTCAGAACATTCTGCAGGATCTAATGATCTCATAGAAATACCAAAGTGATCATCAGAATTTTTAACCCACTGTTCATTGTTGTTAATGAGAACAGATCTTCTGCAGTTCATTATTATGTTTAAATATTCATTGGAAATATTAGAGTATTCTTTGGCAAATTCCAAATCTTGGAAATGGAGGGGTAAAAATTTGCGATATCAAATTGGATAAAAGAGCAAATTCTTTAATTGTTAATTCCTTTGAAATAATTAATGATATCTGTGGTAACTGTCCATTGTAAAAGTTCAAGGTGTCATTTAAATTGTTTGTTGACTCAATCCAGGGTAACTTTGCTGATCCTTCTGATTTCTGGTCTGGTAGGGTTGATAATCCTAATAGGTAGTCTGATCTCTGGTCTTGTTTATGATCTTTAATTAGGACATACAATTCTTTGATACAGAGCTTACTAGCCCTATTGCTAATTTTAAGTTTATCAGTTATATTATTACAGGCAGTGTTAATTCATTCTATCAACTAAATTAATAGTGTTAATATTCACCTTCTTATAATTTTTAGTTAATTTTTCTTTAATTAAAGCATTATATATTTTTGGATTAAATTTATAAAAATTAGCAGCTTTATCAGTTTTAACAAAGATTTTGTTTGATCTATTAATGTCTTTAACAATACAGTCTAAATGTCTCTGAAAATAAATTTTAAATTGCTTTAATACGCTAGATTATTCATGTGGCATATTCTAGAATGTTCCAATAATGTTATCAGTAGTTATTTTTAGTTAAAAAATACAAACAGAACATTTTGTAATTGATATTTGTACAAGAAGGTTATCATCATGGCAAGAGGTAAAGAATTGACAAATTTGCAAAAATAACTGCTTGTTAAGCTCTGGAAAGAAATTAAAAGTTACAGGAAAATCTCAGACAACCTGAATATTCCATTTACTACCATTAGTTCATTCATTGCAAGATATAAAAAACTCAAAACTGTTGAAAACCAAAGAAGAACAGGTGCTCCATGGAAGATTTCTTCAAGACCTTTGGGGAAATTAATGCGTCAAATGAAACAAAATCCAGTGGTTATCCATCAAGAGTTGCAGGATGATTTGCTTTCATCAGTAATCTGTGTCACTAAACAGCCAAAAGAAATGAAATTCATAGAAACAATCTAAAGTCACTCTCCCCTCCGAAAACTCCATTGATATTGAAAAGACACACAGATGCCAGGTTGAAATTTGTTCGTGAACATAAGGATAAGGAAAAATCATATTGGGAAAGAGTATTATGGACAGACGAAGCTAAAATTGAGTTCGGATGTAATTCTAGAAATCATGTCCAGAGGAAAGACGGTGATGCCTTCAAACAAAAGAACACAGTTCCAACAGTGAAATTTGGTGGTGGCAGCATCATGGTTTGGGGATGTTTTTCTGCAAACATTAGTGGTAACATATCAGTAATAGATGGTAGAATGAATGCTGCAGCATATATATATATATATATATATATATATATATATATATATATATATATATATCATAAAGAAACAATTTATAGAAAGAATTAATTAGCAATGTTAATGTGATTAATGGTGAAATCACTTCACTAACAAGAATTAATGAAACATTAACTTACTATCAATTTCTTGAATAATAAGATCCTTATATTAAGTTGTTGTCAGATGGAAGACATATGCCAAGTACTTTCAACAATTTCAGATTGTCATCTTCAGGGTGCAATTTTTCCCATACATAAGCAAACACTAAGACAAAATATGTGTAAACCAAAAGATGTATTTTTAAAATATGCTATTTATTGACAGTTAAATATGTTTTGAAGCATGAAAGTTTAAGACATTTTCAGACATAATAGGCATTCATTTCTGTTATATTTATCAATATATATATATATATATATATATATATATATATATATATATATATATATATATATATATATGGGTATGTGGCTGAGTGGTTAGAACATTCACATTCTGACCATGAGACCCGGGTTCAAATCTCACCATGGACGATTTGTCAAGAATGAGACTTCCTGATGTTATCAAACTGGAAGGGTCGATCTCAGCACCTTTGGAAAGTGCCTGAAAACCAAACCACAGGTTGATCCAAGCCTTGTGAGTGAAATTGGGTAAACAGAACACTTGGGGCCATTGATAGCTGAACTAGCACAAAGTCACAAGTCATCATGGCCGAGGGCTTGAGCATGCTGGCCTTGTTCAAATTGTTGCTCATGCTAAATAACATGCTCTTTCCCAGAAATTGTAACTAAAGTCTGCTCAGCATAGTTGCAGTATAAACCACAGGTGGGTTCTGCAGGTGTTGAATAAACACAAATGCTCCTGAGCAAGTGTTTGCAATAGGGATTGGCTAGCTGCCCTAGCAGATGGGTATCCTTGAATACAAGTGGCCATCTATACTGTATATATATGTGTGTATGTGTGTGTGTGTGTGTGTATTGATGGCAGCCAGACCATGAGAAGAAAATCTCAAAAAAGATAAAGAATGCAACAAGAAACCACTACATTATATTTCCCAATAAGTATATAGTAATATACAGATAATAATGAAAAATGAACCTGTAGAAAGTCATAACTGCTGACATCCTGAAGTGAGATAGTATAAAATAAATATGTATTCTGTGGGTACAGTCTACCCGGAAATTAGGTGGAAAAATAAAATCTGAGTGTTCTGCCCACAAATACAACACAAACATTTTAAACGTGAAGTAGTAATCTTTGCAGAAAAGAAGAAGACCAAGCTAAATATAACTATGACATTTATACAGGCAGATACATGTATTTACATTTAAATTCAGTGTTCTTTGTTGTGTCCATGAAGAGACCAAAAGTTTGATTGTTTGAAATGATTTGTAACAAGTGAATCTGCAAAGTTCAAAGTGATTTTGTTGCGAGTGAGTCTGCAAAATTTGAAGTGATTTTGTTGCAACAAGTCTACAAAGTTCAAAGTTATATGTGCGTGTGCGCATAAAGCAAATGCTAAAAGAACATGTGTAACTGCTAACAGACTGTGTGTGATAGAAGTAATTTTAACATGGTGAACAAAGGGAGAGGAGACAGAACTTACTTTTGTCACAGCTTTGTATGTTCTTCAGTGTAGAAAAATGATAAATTATTACTGACTGATGCATTGTCATGGTAACATGTGTCAAAGCAGGGCGTTGTTCTCCATTCTTCATTGCAGATTTAGTCGTTCTGTTCTTGTCTGTTGCTCACAAGCCATTTTTATCATTTACACTCGGCTCCAAATCAGCATCTGAGTTTTGTGTGGAAATTTACTCAATAACCTGAGCCCCAACCTTTTTCCAGGTCATTTGGAGTTCAACTGTGCAGATGTTGGAGAAAGCCCATCATGTGACTTGTCAGATCCAATTAGGTTCCAGATGACACTTATTTAATTTGGATCCCTGTTTGTACAGAACTGTAAAAAAGTTTTTTATGTAGTGAATTTAGTAAGATTTACTTGTTTGTGCTTCACTTATTGGTCATAAAATATAGTTTATATCCTATAATTCTGTATTAATCTGTTGTACCTATTATCCATTATGTATTTGAAGCCATTAGTTTTGTAGGATATGAAATTGGTCAAAGTTTGTTTCTTCACTGTTAAAATGTGCCTAAGTTATCACGTGTTATATAAGAAAACATTTTAGCCTGTAAGTTAATTCCAGTGTTCCCACAGCAGCCATATTCAATTTAGTTGAGTGGCTTCATATGAGAAAATATCAAACAATGTTTTCCAGGTTGATGAAACCAATGGTAATAGTGTGGTACTTTTGAAAGAAAGAAATTCCAAAGGTGATAAGACAAAATGGCACATGTACAAGAATTCTCTCTAATATCAGTGTAATTAATTCCACAACAGACAAATGCAGGCAATTTATTTATAACATAGAACCATAAATACCTAAAGTTTTACTCTCTGGGACATCCTGTCATAATAAATTATGTTCTGATATTTTTTCTTAATAATATAATGTGCTTAAATTATATAATAGTTCTTCATTATATGTTGCTGATCTCTTTATTCAAAATTTGAGCAATTAGTTAATTCTTTATTCTATTAAAGACATTACAGTTTTTTTAAATGCTGCAAAACAAGTTGAAAAATATTTTCTTCACATAACTACAAGTATAAATACTAAAACTAACTCGTATTTTATTTTATTGATAATCAATGATAATCATTGAACATTGGGATCTGATAAAGAATAAGGAGTCATTTGCATCAACTGCTAAAAGAATAAAAGTATGTATATTAAATCTGTAGACTCTTCTATTTGAGTATAGGGCCATGTTAGGTGTTGCTGCTGTAGTTTCTATAGTAAGTGTGTTTTTACAGAGGGGAGTAGCTATCCACCCACCCAACTGCTTTTGAATTCAGACTTGTTTTTCTCTTGGATTGGTTGCTATACAAAGCTACAGAGCTATTAACCTCTGAATGTGAGGGGTGGAGATGGGGTCAAGAGTGTTTGTGCAAAAGTGAATGCAATAAATTCAGGTGGAATTTGAACAACTCACCAATCATACTCTCTAGGCTAATAACCACTACATTTAGAGCATAATCTCCAGCACACACTTATTCTAATCCCACTTTTCTTATTTATTCTTGGCATAAGAGAAGTTTATAATTTGAATAAGAAATTTGGTCACTCATTTGTATCTTTTGTGATTTTAGTATCATACTATTCAATTAGATTTTCACTGGCCACTCACTTTCAGTTCACAGCTCTCTGTTGGAGTGACCAATGCAAAAACTGCTGACAATCCTCCTCTGTCTGTTGAGTAAATTTACAAAATAAAATATGATGAAAATGATAGAAGAGAATTAGAAAAATGATAGAGAGGTACTAGCTAACAGTTCTAAGAGAAACTATGAACACCATATTCTTCATGATGATAAGAGATTCATATAAATGATTATAACTCAAATATTCAAAGCATGCTTGGTATGGAAACATGTTGCGATAGAATATCTCCATATGTCAAAAAGTATAGGAAATGACGTGATAATAAATGAATATCTTATTTGTAAATAAAGCAAGTTTATAGCAGTATGAGCATACCATGAGGATCCTAATCTTTCAACAAGCCAGCTTTGCGTATGGAAGGTTTTAGCTGTTTCCCATTCAAACTGATTAATGTCAGAGACTAGAACTTGTCAAGAAAATTAATATGGTGAAATATTTCAGGTGTGATAGGATGCCAACTATCCTGCTTAATGGCTTTTTGCAGAACTCAATTTTAAGAGAGTTCTTAATTTCCTCAAGGCAGGATTGGAATAATTTTCAGTGTGAATTTTGATTCCTCTTTTTATTGAAATTATCATAGATTCCTCTGCATATTCTAGTTTAGATTTTGATCCAATAAGATTATATTGTAAATGAATATTTGTTGCTGGTGTTGATAGGAGATCAGAAATGTTTCTTTTGTTGTATCATTTTATTGGAATGGAAAATAAGTATATAGGAAAGTCATAAATGTAGGTGGAGAGTAAATAGAAAGAAGTGGGAAAAATCTCCTTTGCAATTGTCATACATATATATATATATATTAATCCTCTTCTTCTACCTCCAGCTATGGATAAATAGCAGGACAGACTGAGTTCTATAGCCTTGGATGGCAACTGGTCTAGGAGAAGGACAACCCTGAATTCAAACCCTGCAGAGGATCGTTTGCGGGCCTTGTGGCATATAGTACACCAGGTCTCTGTATTCAAAAAGCATGGTTGGTTTTGCACAAAGCCTTCACCGCTATAATCAAATCATATGTGCTGGTGTCTGGCTGTTAGTTCCTAGGAACTGAGCTACTTGATCCTTATATGTCAAATATAACTAAAGAGTCCACCATATAAATATATATATATATATATATATATATATATATATATATATATATATATATATATATATATATATATATATATGTAATATGTGCAAGAAAGAGCTCAATGATGAGATGTTATGCTTATGTATCCTCAATTTACATCACACAACCAGTTCAGCCACTATAGCTTACAAGAATCACTTCTTCTAAGTGTTCCAGTGTGATAATTACAATCAGAAAAGAAGCCCGTTTGAGTCTGCTCATAATAATTGTAAATGTGTTCTCAAAGAGGCTAAGATTTTGCTTGCTGATAGAATGAAGCACTGTATAACCTTTAACACGTTTGCCTCTCATAACTACTGGTGGCTCTGTAATAGTGTCTTAAATAAGAGTAAGTCTTCTTTCCCTCCTCTCTTCACTCAATTTGAATTTTTAACATCTATTGATAAAACAGAAGACAAATTTTTATCATATACTACTCTTGACTCATCTGGAGTATCTTTGCCTAACTTTCCACTTAGAACTGAGTTTCTATTGAGTAATATACATATAACTTCATGGTTTTTGCTATCATCTCTAAACTGGATCCTCACAAAATATGTGGACTTGATGGCATTTCTGCAATAGTCCTTGAGAAATATGCTCCTCATCTGGCTCCTGTTCTCTTTAAACTCTACAATAAATGTCTTGCTGCTTCATGCTTTCCTGCTTGTTGGAAATCCTCTTCTGTTGTTCCAGTCTTTAAGAACTCAAAGAGAACCATCTGATTCTTCTAATTATCGGCCTATTGGCTTCTTTTCAGCAAAGTACTAGAGGTTCTAATCATCTCTGAATTGTTTAAACATCTCACCTCGCAGGGTCTTCTTTCAGATAAGCAATATGGCTTTCACTTCTCTAGGTCAACTGCTGATGTATTAACAATTATTGCTGAAAGGTCTCTATCCTTGAACCTATGTTGTTCCTAATTTTCATAAATGACCTTCCTGATGTCATCAGTTCTCAACTCAGTATCTATGATGATGACAACTATTTACTCCTGTGTTAAACTATGTCTGATCGGTTTGATAAGTTCAAATTGTCAGTTGATCTTAAAAATGACCTACATTGTGTTGTTAAATGGGAGCAAGAAATAGCCTGTTAATTTCAAAATGGAAGCTCTCTCTATTAATCATTTAAGAAAACCCTTTCTGCCTGCCATCAGCATGGCTGATGCTAACCTCCAGGAGAGTGACTCATTGCACTTTTTTGGGCTAACGTTTTCTGCTGATATGAAGTGGAAAGATAATATTGAATTAATTGTTAGGTCTACTGCTAGGAATGTTGGTTCACTGCATTGTGCTAAACAATTATTATCGGCATCTACTATAGAATCTATCTTATATATTCATAAGTCTACTATTTACAATGCTTTGAATATTGCTGCCACATATGGTCTGGTACTCCTGCTATATATTTTGTGATCTTTTATAAAATCCAAAGAATCTACAATGTCATTGATCCTGAGCTGGCATCTTGGCATCAGTCACTTTCCCACAGTTATAGCATAGCTTCCCTGTGTCTTTTCTGTAAAGGCTTTCATGGCAATTGTTCTGATTAACTTTCACTTATGGTAGCTAGACTATGAATTTTATTGTATTACTAGATTGGCAGCAAGATCTCATCTTTTAAGAGTTGAAATGTATGAATATAACGGTAAGTTCTATGCTAATAGTTTTTCTCACACTTTCTGCATGTGAAAATCTCTTCCAGCTTCTTGCTTTTCAGTCAAGTTTGATCTTCAAAAATTTAAATGTAATGTCAATCATTATCTACTGTTGTCTTGATTACTCTTCTTCTATTGTTCTTACTCCTTAATAATTCTATTCTTTTTCTCATATTCTTTCACACTCAGTAATCATCTGCATCTAAATGGTTTTCTTGTCTTGCTTGGGGTGAAATGATTAAAAAAAATGTGTTTGTGTGTATATGTGTGTGTGTATATATATATGGCCTGACGATTGCGTCTAGCATGAAACAGACTGTCGCCTCTAAGTGTTAACTTCTATGTTCACTTTTATATATATATATATATATATATATATATATATATATATATGTATCAGGCACATGCTGTAAGTAATTACTCAGGGTAGGCAGCTTGTTATCTTTATGCAGTAAATCTACAAAAAAATAAAATATTTTACATTTTATGCATAATAATCAGAGTAAACTTAATAATTTTGTTGGATTAGGCGCATATTCTACAACAGAAAGAAAATGTAACTGATCTATTTTATTCAGGTCAGGCACTGCCTACCTTGCTTACCTAGATGACATGTCCCTTATATATATATATATATATATATATATATATATATATATATATATATATATATATAGGCAGCAACTTTTCTTTTAAACATCTTTCATTAAATATGACAGACAAGGAAAATTTAATTAATTATTGCATATATATATATATATATATATATATATATATATATACACACATGCACACACATATATATATATATATATATATATATACACATACATACATACATGTGCACATACATATATATCTATATATATATATGATACAACAAATAGGAAAAAAATAAATATATATTGAATTAAAATAAGGTTAAAAATTATTGCTGAAGTAGAATAAAAATGCCAATGTCAATAACTCATGTACTACATTTCAATGCAATCTTATACCTTTACTCTTCTTTTTTAGTTACTTCCATAATAACATCCGCCATGTTCATTCTAAATATACTATTATTTTTGTGTTTTTCAATCTGTTCTTTGTGACATTTTATGAGTGTTTCACTATATTTTCTTTTTTGCAATTATGACTTAAAAATGCCACAATAAAAATTTTTTTATGAATACTTTTCATGGAACAAGCACACAAATACATGCATATATTTATAAGGCTTAGCTTAGTCTGGAATAAAACCACAATAATGGTTGTAAGGACAGAATTCATGACACTATTAAATGGTCTGTGAGACTGGTTTGCTAATTGTTGCCCAAGCATGGTTGTATGCAAGTATACATATTCACAAATAATACATTTGTAAAAAAGACATGGGCAACTTGATCAACTAATGCCTGTATGTGTGTCTGAATTAAAAGCCAATTTTTTTCTACACTTTTGTTATTCTGGGTTTATACAAAGAAACTGCTTGCATACTGTATCTCTTCTTTTTAATTATTGATATAGCAACATTTTTAACATTTAGCACTCTACATCACTTATAAATATTAATTCTCCTTTTACTGTATATGGAATATCCTTAAAATATAGTGTTCTATATATTAGTTCTATACATTTGAAATTTCAGTAGCCTGGCTCTCAATTTCAGTCAAGATTCTTTTAGATGTTGTCATAGAAGGATATAACTACACAACCAAGAAATTCAAATTCAGTTTTGCAGGACTTACATTTTGCTTGGCAAACATAGTCACCTACAGAGTGCTAAAGGTTAATGATAAGCAGTAATGTTTTGCATCTCTCTTTCCAAAACAAATTCAAAATAATCAGCATTCGATGCCTAAGAAGATTTTCTCTGTGTGTTTTTTTTTCATTTTATAAAATTTACGTCTATAAAAGAATTTATGAGGAGTACAATCTAATTGATTTTCACTGATATGTTAAATAAATTTTGTTATGTATGGAGAGGTCTTCTTAAGGCAAAACATGTTATGCTAATAAAGAATTAAAAATAACAAATCAGTTTTCCCACATTAAATACTATATTTATGTATCAATTATACTAAAATTTCACATAATATTGCTAAAATTAGCAGTGAATTCACATAATACATATTTTTTAAAAACTTTATTTTGGCAAACATTGATAATTTATGCCTGCATATGATTAGTAAGGTCTATATCACCAAGATAATATTGCTGCTTTTGAACCAAGTGAAACTGTAAATGAAAACAACTTTGATGAAACAGCAATAGAGAATCATTTAAATATTCATCTTTGTGTGGTAGATGAAATCAAGTAAATCATTAGAGATTATTAAATATGCTTAAGAAAATGAGAAGATAAAACATTTATCATTAAGTGCTGAAAAAATAATAAAGACATCATTACAATATTCTAAATATCAATGTATCTAGAATATTCACTCATTTTCATGTGAACATAGCAAATGGGAGAGTAATTAATGTTACAAATGTTTTAAATATGAATATGTCATTTCAGAAATAATTTTGCACGGCCTTGACCAGAAACAGATAATTTGAACTTTAAAATTTATGTCAGATCTTCTCATCTAGAGATTTTATTTTACTTATCTGTGCTCTGCTCTTACTAAAGATAAGTTAACAAAATCTTTCTTTTGTACACATAAGCAAGGTTTCTTTCTTGTCATGAATATATATGAGAAGATTTTCTTTATATCAATAATTTGAATTTATAAATTCAATAATTTAATAATTTAAGTAAGGCCTACTGATTCTAAAAAGTTCTGAAAAATAATGGACAAAATGAAATAACGGGTATACTTATATGTATCAAGCATCTTCCCTTTTCTTGGATGGGCAGTTATTTCTATTCTACATTTGTGCAAGTGTTGGGATCTGGGCTGCCCAGGTTTTTGCTTTTATCGGAGTGTCAGGATCCCAAAACATTTAATAACAACAACAGCACATCTCTTAAATGAAACATATGTTGTTTTCTGGAGGAAAAGTAGAATCAGAACGTCAGTTGAATTAACATTCATAAATTCTTGAGATATACAATGGCAATAAAATATTCCATTTTTCGTGCAGTGAAGTTTTTTTTTATCAAGCAATTAAATGTTCTTAGTGCCATCTGAAAAGTATGGATAGACTTACTTTATGATGGTCAACCTAATGTGTTTGTGAGTTTGGAGACAAAAGGCTTAGTCGGCAGTTGCTGGTTAATCCCTTCCATTGTGTGCGTGGACAAGGCCCTAGTCAGCAGTTGCTGGTTGTTGCCTATTCCAGTGTATGTGTGTGTGTAGATCAAACTGGCCTCTGAAATTGTTTGAACCTTAAGAAGCAGTAGGCTTCTATTTTTATATCTGTAAAAGGGATCCAAATCTTAATTTCACACAGAGGTGAGAATACAAGGTTTTTATATGAAAATAATTTCACACTGACTCATGAAAATCTTTTTCTCAAATTTGTGAGAGTGGGGAAAAGAGTTATTATTGTTATTTTCTAAATGGTTTTAAAATAACACATGGTAGGTCTACAACTAGGTCTACAAGTATTTTGGTAGTATTTGCCCTAGTAATTATTGTTTATCAAACAAATCTTCTGAATGGATTTTATTGGTTGAAAAATAGGATTTAATTTCAGTTTCTTAATCAGTTCAGCGCCTGCCTGAAAGCACCAACTAAACATATAATAAGCCATCAGGTAAGAATTTTGTTTGTATGTGCATAAGATAATGAATGTTCTTTTGAAATTTTTCAGAATTTATTTTGTTTTGAAAGACTAGCAGTCAACATTTTCATTATTTTTAAATCTGCCAGAATAATTAAATTACAGATTTAATGAAATACACATTTGTCAATGATAAACACTTTGTTAATCAGTTTTAATTACTTGTCTTACTATTCATAGTCATAGTACGAAAGAAGTTTCCCTATTAATTACGAGTACTGAGGATGATTTTTAAATAAAACAAAATAAACAGCAGATTTAATAATGAAAGAAAAATATAGCTTCATTCATAGACAATATCTTCATGATCAGAGGAAATTTAAAGAAAATTAGAGGCAACATTTAGAAGAAAGGGTTTCAGTTTAATAGAACCCTCTTAAAATATCTATCAAAAACTCAGAACAGATTTTGCCCACTATAAATATCATTTTTATATTTTCCTGTTGCAATTGAGAAAGTTCAGTCATTCCTTCCATTCTCATCTTCCATTTAAATCCTCAACACTCAATTCAGTCACTGCTATTTTTCATATACTGAACTAACAGTGATGCCAACAGCAAGGAAGATATGTACTGTCTTCTGTAGCAGCTCTTTGAAGGATAAGTCACCCAAGCAGTCAGTCAGCTACTTTATGAGTTAGTCAGTCTTTATAGGTCATTTTGTCAGTCTGCACTTGCTTAATTAACTATGTGCTCAGTTTATCTAGTCAACTAAGTGACTCATCAGAAATCGATGTCAATGTGTGACATGCATATGCTCAGTCAACTGTCAATGTGGTTCATTATTATAAAATTAATCTCTGATTATCTAAGTAATCATCCTTGTTGACAAATGACAGGGTAAGTAATGGGTCATTAAGACTAATTGAATATCTTCTAACAAATATTAACATTGAGTAGAATTATTAGTTCACTGATTATTTGATTAAATAAACACTTGGTTGACCAAACTAATTATTTCATTAATTCAACACATTTTGCTGACTAACCAATGGTAGCGATTAGTTTGTTTGTTCTAAATAACTAACTGACCATAATGGCTCATCAATCACTTAATTAAGCTGTTATTTAGCATGGCTGGTGAAGTCACTAATCAGCAACTTGGATAGAGAAATGCTAACAATATATAAAAGACTGACTGACTAACTATTTGAACTGGTAGTCTGATTACAATAACAGACTATGTGTGGTTTACTTGCTAGTTAAGAAACTAGCAAGCCACACATAATTTCTGTCTGAATCTCTGGGATGAGGACTTATTATTTGCATATAGCCTAATGGTGAGGCCAAGTAGTATAGATTTGGACTTAGTGGAAATGGGATGAGCAATAACTGAGCAGTACTAAACAAGGTATCCCTAGACATGAACAGCAGAATGGGAACACTCTATGGAGTAGATTAAATAAAGGGTTCAGTTCAAAATTCCTTAACGATTACCTGGATCAAAAAGCACCTGATTCATGCTTTTCACAAGAGCATTAGTATGAAGTAAATGCAACAGCTTCAAACAAAATTTAGACTCAACCTGCTGATTCTATTTTCTGTATCAATAACTTTTATAACATTTAAACCACCCTGCACACCCTAACACAAATGAATGCTTTCTATGGTGATAGCCAGTCTGAGAAGGACCATTCTGAATTTCAAAACTGTGGGAAACCATTCCACTATTGTTTCCAAGAAGCCATGACAATATACAGATAATAAAAGAAAAGCCATAATCACCAACACTCTGAAGGTATTGAAAGAAAACAAAAAACTTTCAGGGCATGGAACTGTCATTTTGTCAAAAAGTCATAGTGTTGTCATTTCCCATTTGATATGAATTTTTATGAATTTCATACATTGTAATTGTCACCTTTCTCATTGTGTTGCAGTTCTGCTTTCATATGCAAACACTACTCCTGCACTACTCACGCCGATGGATAAAAGCAGTTGTCTCACTTCCTGGAAGTTGTGTATCCAGTCTCAGAGTAACTGAATAGCAACTAATGTTAACTGTCATCTTTAATGAAATTGTCATCTCCAGGCTTCTTCAATGATTATTTATTGAACAACTGACCATTTTAACAAATACTTCCTCCTATGAAGATGATGCACAAACCATTTTACTTTGCTAGACTGATAACTTGGCACAAATGACTACTGTGACAAATTGAATGAGTGTTTAACAAAATAACTGGCAAGTATAATTAGGTGGACACTTCACCAAATGACAAGAATAGTGAACTAGTTGGCTACTTGACTAGCATGTTGACCACTATGCTGAATAATATATTTTAGTGATGGGCCACTACTACAGACAAGTTTGTATTTAAATTTTTAAACTGATTATTTTATTCTTCCTGAAAATCATATTTGTAGGGACGTACAAGAATTGAAAAGCAATCTTTAAGAAAAAAATATATATAGACAATGGAAAATGAATGAAATGTTCAACCTCAACAATGTATTTCCAGTCACTATTGTGTCCCACATGGCTGTTTGCTTTCCATAGGCATCTAAAATCATCAGGTAATATTAAAAGTGAAAGATACTTTCTGATTCATGTCATTTTTCTATAAGTTTCCTTCAAAAGTCTTATTTTTTAATATTTATATCTGTTAGTTGGAAAAAAACATCTGATGTAAATTAATTTTTCATTTGACAATTAAAAAAGTCATATTGAGAAATTATTTTAACCCATCTAACAATACAATTATTATTATGGTTAACAAATCTCTTTTCAGTATCAAAAAGTGAAATCTAAACCCAATGTACTCCTGTCCAATGCTCGAATCACTGACTCCACTTTATTTTTATTTTTCACATTTTTCTTCTTTAATAAGATAAATTTTGTCAAATGACATGCTGAAAAATACTGCTTAAATACAAGAATGCAAAAAAGATGAAAACATTTTTATTTAAAAATTTCTATTTTTGATAGTGATAAAAAATATATAATATTCATTCTATACAATTTAATTAAATTTCATGAGTAAGCTTCTTTTACTGTTTGCTTTAATGTTAGTCTAAAATTAAAAATATTTTCTCAGAGTAAGAAGAGAAGAATATAAAGGGCGAAAGAAACTCTACTGGTAAATAATTAATTTTTAACAAACAAGAAATGTGATTTATTTTGCTAATATTTCTATTTTTATTTGCATCATTAAATGAGTAAACATTTTTGGAGTTACTACTTCCATATTTTATATTTTGAAATTGTCTAAGAGACAAAATTCTTAAATTTCCTAAAAATTCCTTAAACATTATAATTTTTTTTAAATAACAAAGAAAAACAAGGAAAATGTGCTTGTCAACATAAAAGTGTTATCTTAAAATTGTTAATATTTTATACCTGTTCACATCAACAGGAATTAATTTTATTTTCTATAATTTTTTTATAATATCAGCCAAATAATCTCAGTTATTCAAATCAGGGTGACAGATTAACTTCTTCGCAAAAGAGACAACTTTAATTATGCTAAAAAATGTTAAACCACTCCAACATCAAAATGTTGTATTTTTAACTTTGTCACTTATAGTTGTTAGTAGCATACTAAAAACATCATTAAATGATTAGAAAATAAATTTCAAAAGCTAAAATATTAAAGACTTAAAAACGATTAAGCACAAAAAACATATTAGTTAAATCTTCTGTCTATATTTCTGAGATGAGGTATTATGTACAGTATTTACATTATTCGGACTATTGTCCTCATCTTTGTTGCCATATTTGTCACAACATTTCGGCCGTTGTACGCTCCGGCCTTCTTCAGGTGGTTGGAATTTCGAACCGAACCCTTTATTTCGATCACTGGGGTAGACTGTTCTAGTTCCACGAGCCATGTTTGACAAGGACACATGGTACGGTGGATAAAGGCGTTGGTTAGATCCAGTAACAGACCCAAAGAGTGTGAGTTCAATACCCGGTTCAGGCAGTGGAGAACTTTCAGAGGGAAAAATTACCAGGAGATAACTGATAACTGACATCCATCAAACATGGCTCGTGGAACTAGAACAGTCTACCCCAGTGATCGAAATAAAGGGTTCGGTTCGAAATTCCAACCACCTGAAGAAGGCCGGAAATATGGCGACAAAGATGAGGACAATAGTCCGAATAATGTAAATACTGTAGTTAAATCTTATTGTAATTTTTACAAAAATTACAACCTTTATTTTATTAAATATTTTTATGTATATCACCTTGAATAATATAGCCCAGCAGATAAAAGTATTGGTTGAGTGATCCAAAAAGTAACTTCAGTTCAAAATTCCAACTAATATCACCTGAAGAAGGACAGAGCATACAACTGCCAAAACATTGTGAATATGGCAATAAAGATGAGGACAACAGTTTGAACAATGAAAATAGTGTAAATAGAAATGTTCTTATTAAGTAATTTTTATCATATTTAAAGAGTTGTACACTATATACTTATTTTCTATATAAAAAAATATTAGTGTAATCTTATAAGAATTTTTTTCAAATCTTTATCAAAAATGTCTATTGTACTGCAACTAAATTTTCCATGTTTGCTTATCATTTTTTAAGTTGTCACTTGTATGTTCAATGTAGCTTATAAGAAGAAGAAAGAAAGCATAGCACATTTTGTTTAAAGAAATTAGTTGATTTTAGAATAAATATTAAATATAATAGAATTTAAATTAAAAATTTGTATCATCCCAGCACCATCTCAAAAATTCAACCAGTTATTCCAAAATAATGTTCTACTGTCCCGGAACAATAGAGATAACACTAATTTCAATCTTGGATTCATGTCAACACATCAATTAAGAATTGATTTTAAAGAAAGCAAAAATTTCAGAAATGCAAATCACACACTATAAAGATAGTTGTAAAATATTTTTTTATTAATATTTTAGGTTACCCTCACATAGCTTTTTCAGATTCACCAAGACATTGTTAGGTGGTGCTGTTTAACAGCTACAAAAATGGGACACTTCTGTTTTCTTTCTCTTTTCTCTCTAACATGCAGTAGAAGCAACACCAACATGGGACCTTGTCCTGAGCATGGGGATATCTTTCTTGATCATACTTTTTCTCACACACACACACACACACACACACACATATCCCATACACAATTTCTGACTATTATTGTCTTCTTTACTGGTATGCATACAAGTGTATTTTTCCTCCTTTGTTTCTCAGTTATATAAAAACATAAAAATATTGTCAAAATTTATTCCATTTCACCTCAACTAACAATGACAACTTGTCGTATACATGTGTAAATTCTGTTTACTCTGCTTTTAGTTAAACTCAGAGCAGTACAGCAAGAATGTTGAAATTTATTCACTCCTTGATCTCATTCTTAACTTTGACAATTTTCTTTGGGTTGGCAAAGAGTCTGCATTTCTCCTTTGCACTTCAATACAACAAAGATACATGAATAAGAATAATAAAGGGATTTTTGGTAAAAATATTCCAGAAATAAGTATTGACTTAAATACAAGAGTTTAATACAATAGTTACAGAATTAAACATGTTTTGCTATTTAACTAAATAGTACTGATTCAAGTCTGTGTTTTTGTTTATCATTAAATAAATTTAACCATCCACCTTTGAAGCCTTTATAATTGATTCACTAAATTTTAAAATATGTAAGAAAGCCTTAAGTGGTAATGACATATGTTTAGTTCAGCACTTGAATCAGAGAACTGAAATTTAAACACAGAATTTCTCTAATTGGTGTGTAGAATGAAAATTAATTTCATAAAATTTTATTTTTGACATAAAATTTCAAAACCTAGAATTAAAAATATCCCCAAAATAAAGGAACATAATTTAATAATTAGAATATTATTGATTTTGATGGTTAGTCAGTTGAATTATGAAGAAATACTTGTTAAATATTGGTTAGAATATCAAGGAAAAGAATTTTTCATTTAATCAGCAAGGATCAGTCACAAATCAGAAACGGTCTTAATAAAGTGAATGCTGACCTATTTATGTCATCTCAAACAAGCCATGACTGACAGTAATGGAAACACACTTAATATCTATGTCAAAAAGAATTTTTTTCTTGAGAGTCATATGTTTATTTATATGTATCTTGCATACTTTTAATGGGTGATTACTAATCAGCAAATGAGAAAATTCTTGACTATTTTTTTAAAAGAAATATAAAAAAAGCACTTAAATTTAATATATTTGATACCTTAGAATCTTCAGATTTATAAAATTAATAAGCTCTAATTAACACAGAAAAAAGAAAGAAAAGATATATGAAAAATTGTTCTAGTGAATATTTGATGTTTATAAGATTATTTTTTAAATTATGCAACATCATTAATTAATAAAAATAATGGAATGATACATGATTTTATAAAATGAAACAAGACTTTAAAATAATTTTCAAATATTCAAATAAATCATTGAAAATTTCTAAAAATAGATTTGTTTCCTTTCTAGTGAAGTCTAAAGTATAAGAAAATAAAATTGACAAGTTCCAAAGCAAAAAATAATCCATTATACTTTAACAGTTTTTAAATTTCAATTGTAAGAATTTGTAAGAAATTGTAAGATTTTCATGTAATTTTCCATTATTATTTGTTGATGTAATTTTCTCCTCCAACAAAGTAATAATAATAAAAAAGATTACCATGTTCCACTGTTCCAACACTTATAAATATCAAAACAGACTAAAAAAATCCGACTGTAGCTAACCAAAAATATCTAAAACACTTAATTTTATACCAAATCATTTAGTTTGCTAAACTCAATCTCATCAACTGGTATAAAAGGCAACCTTCTGAATCTTCTCATCAACTTACATAGGGTATTTACATTCATTCCTCATTTCATCATCTAATCATGGGGCACTATAACGACCATAGATGTCTAAATTACCAATGAACAACTATACTAGAAACTGATACAAGCTTCCTACCATGGACTTTAAATTTGTAAATGTACTCAAGTTTTCACTAATAGCACTAAACTATGTCAAAAATTAAAATCTGAGTGTCTTTGAGATTTTGTAATTGTAGGATTATTAATTTGGTGTAATACTTCTACTTTTTTAGCTATATTTCTAATCACTAACTTACCAACTTGAATCATTAATTTTCTATTTGTCTAAAGAGTTTTACAATGTAACCAAAGTAAAATGACATTTACTTCTCTCAGAAATTAAAATTTTAAAATTATAAATCTTATTTTCTAAAATATAAAATAAAATGGTAATACATAAATAAAATAATAATTAAACAGGAGGAGGATTAAACAATTAAAGAAAAATAATTTTTGTCTGAATTTCTGGGATGAGGATTTGACATTATTTACTAGTGGTTCATGTATTTGGCAGTATAATAATTGTGAGTTCAATCCATGAACCAGGTAGTGGATACTTAGATTCAGTGGAAACATGGTGAGCAATAACTGAGCAGTAAAAAAATAAGAACAAGATTAGACATCCCTAGACACAGAATGAGAACAATCCATCTCTAGATTAAATAAAGGATCAATTTGAAATCCCCTAAAGATTACCTGGATTAAAGTTTAAAGATTATCTGGATCAACAGACACCAAAAGAAAGCTAGAAAGAAAACAACTGAAATATTGTAATAATAACAACAAAGATGCAGACATTTGTCTGAATGTAAATAAAGAAAAATACAGGGTGTGACAAAAATCCCTCCCACATAATGGTAAGACATTAGCTAGATGAAGACACTATTGCCACTAATGTTTTACCCTTATGTGGGAGATATTTCTGCTACACCCTGTATGTCTTATATATAAAGTACAGTGTATGTGTGTTTGTGCGTGTGTGTCCAAGCAACTCTTCCGCTCACATTGGTCTGATTTCAATGATTCATAGCTCATTCAAAAGCCTTAGAAAAGTTAGGTGTAGGGAATGATTTTCGTTGAGCTCAGATTCAGGTTTGCATTTACAAAATATTGAGGCATCTGGTATAGAAATTTAAACTTCCAGCTATTTATTGTAACTCTTCTTTAGCAGGGATATCAATCATTACCCAGAGAAAAATACCTTTGAATAAAAACATCTTCATTAATGTATCTCTTTTTATACAAAACAATTCAATGATCTTCCTGGCATCTAGGCCCCACCCTTTTACTGTTGAAATAGTTAAATGTAACTGCCACTTCTACTCCAACATTTTTTTTTATTGCACTTCCTGACAGTGGAACACCCTTCTGCTTACTTGCTTCCCTGATAACTACAATCTTCAAAAATATAAATGCAATGTCAATCGCCATCTTCTCTTGTCTTGAACCCTGTTCATCTTTTATCCTTTCCTCAATCCTCCTATACCCAGTCTTTTCTCACATTTTCACTCTCTGTAACCTCCTGCACTTAATAGCACTCCTGCACTTAATAGCACTCCTGCCTTGCTTGTGGTGAAATGCTTAAAAAAAAAATTAAATTGCATAACTAAAAAATATTCTGATGCCCAAAACAAATTAAATTAGAACTTTATTTTGACAGGATTTCTAGGTTAACATCAATATTTTGGAGACCCATCCCTAGAACAATTTCTAGGGTTGGGTCTCCAAAATATTAAAAGTTAAAAATGGTTCAGGATTGCAGAAATTACAAATGGCTCTGTGAACAAGGCATTTTTTTCCAAAAAAAGAAAAAAACTGTTGCAACAGATTCCTAGAGAAGTTTACTTGTACAATTGACACAATTCCAAGAACTTTGAAGTCTGTTCAGAATTTAAATGACTCAACTATCATAGTGCAAAAAGCACTATCATTTGCAAAAAGCATGGAAAAGTTAGGTTGAGAATAACAATCTTAAGAGATCATCTTTGTACTTTGTTGATAGTCATGGGAATAAAAACATTGTCCATTTTGCCTACACCATTTAAGGTGGCTGCTTCAGTAACTTATGGAAAAAGCTGCTTGACAATTAGGATGTTTCACTCCACAACTTTGAAAAGTTGGGTTTCCTGAGAAACATGATGAACATCCTAAATTTTAACTGAAGCCTTTAGAGGGGAACACAGTTTACTATGATAGTCAAGTCATTCATTTAAATTCTGAACAGACTTCAAAGTGTCATTTGTACAAGTGAACTTCTCTAGGAATCTGTAGCAACAGTTTTTTTTTTATTTAGAAAAAGAATGCCTTGCTCACAGAGCCATTTGTACTTTCTGCAATTCTGAGCCATTTTTAACTATAAAAAAACTGAGGAAATTAGATTTAATATTAAAAATTCTAGAATTTTTGTCCAAAAAATCTTCCTTCCAAAATACCAAGCTTAAAATATCTCACTCAGTTCATTTTGTTAGAAATTGCTTCATCTGACTGGAAGTGAAATTCTGTGCTCTTTGATAATGTCTGGTGACTTCAAAAAACCTCAATGTTAAACTCATATTTTATTACATGTGTATATCTATGCAGAAAACTAGGTCACTAGGATATTTATGTTGATCATGATGCCTGAAAATATAAATTGCAGTATAGTAAATATGTTAAACATTAATCCCAATTTATAAGTATGTTCTATATTTGTGGGATTTTGCCTAAAACTATTTTAAGCACAAACTCACAAATTTGGAGTACCCAGTGAGATCACCTTGGTAGCTATTACACTGTGAGCAAACACCCAAGATGTTTTAAAACTGATTAACATTAATTAGCAAAGACCATAAATCAGATATTAACTTGGAGATTGTGAAACTAAGGAAAATGAGATTTATTTGTTGTTACTTGAAGTAGCATATTTTGGTTAAGAGACAAGATAAAAAATACTGACTAAACAAATCTAAGCAGAACATTTAAAAACACAAATTTATCCATAGCTCTTCAAAGAAACAATTGTGCAATTGAGCAGAGATATTAGAGCAATGTTAGTAATTTCTCATCAGTCAATTATGTGCCATGTGTGATACACGCTTAGATGATCATGTATCTTTTGATACATGACTGACAAGGCAGATTTTTTCCTGCAGTAGGTTGCCATTTCTTTCTGTGGTAGATCAGTTACCAAGGCTATAGAACCAGGTCTGTCCTGCTATTTAATTTACCCATAGCTGGGGGGAAAAGAAGAGGATTCATACCTTTCCCAAGGGTATTAGCACGTAATGGATTCAACTGGAATTCGAACTTGGCTCTCCAATTCCTCAATCCAAGCCGCTATCCATTACTCCACCATTTCTCAAAGTCATACTTAATACAGTAAATAAATTTCCAATGCTTATGTTAAAATTCAAAACTGCAATTTATTTTCTTTTTTTCACTATGTGTAAGAGCTTATTTAAACACCCTCATAAAGAAGATTCTAAACAAGAAAAGAAAAGAATAAAAACAGAAAAAGAACAAGAGGAAAAAAATGAAATTAATGAAAAAGAACAAAATGAAATGATAAACCAGACTAAAAAACAACAACTAAAAAAACCTATAATGACAAAAGGTGATGGTGGGGATCTCTTCCAGACGCTTGGACTACACCACTTCTATGCTCAGTCAATGCATCAGAATTTGTGCAGCAAGTGAAGAATTGCATTCACCTCATCAAGAACGATGAGTTGCTAGTGGATCTGCTTTAAACTAAAAAATATTTCTGTCATCGTGGTTGACAGAAAATTCAAAAACATTAACAAGTCCACAAAAGATTATGTGTTCAAATCTGGGGACAAAGTTTCAACAGGTCATAAAAGATAAGATATTTTCTATGTGGTGCATATTGTTGCCCACAGTTGAATACTTGGCACTAACCCAAAAAGTCCTGAAAACAAAGGAAACCATTTTAACATTGATGGAAGTTTTCTTGAGGATCTTACCTACTTGTTGGGTACTCACTTGACTGAATTTCTTCAATTCAGCAAAAGTTCTGACCATATGATGGAAGAATGGAAATGTAATCTTATAATTGACAGGAAAGCCTCCATTGCCAATGGTTTGGGTGTCAAAGTTTGGAAGCTGCCAGTCATTGTCTCAAATATAAGACCAGACTGACAGTACTGTAGGAAGACTAATCACATCACTTCTTTCAACTTGACCAGGGATGAAAACTCCTGAAAAAACAGTCATCGAACATCAAGATTCCTTCCAATCATGGTCATGGAAATGTATACCATAATGGTCTTACCTATCATTTTTGCCTGGGAAATTTTGAAAAATGTACAAACACCTCATTTCTCTGGTTCTTTCACTTGGATGATCGAGGCATGTATGATACATGACATCTAGTCAAGTCCCAATTTTCAGCTAAAGAAGAATTGATCAGAAGCATTACAAAATTTTGAGGCCACAGATAATCTGTGGTCTTGAAGTAATTTTTCCTTGAAGAGGAAGGCTGAGGGGTAAGCTTTGTACATCTACCCTTGCATCCTTTACAGTCAGCACTCCATTTCTGTGTACCAAATTAGATGAGCTAGAGAGGGCCCTGTTTAAACACAAGGTTCCCATGGTGCATTTCCAGTTAGTGGTGTAGGGATGCTGAATATCAAAATCTGTTTGCATACCTTACAGTTACATTTTTTAAAACTGGATGTGTACACAATATATCAATAATGGTAAAATCTGTAAAGAAGATACTGAGAAAACATTTTTTTACAGTGAGGTTCACCCTGTATAAGGCCCAGGGTCACTAGAGGTAGAGGGTTACAGAGTAAGAAGCACAGTTTATATGGATACGTGGGGAAGATAATGATTAACCCTAAACTCGAACTGGTTAAGATTGTAGTGATTAGGGAAACAAACTCTTGGGAGTCAATTCCATAGAGCAGTGGTTCATGGAAAGAAGCTGCTTGAGTGGAATTTACTTCTCACCAATAGAATATGGAGGTAATGATGGTGCTTTGCTACAATGTGAGTAAACTGGCAGGTCCTCACTGTGATGGTTAGAAGTATTGGAACCAAGGAATGCAGCTTGTCCAAATACTTTCCATGGAAGTCGCAATAGAGCAGTGGGAGACTTGCTACATACCATCTATGAGAGAGGGGTTGCAGGGTGAAAAATAATTTGTCACCAACAAGGATGCAGCAATGTTTTTGGACTCTATCAAAACTGGAAAGTGAGGACTGGACAGCTCCTTCCCAAATATGACAGCAGTACTCCATTTTTCCCTGATCTGACTTTTTTTAAAGGTAGAGGATAGCATGAGGAGTCAGATACTTACTGGAGCAGTACAGGGAACTGACCATTTTTCCTGCATCATTAGTGATGGAATGGTATGTATCACTTGAAGTCTGGGTTGAGTTTAAGGCCCAGTAGTCGTTTAAGGCATAGGGCCACCCTGAGGGGCCACCCTGAGGGGCCACCCTGAGGGGCCACCCTGAGGGGCCACCCATCCATCGCGACTGGTGGTAATTCAGTGTCCAATCAGCAATGATGGAATGTAACTAGTTTGGTTTTCAAGGCACTGAATGTAACCAGCCAGTTTTTCCCTCCACTGAGATGTTAGAAGTAGATCAAATGAGAGGATCAGCTGCAAATCTCTGGTCATCGTGCGTTTTAGAGGTGCACTTATATATCACTCTATCATCAGCATAAACATTCACAAATTATCTGAGTATACTCTTAGCCAGATCATTTATGTAAAGTAAAAAGAGGTTTGGTCCGAGAAGTGACCCATAGGAGACACTTGTAGTGATTGCTAGTGCCCCAGAGGACTCGCCATTAACAACTACCTTCAGGGATCTACCTGTTAGGAAGGACTATATTATTGAAAAAACTCTTCCAGTGATTCTATAGCTAGAGAGCTTAAGCAGCAATCTTTTGTGCTGTTGGGAATGTGTGGTGTGTTAAAAGGTATCAGAAGGTTAAATTGCTTGAAGATTCAGAAATGGGTGTGTTCGATAATTTTTCATCCACAACAAATAAACAATGAGCATTTAAAAGCAATCAATTGCAAAGAAAATTCAAGGAGAAACAATGGAATTAGACGTTTCAACAATAACAGGCATTTATATACGAATAACAAACATATAGAGAATTTATGATTGATGTTTGAGTGTGACGTGATAGGAGAAAATGTATGGAATGACCATGTAATGATTTGGCGTCTAAGAGTTTACAGTTCAGGTTTGTTGATGAAATTAAACAAGTTAAATTCTGTAAGGTGAAAATTGTCACATGTATAAGTTCAAATGTCAATGTGTATGCGTGTTTTAGTAGCAATTGTTCATTTAAAGTCTCAAGGAGTTATGCACCTTTAACTGTATTAATAATAGTTGATTGATGAATACAATTTCTACTTGGTAGTGAATTTTATCACTCTTTTTAGTAAATTGTAGATAGAGTTCTTGAGAGAGAAATGATGATTATTGAGTCAGCAAGTTGATGCGCAAAAAGTTCGTTGGGTCAGTGAAATGACACGTGTGGAGTTGTTTAGCATCTCATGAAGATTATGTTACTGACTGTTCGAACCGGATTAAATGATCCTATTTATTTATTTTCTGTGATTCAAACCGGCTCCAAAGCATTGAGCGGGAAAACAGATTTGTAGAGAATTGCTACACTTTTTGTGCTGTCTCAACCAATGAGAAGTCAAGATTTAAAAAGTGAAGTGCTGATTGGTTAGGATGGGTTTGGTAGAAGAGTGTATTTTTATATGGGGGTGAGTAACAAATATGGATGATTCCATCAGTGCCACACCTTGTCAAAGGCCTTCAAAATATCTAATACATTGAGAAGAGTGTATTCTAATGAATGTGGGTTTTCTCCAAAACAGATGCGCCTTCTATTAAAAATGTTATATGATCTGAAAGTATTTTCTCATGACCTCTCTAAAAACCAGCTGCTGTTAAGAAAGTCATTGTATCTGTAGAAGACCGGGGTGTGAAGATGATATCTCTGGGCTAAGATTTCCTGCTGGCCGGTCCAGCTACATGAGAATGTTGAACTTTAATGGAGTCCAAAGAAGATAAAGAAACAAACAAGACCGATATACATGTATGCAACAAATATATATTAATAACAAATTACAATGACATGAAAGGTTACAGAGTGTTTTGTATGGAGAAGTTATGTGTGTGTGTGTGTTGAGTGTCCGTACGTACGCGTATTGTCCTTAGCGTGTTCCCAGAATATGGGAAACGCTGTATCTGTGAGATGTCACATATTGGCCTAAGTGGAAAAAGAACGATTTTACTTTGTCTCCGTGCGAGGTAGCGGCCCAAGGCGTGGGTCGAAAAAGAGAGATAGAGAGAAGGGTCAGCCAGTATTTATAGTCAGGGGAGAGAGACCCCTGTTGAAGGATTAAGGAAACTGAGGAGGAGCTAACTGTGACATTCTCTATTTATTTGTAAGTAGAGAATGTGCAAGATGGCTTGATTGAGGAACAAAAAGCAGAATACGGCTCCTTTTAGACTTTGGTGTCCTGGCTGAAATGCCTTATAGTAACTAGATATCTCTCACCTATCTAGTGATTACAGGGGCATGGTATAAAGACTTTTACAATGGAACCGGTTACTTCACCAAAATCCATCTGTTGTGGTGATTTGGAAGCAACTATCAAACATGCTTTCTTTCATTATGCGGTCACGTGCCCACTGTGCATGCTTCAAAAGCAGTTATTTTAGTTCTGCTTGTAGCTATGTGAGTCTGTGGCATGATAAGAAGAAACACTATGTTTCTGTGTTTACTCAAGATGATGCAAATACTAATTTGATTAATGTGAATGAAGGAAGACTATGACAATTTGTCTCTTTCTTCAAACCATCTAGTCACCTACTTTAAGCATTAGCTTAAGGTAGTAATCTGGGTGGTGAGAGAAAGAGGTTATCTGTAGCAAAATGTGGATGTATGAGGCATGATCTTGTGAGAGTGGCATCTTGAGATAACTAAAGAAAATGAATTTGTGTTTCTGAGAAGACTTGTCAGCCTATCCAGCATTAAGGTAGAATAGTATTGATTTTCTTTAGTTAAGATAGCTAGTAAATGTATGCTTTCATTGCTTTTATTTTATGTAGTTCCTTACATACCCTCCTCTCTCCTGTTAGACGACAGAAAGTAATATATGGGAATAATTTTCTTATTTTTAATTTACTTTTCTATCATTTTCGTTTGGTGACAACAGATTATATACTATTTGTTTTAATAAATATATTAATTACATTAAATCACCAGGTAAAGTATATAATTCGATTTTATAATACTAATTTTTATAAATGTATTGTTATAGTGAAAGAAAAAATGAAGAATAATTCAGTCAGTAAAGAAAGGGGCTTCTTAGTTTATTTGGTCTCGTGCCATTTTTATTATTACAAAAATTAAATAAGTTTCGTTTTTAGTTTTTTTTTTTAAATATACCACTGAATTGAAATCTTTTTCACGGGTATTTATTTTAAAGTTAGTTATTGCTCTGTCGATTGTCGAATAGAGAAAGACAGACTAGCTCACTTACAGAAGAACAGGTAAAAAAAAAATCTGGCTTCTTCCTCAAAAACAATTTTCACTGTTTTGTTACTTCAATTCAGAAAATATTTAATACAGTAGTGAACATTAAAAAAAACCCCAAAAAACAGAACAATGTTGCCTATAGTAGCTTCTTACTAGAAAAAACGCTCTCAGTCTCTACCAGCCGGTCATTTTCTCAACAAATTGTTGTCAAAAGATTTTTAAAAAATCCCATTCTAACACGTCCACGTGATTTTTCAGTTTTATTTGATAAGGCGTTTAGAGAATGTCTTAGAATGAATACTGTGTTACAAATGTTATAAAGATGAATTTAGTTTTTTTAATCTATTTAAAAAATGTAAGAAAATAAAGCTAAGATACTTTCGAATGTTTTCACAAGTGTTGGCCTGCCCCCGCATAGCCTAAGTTAAGAAGGCGCCCTCTACCGGTTGTACGACTGACAATAATTGCAGTTGGCTTTTTTAGTTCTTTGTCATCTGTCTCTCTTTTAATTTTCTTTATCGTGTTGATAAGTACTATGGTGTCACTACCCAAGGTAAGTCACGCAAATACCTTTTTCGATCTTTGATTTGACTTTTTTCACGTACAATTGCAATATATATATATATATATATATATATATATATATATAGGCCAGAAAAATTTTAATGATATTTTTTAAAGACTAAAAATGTGATCACAAGAAAGAAATTAGCTTTTTAATTTTATTTTGAAAATATCAAAACTGCTAAGTTTCTCAACCCTAGCCTTAAAAGTAGGGAACTGTATCAAAGACTAAAGTCGCTTTTTTTTAGTTTTACAGTGACAAAGTTTGTGATCTAAAAGAATTCGATTTCTTCTGCAACTGAAAAAAAAAGCTGTTCTCAAAGAAAAACAAAATATAATTGAATTAATTGCCTTACATTTGTGAAATGCTTTGTAAAATTTAAAAACAGTTTTAGATTTCTTCTTTAAAAATAAATAAAACAAATTTTAAAAACCGGAAAAGTAAATAAATTCGTAAATCTGGGGACGTTGTTCTGCTCTCAAATGTCAATATTATTCTTTTATGGTCACGTGGCAAAATATTTTCATTTCAATCTCCCTAAAGTAAACTCACTGTTACATAAGTTTTATTATTAATGTGATTTTTTTTTTCAAAGAAAGTTATTGCTTAGTGTTTTGAAATAATCACTGTAGCACTATGCTGTAAGAATTGATCTATCTATTTTTCAACAATGTATGCCATGCTCTCTTTCGCTTTGTAAACAGTAAAAAAAATAAAAAAGTAAAACAATCCAAAATGTGGCAATGCGAATGGCACTTCATTTCAAACTTTTAAAACATTAAAACAAGCTTCTTCTACCCCTAAAAATCATTCATTTGTGATTCAAGAAATACAAATAATTTATTTGCTAAAAATAAGTTTTTGATTAAAAACATCAAAGTTTACACACTACTACACTGACTACATACACAACTGTCAAACAAGTTACAAAAAAAACTAATTAGTTTTTTAACTTGTTTGTAGATCAGGAATATTATCAATAATTTCAGTTAAAAAAAAATAAAGCAATAAAAAAAAACAAATAAAAAAATTATTTTAAGAACTGTTTTTGTTTAATAGTGCCACAAAAGATTTTTTTTTTTTTTCAAACGTTGAGACAAGTTTTCATGCAAAGTTTTCACAGTGCTTAATTTTGAAATTTTGAAATTGATCAGAAAATAATCTTTTAACGTTTTTTTTTCTCACTTAAAAATCTTTTTCACTGCTGTTAGTTATATACAAAGGGTGTGTATTTAAATAAAACATTGAAGCATTTTTAAAACAAAAGAACAACACAAAGCCAAAAGGATTTTTCTCTCTTTAAGAGACTTAGTCTCTTAAAGTGCGTTAGTTGTAAGAAGGTGGGGGTGAAAAAAAAGAAGACAGAACAACGTACCTGTTGCTGTCATTTTCGATTGCAGTTATTTCGGAAAGTTATATATATTTTTCTTTTTTAAAGAATTTGACGAAATTTTTAAGAAAAATGAAAAATCTCACTTTCCACCCGATATTTTCTGTTTTCATTCATAAATGTATTTTGTTGTTTGGGTATAAAAAAATTAACGAAGAATAATTCTTTCGATAGTGAGTTAAATTAATATTTTTGTTTTGATAACTTTTTTTAAAGTTAAAGTAAAAGTTATAAAATCTGCGATACTCCGATAACCATTTTTAATTTATTAATTATTAGCTCAGTGTTTTAACCTGTTCTGTTTTCGGATTTATTTTTCTTAGGTAACAACAGACCAGTGCTTCGGAAAATCAAAGATATTTTATCTGACTTCACTTCATGTTCATAATAATACACTGGTAGTACACATTTCGAAATTTCACAGCAGTGGAGTGGGGAGAAAAGAATTTAATCAATTTTTGGGTAACAAAAGAGCAGAATATTTTTCCAATATAAAACAAAAATATCGCTCTGACAGTCCTTTACATTTTTTATCTTTAAAATGATCCTAGGATTTAAATTTTTTAACTTATTCAAATCAAATTTATTGACATAAAGATAAAAAAAAAACTGTTTTTTATATTGTCATTGGCATTACGAATTTTTACTTTGACTTTCAAAAACAAACAATATAGTAAATATGTAAATTAAATTGGTTACTCAGATGAAATTTGGTTTATTTTTTTAACAGTTGTCGGTGACTAAAAGGAAAAAATAATGAAAAGGTAGAGACAAGAAGACCAATGAGATGTGACATGGATCCTTTTTTTTAGTTTTTTTAAAAGTTTTTTAAAGTTTATTTCATTTTTAAAACAATGCTTACTTTTTAGTTTTTAACGCTCAATTTTCTGAATGTTCTGTGATTAGGACACGATTGTACAAAATCTCTTAGTTTCTTGTGCACTCTTTCGAAAATGCCGTAAATTTTTTTTTACGGCTGAATTTTTGTTTCGATCGATTCTCGATCATAGTATCTACAATGTGGCATTTACTCTGACGCAAATTGACTTGGTCTAGAAAACTAAAACAGGTGTCGGGTGTCTCTCTCTTTCTACCTAACTTTTTTAACTTGTTTAATTTTTAATGCAATTGAATAGGGTTTAACTAATCTAACCCGTTTAGATTAGAAAAATTAAAGTGAAAATTGAATGAAAAAAAAGAAAAAAGCAACAAGTATTTTTAGTTGCAGTTGCATATACTTTTTTTAAATTACACCATATTTTTTTATAGAAATTTATTAGATTGGTGTCATTTTAAAGTCGAAATAGAGAATTAGTTATTCAACAAATCAGTGAAAATTTTTTATTTCTTTTTTTTCTCTTTGTTTGTTTTTTTTGTTCATAGAAGTGAACAGCAGTTTTTAATTTGAACTGCTCAGCTAACACTTAGTTATTAACTAAGAATTAATTAATTTTACAGTGATCAAGGCATTTTAATGACCCAGTGTAAAATTATGGTTTTATGCTGCTGATGGGAAAAAGAGAATGCAAGTTCGATTCCTGTCAGGTTGGGGGCTTCTTTTTTTTTAGTGGGACTTTTCGGTCTAGGTCGGTTGATGTTAATTAAAAAATGACATCTAACGGATCTATTTAGTTTTAGAGAGATTCGCAATGGAAAATTCAGTAATCACAAAAAATAAAACAATTATTATTTTATGACACTAAGGAATCAGACATCTATTTTATTTTTATGAAGACATTCATTCTCTACATAAAAATTAAATTCAAGATTAATGATGATCAATTTACAAATTTATATTCAAATGATAAAAAATGGAAGAGAAAGCCATTTTATCAGTCATAGTGTACACTTGAGTGTAAATTAATTATACTTTCAGTGTACACTCACACTATATATTCAACCCTCTCTTATTATTTTTTTAGCCATTAACTTTGGAATAAAAAATGCTAATTCTAAAGAAAGTTGAAAACTTTAGAGTTTTTCAGACACGTTTTTTCTTACTTCAGAAGAGTGTATAATTGTTTTCAGAATTTAGCTTTTTAGCATGACATTTGGGAGTTAAGGCACTGGAAAGTTTCTGCCTACAAACAACTTTGTAGCTAAGTTTTAAATAGACGAGATGGGTATACTATAGGTAGCTGAAATTTTTTAATATTTTTTTTTCTTTTTAATAACGAATTGCTTTATCATAGAGAATGATTGCAGAGTGTGAGATGGTTTACTCAGTACTGAATAATATTTAATAAAAAATGGGTGGTTGGAATAATAATGATGTCTCTGAATTTTTCTCCAAAAAAGAATAATCATCCGAGCCAGTCTATTTGTAATTCAAAGTTATTGGATGTCAAGAAAATCATTAAAGTTAAAAACTGTTAAAGTTATTGAAATATAAAGAAAGATAGCTTATTGATTTAGTATCAGAATTAAATTTTTCTTTCAGCAAGGAATTATGGTTAGTAAAGAACTAGAAAACAAAAATATGACATTAAAAATGGAAAAATCTGTCATCAGTTTTTTAAAAAATAAGGAAAAAATAAAATGTCATTACAAATATGTACACAAAATAAATAATTGATGAAATCATCGTTATTCATTGCATGTTTATTTTATGTCTAAAAAAATGCAATATGTGTCTGTTAGAAAACAAATGTGCTTTTTACCTTGTAAGATTAAGAATAAGCTATTAAGATTTCAGTTTAGTTTCCGGCTTATTATCATCTTTTTTATTTGAATTTTGTGATTATATTCATTGAAACCTGTCATAGGAGTATCCGTGTCAATACAAAGCAGAAATATTTCTCCTCTTGTCTTAGCTCTCTCTTACTTAGCAAGACAAATAAAAATAAACAAAATTTTTTTTTTCCAGTGTTCTAATACAACAGTCACAAATAGCTTTATTATCTACTGGGCGAGGTACCCGGCATTGCTCGCGTGTACATGGCTGCAATTGTATAACCGTACCACTCTGTCTAGAAATGTCTTGTCTGCGTAACCGCTTGCATGCATCATCCGTTGGTATACTAAGCTACTCCTCTCTCCGCTTTTTTTTTTTTCACGGTATGTCCTTTGCAAGTGTTTGATTGTTATTAATAAAGGAATTCTATCAATAAAACCTTGTGTAGTCGTTTCTCGGAGTTAAATTGTTTCAATGTTTTAGATATTCAGTAAATTTCCTATTGTCATAATAACTTTCAATAACTTTCATAGTATTGTATTGTTTCCAAATCTAATAATCAAACAAAAACTGGGATGAAGTGTCAGAACTTAATTCAAGTGCAAAAGCATGAACGCCTCCTCCTTCTTTGCATGTTTACTATAAAGCTGGGGTTAATAAGAGGTTCTTCAGGAATGTTTTCTCTTTTAACACTTCAATAATTCTCCTCAAACAATCTTTGCATCAAAGGTTGTTCACATGCCAATTTAGGATGGAATCATGTTAAATGATAAAAGCCGATTTTGGACCTAGTTTGTTGCAGATTTCTTCCACTTAATTGAAGTAATCTAAACCAAACATTCACACTAGACAATTTGGTGTGTCATATGTAATTTACATGGCAAATTTGGAAAGCATTGGATAAAAAACCCTGGAGTCCTGGCCAAAAATGGGCTTTTTGAACAGGTTTTTCATTATATGTGGGGAAGTGAGCTGAACTAAAACCACACTATCTTATATCTTGCATGATGGCAAATTTTTTTTGCAACATATTTGAAGAAATTTACATTATTCAAACTGTTATCACCATCTTTATTGCCATATAAAGTTGTTAAAGGGTTACTTGGTTTGGAAGTGTTAAAAACAAGAACAATTGCTAGGGAGCGAGAACAGAGGAAGAGTAATCAGGAAGACAGCGACTGACATTGCATTAAAGTTTTTGCAGATTAAAGTTGACTGAAAAGCATGGAGCTGGAAGGGAGTTACACTTCTTGCTTGTGGAACTTCCTTCCAGCTCCATGCTTTCCAGTCAACTTTAATCTGCAAAAACTTTAAAGGAAAGAAACTGTTAGCATAGAATTTATGGTTATGTCTAGCCAGCTCAGCTGTAAATTGGTGAAACTGCATTGCCAGTCTAATACTGTGCTAAAATCATTAAAAAATTCAGTCTGCAAATAAAAACAGGTTTAATAACTAAAATTATTCGTAAAACAACAATATTAGCAGTAATTTGGCCATTAACACAATCTTCTTTAATAAAAATTGAATGTGCAATAATTTTAATTTAATTTTAAATTTTACTAGCTCATTAAAAGTTGCAAAATAAATTCATAGCTTAAATTATAGCCTTTGACCATTTAATCAAAGCAATTGCAGTTTGCTGATCTTTTTTAGATTGATGTTAAAATAGTTTTGTTTAATACTGAAATAAAAAATTATAAATATCACCAAAATTATATTCATTTAGCAATTCCCTTTAAAATTAAAAAAAAAAATTCAATATATTATGAGTTTGAATATCTGTTTGGATGCCTTGTAGATGGGGCAGTGAATATCAAGTTAGTCTACTTGACTATTACTACTGAATAGTGAGTTTGATCCTTACTGGGTGTGCCATTATTGTGGTCATGTGTAAAACTATGCTCAACTTAGTAGATTATAAGTATATTCTCAGTTTGTTTTAAATGTCCTTAGTTGTATCATATGACTACTTCATAAAAATATCTTTAATATTAGAGTTTTTTAATTTTCAAGCATTTAGCAAAAAGGCTGTTCTCATTCTTACAATATGTTGAAAGATTTCCTTAAATCAGATTACATGACCAAACTTGATTTTTCTTTGCAAGTGTCTCTTGATCATACCAAGAACTTTTCATCATCATCTTGTATTCTTAGGATTTCTAAGGTCAAAGAATATAAATATAAACTAATGATACATCTTGAATGAAAATTAACTACAAAAGTTTAATAGGTATAAATTAACAAAATGGATCATTATCACAGCTTTAGATAGGTACAATGTGTTAACTAATATTAAAAATAAAAAGATTTTCTTGGGGCTTTTATTTTAGTTTTAATTTTAAGCTAATAGATTAAATTTAATATTTCTAATAAACAAAAAAAATTACTAAATTTCAAAACTAATTTAAATTCACTGGAAGGAGTTTTTTTTTCTCCCTAAAATAGCTGATTTGGTATAATTATTAGCCATCTTTCATCACAATGTAATTCTCTTTATTAAAAAATCTTACAAAAATAAATATACTTTTCTGAAACTTTATTCAAAGAATATTAGCTGATTTAATGTTTAATTAATCTGACTTGAAACAAATATTACTCTTTTTTTTTTTTTCACCATGAGCAAGGCAACAAAGCCAATAGGTGTTAGAGAATGTGAGAAAAACTAATATTAAGGAGAGAGGACAATAAAAGAATAAGAATTAAGAAGACAGAAGCTAAATTATTGTATTTAAATTTTTGAAGTTGACTGAGAAGTAAGAATTTGGAAGAGAGTTCCACAAGTGAAAAGTGTGATAGAAGGAACTGTTAGCATAGAACTTAGGGTTGCATCTAGCCATTTCAACTGTAAATTGATGAAACCTTGCAGCCAATCTATTACTGCACTTAAATTCATAAAGTCTAGGTGAATAGCTCTGTAGAAGCAAGCGAGCCAGAGTGGCTTGCATCTGGTGCATAGAAAAATAAGGATCTTACCTTAATGTGCGGCATATGACATCGACAAGTTTGCTCCGTGAAAATGGCATTACTCTCCCGTCTAGCAGTATGTGCAGTAATGAAAGTTTTTTGTACAGTTTGGCATGCTTCCACCAATAGCAAGTCGTGTGCTGATTGGTCAAACTGGAGGAGGCTATTTGCTTGTGTAATTGAGAATAAAAGCAATGAACGCTGAATGGTTGGTCGACCGCGGTGTTGGCCTGATAAAAGAGGGCTAAAGCAGTGAAAACGAGAGGGAACGATGGCTATACGTAGTGACGTGTTCAGAAAGTGAGAACGGTGAATTGAACCAGCGGTATTTTGATTTGTACAAGTGACATCATAGCAGTACAGACATTTAAACTACACAGAACTTAGGGTTGCATCTAGCCATTTCAACTGTAAATAGATGAAACCTTGCCTATCTCACACTGCAAATTTTTTCTAAGCTCTATACTAAACATTAAATCTGTTACGAAAAAAGAACTAAACAAAATGAACACAAAATGATCAGCTTTAAAAAAGGACTCGTGACTGGAAAAACCGAATGAAAAAAGAATGTTAACAAATACTTTTTCACACCCAACCCAGTTCTGTGGAATCAGAATCAATGTTCAGTTTAAGCAAGCGAATGAGCCAATTGGAGTAAAGTGCCATGCAGATTTAAAATTTTCCCACTTGTGATGAATGCAGCTATCGATTTTTTATTTTTTTTTTGCATGCTAGCATTTGTGTCAGTCAGCTGTTGGCTCTCACGCTGGCCAATAGAATCTTCATGCCTATTCGTGGCAGTCAGCTATAGGCTCTCACTCTGGCCAGTAGAAAATGGCCGCAAACTACATGAAAACTGCCATAGAAGCATGAAAAAATCGATTATTTTCGCTATCGATGGGAGTTGGGAAATGCAAAGTTGGTCTTGGCCTTTTCACTAACTTGGAGCATGTGCATGTAAATTTTGGTGCAAATCCATTGAAAATTGCGGCTGTGCATTCGTTACACACACACACACACACACACACACATCCTGCCTTTTATAGATAGAGATTTGAAACTTTATAAATTAATCTAATTAGAATTTTAAAATAGAAACAATTCTTGTAAAAATTCATTATTCATTGAAAAAATGTTTTTCTTAAGACTATAGTGTCGATGATATATCTTATACATAAAAGCACTTAAAAGATTTTCTAATTAAATAATGACATAATTTTATTGCATTTTTTATTTTTATAATTCAGAGCAGATTTTTGGTAACTGGTGTTTATGTTTTACAAAAAAAATTGATTTAAATGCTCTAAGAAGTTCTGCTTTTAAGTAATATAAACATTAATTGGTACAAAATTTAATTTCTCAAAATTTCTTCAAATTAAATAAGTTGGGTGGGTGGGATAATAGATGTAAAAAAATTACCAACATTTTCTAAAAAAAAAAGCAGTCCACAAAACTAGAGTATTATAAATATACTATTTTTTTTTTTTTTTTTTTATATAATTTTTATTTTTTTTTTATTATTTATTTTTTACAAGTAATTGTAGCAAAACATCCAAAAAAAATGCAAATTTTTCTCAATTGTTGCAGTTTTATTTTTAAAGCAAAATTGGTTATTTTTGGTGTACTTCTAACTGCTCATATAAACAAAACACATTCTTTTTTATTATAGAGAATGAAACAGCTGTTTTACTCTTTTTATTGTTCTTTTATTGTCTTTGTTTCCTTTTTTTATTTCTAATTTATTAATGAGTCATTGAATATAAATTTTTTGACTTGCATACATCGCCTTGTGGTGGGTCTAGATATATAATCCATGATGTTTCCTGGGATCATTAGGATATTTCATATTTTTCAACCCTTAGTGATCCTCACTTAGGATCCTCACTATGCTATTCTGGGTTGCTTAAGCCCTGGCTTGTGTCCAGGTAGTGCTACTTCACCCACAACTCCTCTATTTTGATTAATAGTTATAGTGAAGGAAGTTTTAATGCCTTGGTAACCAACTTGCTGGTCCTTCATCTACCAGCTGTTGTGATGCTATGCGTGTTATAGGCCCTGCAGAGGCATTAGCCTTTGAAACCCCTGCATCTCTCTTCAATTGGCTCGCTCCTAGCTTGCCACCTGTTGCTTTGACATTCTTCTATGAGCTCAACATACTTTTCTCTTGTTTATTTTTAGTCTCTTTGATATGGTTTTTCAATTGAACTATGAACTCTAAGAGGAGGATATGCTTGGAGGATGCTGAGATCAGCAACTGTTTTCCTTTAGCATTATTTTGGTAACAGTTTCTTGGAACTTCACCTGATTCCCCAGTTTTGCCTCATTGCCAGCAGGCCTGAGAAGGTGGTATTTTAACTAATGGATGGTATTTTAATGTTGCTAAGGATAAAATTGAACTTGTTTGACTTTTCCTTTTCTCAGCCTCACTAACAATCTTAAACTGAATACATGCACAGTTGATTGCCTTCTCAAATTGCTTCAAGATCCACCTACTCTCCAGAACAGATGTTGTCACAGTCAAATCACTCACAAATCCCTAATAGACAATTTTTGGATTTTAGACTTAGTGAGGCATCCACTGTGCTGAACATTCACAGGCTTCACCAGCATTTTCATGATGAACTAAACAAGCATAATGGAATTGATACATATAGTAATTATTTCCTTCTCATACCTGTGTCAATTTGAGGTTCTAAACACTACAAAACCTCTCGGAAAGCATCCAGAAAGAGATTCTTGCCTTTGCCTGGAAATATACAATCTGGTCATTTCGTTATTGCTTTACTTGAGTGGAGTTGACATGATTTATTGCCATGTTGCTAGTTAAATTCAATTTTGTTGTTACTTAGGTAAAAACACAGTGCTGTAGTTAAAGTGAAAATGATTTTTTGTTGCAAGGTGAAGGAAAGTTAGTTGTTGAATTTTCATATTGGGTGCAGAATAAAATTAAGCAAAATCAGGCAATAATAACAAAAATGACAATTGCAAATTCAGCATAGATTCAAAATTTATGTACAGTGTAATTTAATATGTTAGTGTTTTTTCACAATATATTTTTTGTGTGTATGTATTAAAAAAATGAGAAAGAATTGAATTGTCAATATAAAGAAAAGAAGTTTGTAAAGACTTAATGATGTAATGCAATATGTTAAATGTCCTTGTGGTTTGTAAAGCCTATAAAATCAGAGGATAGTTACTCACTCTTTGCTTTGACTGTTCAGGAGTGTGAGAGATATGGTTTTTTTTTAGTGTGGTGTCAAGAGATAATGATAGTTACTGTTGCAATGCTTAGTTTGCTTGGTGTCTTGGATTTACAACAAGGATTTGTTGGCATGTAATTCACATGTCAAGGCATAAATTTGCCCTGAGTATGTTGATGGCTTTTGTATATGTATTTTTAATGGAAAAAAGGAGAATCAAAAAGGTTTTTTATTTTTTTTGTGGGGAAGCTTTTCAGTTTTTATTGGGCATAAATCCTTTCTTTCATTTGGATTTACATGAGGGATTTACTATGTCCCACTGAATTTATTTGTAAGCTTAAAAATTTTATTTTTAGTCAGGGTTTTGGATTGGGCTCAAATTATTTTCCTATTTTAGATGATAGACCTGCTATAAAGCTAACAGTCCTGAAGTCGTGTGGCTACTCTGTAATATCTCCTAAAAATAGTTTTGCTGTATTTTGAGATCAGTAAAATACTTCAACATTAATGAAAATAAAGGTTTCATTATTATTACTGTTGCTAAGTTATTTTGGAACATAATTGTAGAACATATCTGTTTACTCACAGTTATGAAATGATACCTATAATCATATTGAAACATTGTTAGAAACAGTTTTATTTATTCAGTTGGATTTGCTGTTTCAAGGCATTCCAATGACAATTGAAAATTAATTTTCATGTATGAAATTGTTCAACATGAAATTGCTACTTTAGTATCAATTTTGAAAGTCTATAGAATCGAGATTATCTAATCAAAACTAAAGCACATGCTCAACAATAAATGTTTGTCAATAGTTGAGTTCATGCACTGAGTGGTCAGTTTTTTTATACAAGGGTAGCATATAGTATTAGTCTTACAGAGAGGAAATCATTTTATAGAAGTCATCTTCGTGTTTGACAACAGTTATTAGAATTGTATGCTATCAATATAACATATAACATATACATAACTACGAAACTATGCATAACATTTGCAACAAAGACGCACAATCACTAGTGAATCCCATTATTAATTGAAATGTCATTGGGTAACTAAGTAAACCAGCTATGAGGAAGTCCAAGCAAGACTACATGATATCTTTCTATTTTTTTCTAAAAAATTAACTTTTTAGATTTTAAAATTGTTATTTTTTGATTATTCAGTAAATATTTTATTCCATTAGCTTCTGTATTAAGAAAATATGGAAAGTTTTTCAATTATGGGTTTCAGATTTTATACTTGTAGGTGTTTCAAGTTGGGACATAGTGGAAACTTTAAAGAATGTTAGTATTTATTATTGTCTTACAATATGTGATACAATGCTTGAAATTTAAGGGGAGGAGGGTTTGTTTTCTTTGTCATATCTTTTAATTTAGCTATCCACAATTACTGACCCATTCACTCAAATATTTATTTTTCACCAAAAGTCCACATTTGTACTTCAGGTGCCATAATACCACATTTTCTTGATGAAGTCCTAACTAGTCTCATATGCACAATTTTTGTGGCTGGGGGAATGATAATTATTGTGTAGAAGAGAAGACAACTTACCTTGTGTGGCAAAGCAAGCACATATATGCCTGATGTGCAAAACAAGTAAAGGAAAGGAAAAAGAAATATGGCTGCCCTACACGGTCTTGGAGCTAGAATTTGCAAGAGTGGGTGAACGTATGCAAATTTATTTGCAAAATCAGCTGGACATAAAAATCATAATGCAAGAGAATATAGTTGAGTTTGTTTTTTGCATGTGGTGTTGCTTGTATGGAGAGACTTTGTCAGTTGGAAAGAGATTACTTGGCTCAGTTTCATAGGGGAAGTTTGACCTCAAACTTATTCTCAAGTTTGACGGCTCTGCATTTGGACCATCTGTGGTCAAGTGGATTGAGAAGGCTGAGTTGGTCTGTAAGATGTGCCAGGTTAAACATCCAGAACACGTGGACCCTTTAAGGCTAATGGGTGGTGTGTTTGCTGTTTACCAACAGCCGAGAGAGGAAGAAAAGAGGATTTCAGCCATATAAAATCTGCACTGTACACAGATTTTGCTTCAGATAGTTTTCTGGCTTATAAGCAATTTGCTGAGTGATGGCTCCATCCTGGAGAATCAGTAGATATCTATCTGGCGGAGTTACAAAACTTTCCTCCCTGTTCGGCGGAATGAGTGACCGTGGACTGGCATGTGCATTCGTGCGAGGGTTACCAGACCAAGTTAAACATCTCCTTTGCACTTCAGCCCAGATGGACGAGTTGTCTATTGATCAGCTATTGACTCGAGCACAAGCAATTATGAAAGATGAAGTACTGGAAGAGGGACTAGCAGTTGTGGTGGTGCAAACGACACAAGATGAGGCAAGGAAAATTCCTACTTGGGATCCATGTGGCTCCATAATATGCTATCGTTGCAATGGTCCCAATCATTTTGCAAAAGAACTGGAAAAAAACTGCATACTGAAAGGTGGACACCCTAGATGCAATGTCACAAGTGCAATGTGGTAGGCCATATAGTCTGCAATTGCTCGGGAAATGATCTAGGGGAATAGGTCTCAGCGCCAGTCTACTCTTCAAGCTCCACACGGAGGAGGCGCTACCCGCAATTGCTGTACATATCAATGGAATTGGGAGTTTAGCCTTGCTAAACACAGGCTGTTCTCAATCACTCATAAGCAGACTACTTAGTCACTCTTGGAAGAGGAAAGAAGTGTTCACAGTTGGTGAAAGGACACTCAAATGCTCTGGATTTATTCAACTTGATGTGAGCAGCAGGCCACCGATTGATGTTGAGGTTCTGGCTGTGAATGGAAAATTGCTTGGTTTCAACCTACTGCTCAAATTTGACATCATCAAGAAGTTGGAAGGAGCATGTGTGTCCAGTGATGGGACTGTGACCTTTCCTTTTGAGGGACCTTTGTGTGCAGTCATCACCCTCAATGAACCTGACTTTCATGCAGAGTATGACCAGAAGAAGAAGATCTGGGTTGTATCTTGGAAGTAGTCTGTGTGACGAAAGACATGAGTTACCTCAGAGTTCAAAACGAGTGTGAACGTGTCTTGCTTGCAGGGTAATGCTGAAAAGAAATATGCCCGCTATCGAAGACAATTTATGCGCACCAATCTCGTCCGAAACGAGTCTATATCTGTACACATGCAAATTTCAGCAGTTTTAGATGGGTATAAAAGCGGCACAAATCAGGAGCGAGTCATTCGGTGGACTTTGTGCAACAGAGTTGGACGTACGAATTGACTGATGGACGAAGAGGCAGGCGATATAGCTGATCGACTGACAACAGTACCACAGCAATGGTTTGACGCAACGAAGACAAGTAATGGACCCAGGCCAATGATTGGAGCCACCCATGTGGACAAACTGGACGCAGACCAAATCATGTCCATCCACAGGAACAGTGGTCACCCAGGAGTGCAGCGCACTACCTACTTCGCCAGGAGAATCTGCCTGTCAATGACAAAAGCAGCCGTTAGATCAGCTATATGGACATGTGAGGAATGTCAGTCCATAGACCCTGCACCAACTCATTGGCAAAAAGGAAAGCTTGAGGTAAGCAGAAACTGGCAGACTAGGGATGAATATCACCCACTATGGTTCCCATCATTTCTTGATGCTGACTGACTGCGGCCCATCGCGTTTTTCAATCTGGAAGCATTTGGCAAGACAGGACTCGGTTGCCATCATTTGCCAGCTGAAAGAAGAGTTTCTCGAGCGGGGCCCACCCCATGAGCTACTCACGGACAACAACCCAGCTTTCTGCAGCAGGGAATTCACAGCCTTTGCGCACGAGTGGGGAGTTAACTTGCAGTTCTGCTGTGCATATGCCCCAGCTGGGAATGGTGTAGCAGAGCGATGCCACCGCACGGTAAAACGAATCGCAGATAGGATGCGGTGTTCCATCCAGGAAGCTGTCTACTGGTACAATGTCACACCAAAAGATGTACATCACCCCAGACTGTGCCCACCAACAGGATCCACCAATACGAACTGAGGGTGAAAGGGGTTGACACCCTGACAATTTCTTCAGACCCTGGGCACGGCTCTTACCAGATCAGATATCGCATGTGGGTCAAGGCGCCAAAAAGTCAATGCACCACCAGGTTCAACAGGGGTCGGGTGATGAAAATGATCAGCCTGCAGTCATTTCTGGTGGACGGAATACCCCGCCACATTAAGGATCTATGCCCGCACCACGGTTACGGCGTGTCCGAGGAAGATTCCAATGACACATCTGAGAGCGGGGTGGAAAGTTTGCTGCTTGACGAAGAAAGTACAGAATGCGTCAATTCACCTGAAGATGGCATAGAAGCAGAGGCCCCTCTAACAATTCACCTGAAGGGGGAGCGAGAGCAAAGCCCCCCACCCTGCCTTTGCGAAGAAGCACCCATCGAAAACGACCGCCGCCGGGTTGCCACCTTTGTGATCATGAGATCAGGGAGGGGTGTGACGAAAGATACGACTTACCTCGGAGTTCAAAACAAGTGCGAACGTGTCTTGCTTGCAGGGTAATGCTGAAAAGAAATATGCCCGCTATCGAAGACACAATTTATGCGCTCTGATCTCGTCTGAAATGAGTCTATATCTGTACACATGCAAATTTCAGCAGTGTCAGACGGGTATAAAAGTGACCTGCGAGTGGCACAAATCAGGAGCAAGTCATTCAGCAGACTTCGTGCAACAGAGTTGGATGTATGAATTGACTGACGGATGAAGAGGCAGTTGAAGTAGGCGCATCTGATTTAGGTGTCCATTTTACAACTGCCCGGTGTAACGTCCGAGAATAGGACTCTCACAATCCATTTCTTTGAGGCGACCGACGGTGAAGGAGGAACAGCTGGGCTGCCGGCGAACGGCACACTGCACTCTCTGACCCCCTCTCTCGTCACCTTTTCTTTTTATTTACTACAGTCTGGTGACCAGATACAACCTGCATTGAAGAACTGGACAGCCAAATATCCACTACCAAAGCCACTTATGGAGGAGTATATTCATGAGCTATGAACCTGGATAGATAATGGCTGGCTACTTTTGCATCCTGGGGAAGAACTTGGGTCCCCCTGAGGGCCTGATCCCACTAATGGTTGTGCTGCAGGAAAACAAACAGAAGGTCCGCCCGGTCATGGATTATTGGGAGCTCAATCAGTATGCACACTGCTGATGCAGATGTTTGCTTGCAAAAATTGATGGAGTGGTAACATAAATGATTGGATGTTGCCATGCTGAATTTGCGCCATGCTTATTTGCAAATCCACATTGACAAATCATTGTAGCCTTTTTAAACAGTGCAGATAGGTGGGCAAATATATTGCCTCACCCATTTGGGTTTGTGTTTTGGGCTCAACATGGCACTGCTAACCATGTGATCAATTGTGAATGCCGTGGTTGCACAGGATCAGACCATCCAGAGGGCCATGTCCTCGTACATCAATGACATATTGTCAATGAGAGTATATGTACTGCAGCACGTGTAAGGGCACTTCTTCAGCAATTTGGACTAACCAGTAAAGATCCAGAGAATTTAGAGAATGGCACCTGTCTACAGGGATTACATGTCTGGGAGGAGCAGGGCAAATTGCAATGGAGTTGTGGGATTGACTTCCTGCTATTTCCCAAGGTGCTCACTTGTTGGAGCATCTTCTCCCTGTGTAGGAATTTGACTGGACATTTGCCAGTATTTGGCTGGCACCACATCGCATCTGCATTCATAAAATGGTGCAGAAACTCTGTGACAACTGGCTGGGACAATAAAGTGCTGGACCCACCCCTGACTCAGATGCTGATGGACATCATTACCTGATTGACACAGAAGTATCTGAAAGAAGATATTTGGTGTGTTGATAGATGCAAAGTTACTGTGTGAGTTGATGCAAGCTCCTTGGCCACTGGTGTCATTGTGGAAAGCGGCAAATCCCTGGTTGAAGATGCCTTTCTTCTGTGATCAAAGCATAAAGACAAGCATATCAACCTGTCAGAGCTTGATGCAATCTTGAGAGGCATCAACATGACACTGCAATGGAGAGTGACTGTAGTTCACCTGAAGACTGACTTAATGTGTGTACATTGATGGGTTTCTGATACACTGTCTGGAAATTCTCAAGTGTGCACGAAGGCAGCAACAGAAATGTTGGCTCAGTACAATCAGGGAACTGGTGGAGGAATATAAATTGACTGTTGACATAGAGCTTGTCAAATTCCATGCAAACTGAGCTGATCAGCTCACATGAGTGCCTCAACATTGACCGAGTGTGGTTTTTGCAAAAAAACAGAACCAGTGTGCAAGAATCAACCCATATTCAAGCCATCCATTGATGTAGCTAGCATCCCGGTGTGAAGCGCATCTTGTACTTTGATCAGGGAGGAGTGTAGACAACTCTATAACTTTCAATAGCTCATGTTCAAATAAAAAAAAAAATTAGGGTTCTAAAATTAGTGTTTGAAAATAAAATTTTCCGTGTTTTCAACTTTAAACCTAGAGGCTATAGCCCAACATATCATACCATTTTGGAATCAAGCCAACTCTATGAGCAAATTAAAAACATTCCAGACCTGCAATCCTGAAGTTCTGGGTCCCCAAGTTTTCATTACTGTGATTGTTTTTGTTGATTTTTTTTTTTTTTTTTTTTTTTTTTTTTTTTTTTGTAACAAATCTTTTTGTACAATAAGTTTTATAACTTGGAAATAAATTTGGGAATAATCAAAATTAATTGCAAAATCCAGTGAAAGTCATCCATGAAATAAAAATAATTGTTTGTACAGAAAGTAAGGACCTACGTACATCAAATTGTTTTTAATTTAAGTGGCAGCAGAAGAATTATCATTGAACATTTAAGCTTAAATATTAATGCAAATCTTAAATGCACCAATCAAATTTGAAGTTCTTCTGTAGTTTATTGCATCTACTCCTCCTTACCTATTGTGATGAAGGCCTGATCAGCCCTCCACAGGAGCTAGCTTAAATGCTGTCCAATAGGGCAGCTTTTAAGCTAGTATTTAATGACTTTCAGAGAATTTTATCCAGAGGAATGTGTTGTTCTTGCCTCTTTCTGTCATGTCTCATCCTTTAAACTATTATTGGTCAGCTTTCTCTTAATGTTACTTTCTCTACTGAGTCAAAAAGAGTCATTACTATACATAGGAATATAGATTAATGGTTGTTTTATAGATTTAAAAAGGCTGAGCTATTACTGCAGTGGTATTTTTTTCTTGATAAGTATTTTCTTTTGTCTTAACTATTATAAGGTACTAAATACTGTCTCTTCATGAAAATAAGAACTTCAGAAATTTTCTACATGTGTTTGACTCAGTTTTTTTTTTTTACAAGAACAGAAAATGTTTGCAAAATTATCCAAGCTTGTCAAGATGGTGAGTTGAAATGGGGAATCATTCAGCATGCCCATCTCTTGACTAATTTCTTATTAGTTCTTCTCTTAATACTAGTCTTTTCTCTGGCATTGGAGGGAAGTTTAGTGAAAATGAAATTTGACAGATCAGATTATAAATCTAACAATTTGCCATATTTGTTGGTTCTTATCTCCTTACTTTTAACTATTTCTTTTATGTGACATCCTTTCAGGATGTAGAGGATACTGGCTCTTGACAACTTCCTGTTTTAAGTAACTTGATATTTTACTATCTCTGTTCCTTTTCTATAATCCATTTGCACAAACTTATTAAGTACATTACATGCTGCTTCTCTTGCTATTAGTATGTCCTGCAAATCTCAAATTCCCTAGGCCCTCTTTCCTCATGATGTGTCTCAAGAACTTTATCTGTCTCTTTCTGATTGTAAATTGGTGACCACTTGGGAATACCAGGTGTTGTAAGCTTGAATGTGTGGGTGGTGGGATGGATAATAGCTTGGAATTGTTAATCGGAGAGCAGCCTTGCGAAAAGGTCTGAATCCACCTCTTCTCCAACTGCTATGGGTTAATTAATTAGTAAGACTTGTATCACTAAATCATTATGGCCAAAATAATTCTTATGATCGAAAACTATTTTCTGGCTTGAAATAACCTCCAAAGGTTTGATAAGCCATAGAAAATGAATCATTCTATCAATTCTGATTGTAAGTATAACTTTTCTTGTAATTCCAATTTTCCTTTTTCTCACATGTTTTGTTCATGGTATTCATATTATTTGCTGATAGACCACATCTGTTATTTCAAGTCTTTTCTTCATCTGCAAGGAAATTGTCAAGCATTTACTGCCATATAATATATTAGGTATTACATACCAGTTCAGCACTTTTTTCTAATGATATTTTCTTATCTCTTAATATTTTTTATTTTTCTGGAAAACATCTTTCACAATTCCTTTGTACCCTCAGGTTTCTGTGTTACATTATCTGTCTAGATAATTGAATTTCTGTACAGGTTTCATTTTGACATTTCCAATACATAGCTCACACCTTGGAATGTCTCTTCTGTTGATAATCATACATAGTTCTTTCTTCTTACTTTCCATTGTGACATTATCTAAGGATTCTTTCAAGAATGTAAATTAATATGCCAAACATTACCTGTAACCCTGCTTTTTGAATATTAAATCCTAGCAAATAGTATTAGACTCAGAAATGTGCAAAGATTTGTTAGAAAGGTTTCTACCACATATTGTTTCTTTGTTATATGTCTATCTATATTTACATGGTGTTATAAATACCATTTTGATTCATATTTATTGTGTTCAAGTTTTGAATACTATTTTGTCACTTTATTTAGTTTACTTGATTTTTATGGAAGAATTCATAGTAATTGAGTTTAAATTATTAGCTTTTCAGTTTATTTACGTTGTGTTAATTATGACTTATCCTACAAATTAACAATATTATTATTGGTCCTGACCTGACATCTTAACTTTAGTTATTTTCCCACTGCCATAAAGTTGCTTCCATGTTGCCTTTTCTATAAATACTTTCATGGTAATTGTTCAGATAAGCTCTTCACTATGGCATCTAGACTTTATGAATTTATGTGCAGTACTAGGTTTGCAATAAGGTCTCATCAATTTACACTTGAGTCGGCTAGATGTGATCATAAGTTCTATGCTAATAGTTTCCTTTCTTGCACTTCTCACTCGTGGAACTCTCTTCTGGCTCAATGCTTTCCAGTATCTTTAATCTTAAAAAATTTAAACGTGATGTCAATCGTTATCTACTGTTTCCTGATTATTCTTTTGTTGTTTGTGCTCCTTAGTAATGTTTTTCTAATTCTTCTACACCCAGTAACCCCTTGTGTCTTAGTGGCTTTACTGCCTTGCTTGGGGTGAATTCGATTTAGAAAAAAAAAACACATAGTGAACTTTCTAAAAATTTGTATAAATGTCTGTCTGTGATATGTTGACTTCTTAATTAGCATCAATGCTACTATTTAATGACTTTTCAATTCCTAAATAGAAATTGTGGATACAACACTAACCTATCATAACAGGAGTTACAGTACTTTTTCATTAGCTTCATTTTTATGTTATATGCTTCATTTTCTTTATAGTTGTCCTAAAGCAATACAATTGCCTGACTATGCAGTGATTGTTGGGCAATAATCATTTATTTTTCCTTCTGGCTTGTCAAGTGGGTAGCTGTTAAAGTGTTGCTCTAAAAACATTGCCAGCAATGTTTTGGTTGATCACAAGGTTTGATAGGGTACAAATAAATCTATTCAATATTGCATATTGGTCTTATATACAGCCAAATTTTATTATGCAAGTCAGTTTTCAGAATACAATTTGTATTAACTAATATGTTGCTAAAATTTTCAGGATATATTTATATAAGCAATATATCATGTGAATTTCAGCTTATAATATTTATCCTTGTTGAAAATGTTAATTTTTTTGGGATGTACCAGGTTTTATCATACAAACAAACAAAGATATATGCCATAGAAACTGTGATGCAATAGAAGCAAGTAATTCTAACTTACTCATGGCTAAGAAGCCACAATGTCTTGCCTGCCCAGTCAGAGCCACCATTTGCAATTTAGGTAAAGCAAACATTGTTTTAGTTTTCTTAAAACTATCACTAATTTGCATGCATGTCAAAAGCCTAAAGAAATTGTGAGCCACACAGACAAGCAGGGAATTTTTTACTGAGTTTGACCTGTGCTGGATTAGAGTCCTTGAGACTATCAACTACAGAAACACATTTGATTGGCACAATGTCCCATACACCTGAATAAATTGTTATTTTATTATCTTACATGTTAATAAGGGCTCTTTGATTTTTCTGTAACATTCATTGGTCTTTAATTCTTTGATTTTTGTTAATTTTTCTATTGTTTTAAATTTAACATTACTTGCCCTAGTTTCATTACTTTCTAGAGATTTTTTGTGCTTGAATATTGTTTACTATTCTCATATCTTTTAATGGACTACAAGTTTTCTATTGGAGGGTTTGCAGGCCACTCTATTAATTTTTTTTCCAACTTTGCAGAATGTGAAAGAATTGTCTTGCATTAATATACTTTTTAGCTTTTAAAGCTTCTTGGTTGTAATCTGTGCCACACAAAAAACATTTTATCCAAGAACTTATAATAATTCACTGCATATATTTTTGCACTATTGTCAACTTTGAAGGGGCTTACAATTTTTCTACGTACTATACCAGCTGAAAACTCCACTCCACTTGCCCACTGTTGTCTTCTGTTGACTGATTATTTCCATGAAAGGCCCAAACTCTAGCCCAGCCATCAGATTTAATATAGCTATATATTCATCATTAAAAGCTATTGCTGGGAAATTAGTTTTCATGTACATATTTGTCCATCTAAAATGTTTCTCTTTGTGATATTTACTTAAAAGTGGTAGTTTGATAGTTTTCACATCTTTAGCCAAAGTTCTTAATATTCTGCATTTTTTTTTTGTTTATATTTACCACACTAGTTTCTTCAAATATTTTCTTACTGGTTAACTTACTTTTTCAGCTTATTACCATTTCAATTTTTCTCAATTTTTTTTTTATAATTTTATTTATTGTTCTTAATTTTGCAAATGATTTCAATTTTTTTTATTGTTCTGCAATTTCTGTTCAACTTTTTCACAATTCCAAAGTTGTTTCCATCATTCAGCAACTTTGTATTATTCTGTTTCTCTTTTGAAGTTGTATCTTTTTGGAAACTCACTGCAATCTTTATGTTGCTGAAATTTAAAAAAAGTATATAATAAAATCTCACACCACCAAGTAGTTATTGTAAATATTTCTAATCATATTAGAAATATTATAAACTGAAATTCACATATATTTCTAATATGAATATATCCTGGAAATATTTCCAGTTGGTTAATATCAATTTATTATGAAAATAGAATAGAAATTCAAAATTACCCTATTTGAATAGCTATTTCACCCTACAAGAGCTTCCTTGCAGGATTTATCAACACCAAAGAGTGAAGAAATAAAACGGTAGCTTAAAAATTTTAAACTTTAAAGAATAAAGAAAGATTATTATTTTTTACACAAAAATAGGAGGTCACACTATACACAGGTAATTTTTTGAAGAGGTTAAAAATCATGCATATTTTGTAACCAGGTAAATGTAAAGATTAATGCATTTTCAGTGATCATAACCTAGTTGGTAAGCCTACATTCTCATAGTATCCTTGACTACATTAATGGTACAGGTAAACTCCTTTAGCAGTATGCACTGGTAATCCTGACAAAAAAGCTGTCATTGAAAAAGTAATACCTCTACGATGTTGATATTTGCTATAAACTGATGAATGCAAATTTGAAATAGGAAAAAGTCTATTAATTCTTCATTTATTGATTTTAAGTGGCATACATAATAGATGAGGTTTTGCATTCATGTTGCAACAAAAGGAAAGAAACTTAAGAGGCAGGTCCAAGGTAAAGGAACTACCATAATCAGGCAAGAAGAAAAACAGCAGTACAGTATCTAAATGTTTGTATCAGATATTTTATGGTAAGTGGTTTTTCTCACCATTTTGGGGCAGCTTTGTACAAAAAAGAATGAAGACCATTTATTTGCTATAAAATATGTCCAGGATGATGCCCAGTAGTGCAATATTTGACCATAGTAGTGTAATGAAAACTAGTCTAGTTCAGCTTAACATGCCTTTCATTGAACTTAACTGAAGAGTCTTGCCAGTTTGGCTAAGACAGTGTGACTTATTTATACAAATCATAAGACAGGGGAGGCAATCGGGTTGTCTTACCACATTCTCCCTGACTTTGTTTTCTCCTAGTCCTATACAAAATCATCCACGTGACTGGGTCTTTTGACAGTTCTTTGGAATTGTCTCGGTGGCAGCTGATCTGGGCTTTCAGGTATTACAGGAACAGTCAGCCAGAAGTATTTCATCTCATATTTTTTGTCTCCTTCTTGGAGTGGGATGTTCTGATTCTGAAAGCTGATTATCAGAATCTATGGCAGTATGCTCTTGTTTTGAGGGAACTATTCTGGTGTCAATCTCTGAATTGTCACTATCAAGGCCTTGTTCCTCGGGAGAATCCAGTGGTATTGTGTCATCATTACTATATCTCTCTCTCTCTCTCTATCTATATATATATATATATATATATATATATAGAGAGAGAGAGATTGCTTCAGGGGAGAGCTGCTCCTCCCTCTGGTTTGATAACTTGCCAGCAGGTGCCAAGTCTCTGAGGGAAACATTTGATTGTCTCCCATCAGGGTGCTGGATGCGCACATAAAGTGGGTTCGCCTCAAACAGTTCCACCTTACTCACAGGAGAATCATACTCACTTTGTTGAATATGGTTTCTATGTAAAACAGTATCTGGCTGTGAGAGCCACGAAGGGAGGGAGATCCCAGATGAACTTTGCCTCGGAAATTTTATAAACCTTTCGTGAGGTGCTGCATTAGTTCGTGTACACAGTAGTATTCTTATAGCATAATGAACCTTGGTTATTACATCTTCCCAATGTCTAATTCGAAGGTTTTGGTTCTCAAGTGCTAACTGTACAGTCTTCTATATTATGCCATTGTATCTCTTGCACTGTCCATTCCCTTGAGGATTGTATGGAGTAGTCTGGCTTACAGCAACTCCCTGTACCAATAGGAATCTTCTTAGATACGCGGACATAAAAGAGGTCTGGCAATCTGTATGAATATAAGCTGGTGCTCCGAATATGGAGAACAGTGAGCAAAGATAGCATATGACCATTGTTGCACTCAATCAGGACAGGGAAAGGCAAAAGGGAATCGCGAATACTTGTCAACTTCAGTAGATATTTGTTTGTGGAAGAGAGCCCTTAAAGTCTATACTCAGCTTCTCAAATGGCTGTGTAGTTTTTACTAGGGTTCCTGGTTTGGGTTTGTAGAAACTTGGTTTTATTCAAGTGAGATCTGACAACCGTTTGTTATTCGTTTCATGTCCTCAGCTGAAAAAGGCAAATCCCAGCTTCGAACCACATGCATCATCCTCGTAATGCCTGGATGACAGAGATCATTATGAACTTTTGTAGATCTTTGGTGCTGTTTATTGATCCATACACTCTTGACACCATGTCTGCCATTGCATTTTCCTTTCCTGACCAATAGAAAACAAAAAACAGGAAAGCTCTACCCTCCATCTAACTATCTTTTTGTTTTTTATTTTGCTTGACATCTTGGGATTGAACATAAAAGAGACTGACTTTTGGACAGTGATTAATTTAAAGAAGTGACCAATTAAGAATTGTCGCCATTTTTTTAGTGCCTCATCTATGAGATAAGCCTCCTTTTCAACAGCTGAATGTCTATGCTCAGATTTTGACAATGTTCTGGAGAAAATGCTACAGGGTGCCCAAATTGCTTTAACAGGGCAGCTAAGACATGGTTGGAAGCATCAGTCTCTACTTCTAGGGGAATATCAGGATTCACCAAAATGATGGCTGAGTTGGTAATCTCTTTTTTAACTTGTGAAATGCTTTAGCAGCAAGAAGGAGGTAAAGGAAATTTGGTATTTTTTGTAAGTGGGCCTATTATTTTCAGAAAAGGAGGGTATCCATTCAGAATAATGAGCGAACATACCCATGGTTTGTTGCAAGGTGACTATGGTGTTGGGAATAGGTAGTTTTAGCAGTGGTTTTAGCCATTCAGAGTCTAACTTCATGATTCCTTTACCCACAATATATTCAAGTAGTCCAATGGTTGTCAACCCATAAGAACTCTTGTCACGGTTGAGTGTAAGATTATATTTCTTGACAGCTACCAAAAACCGTTTTAGGTTGTTATTGTGGTTGGCCCAGTCATGGCCGCACACTGTCACATTATCTATGTAGGCAAAGGTGCCTTGTAATTTTTCTTCAAGAATTATTTTATCGAGGACCCTCTGGAAACCCTGTTAGTGACCCCAAACGGAATCTGTCAGAACAGATAAAGTCACCCGTAGGCTTCAAAAATTGTATAAGGCTTATCTTTAGGGTCTATAGCTACTTGGTGGTAAGTACTTCTTAGGTCTAACATGCTAAATATTCTGTATTTGGTGATCTCATTTATCATCTCATCAATATAGGGTAAGCATTCAGGAGGGTGTACCTATCTATAGTTTGGGAGTAGTCTATAGCCATCCTTTTTTATTATTATCAGAGGATGTTATTAATACTTGTGCCCTCCATGGTCATCTGCTTTCTTTGATTATTCCTTCTCTTCACATTCTTGTTACTTCTACTTGAATAAACATTTTGTCTTCAAGAGAATATTTTCAAGATTTGGTGGCCACTGGTTTACAGTTTTTGGTTAAGTTTTCAAAAAGAGAAGAGTAATGTACATTTATAGCAGCCAAGCCACAGATGTTTAACACTGGTTTAGGGCCCCCAAGAGGGAGATTAATATTCAAATGCTGTTTTAGGAAATTGTGGTCCAGTATGACATCATAGCACAGATTTGGCATCATGAAAAATTTGGTGTTAGTGTAGTTTGATTCAACTTTAGGCCGGCCAAAATATATTCTCTAACCTGCCGAGATAGTGAAGCATTTGTCATAGCCACCTGATGATTACAATGTACGATTTTAAATTTGTTTCTTTTTGCAATATCAGTGCTAATAAAACTCTCTGAGCTTCCTGCGTTAATTAGAGCATTCATTTCTACTCTGTTTATTTTTACTGTTAATATAGCCTTTGAAAGACATTTAGTGTTTGCAGTTGATATGATACTAGCAGAAATAGGAGCATTTGAACCAGGTGAAAAAAGTTTGAGTTTGTCCATTCTTCCCGCATATGTGGCATTTAGTTTCCCTGGCTGGGCAACATGATCTGGGGTGTAGTTTGAGACCACAAAAATAACATTTTCATCTGGCTGCAACATTAGCAGTGTCTTACAGAGAGAGAAGATTTTGAACTGGTGGTGGTGGTGTGTGTGTGGGGGGGTAATGAGGAAGTCTGTTGTAGAGGACTGTTCTTTTTTCCCTGTTTGTGTCATTTGAACTGGTGGACTAGGAGTTTGAGTACTTAGTACAGCCTCTTCAACACTTGTTTGTAGGTATGAACAAGATTGCTTTTCTGCCATCTCCAAGGTAATTGCCTGTTTGCAAGCAGTAGCTGAACCTAGTTGTTTATTTTCCAGCAATCTTTAATGAATATAGTTTGATTCAAATCCATTTATAAAGGCATTTCTGATAAATTTGTCCTTTGCCTAATCTGCTGTCATTGCTTGAAAGTTTTTTTAAGTGCTGAAGATACTGTTCTAACCCCTCTTCAGGGGATTGATGGGTAGTTGCTAATGCATGCAGAGTAAAGATTGTTTCATCTCTTCACAAAATTTCCATCTAAAACATTTATGGTACTCTGGTAAGTTTTGCAGTTAGAAATATTGGTATATGTGGATATGGAAATATGGTGCATTAGCAGGTTAAGTCTATCCGTTTTCAGTGCAAGCAAGAATCCCTCGTATAATCATTTACAGTATTACCAGGCATCAGTAAAAGACAGGTTTGCAGAGTCCAAGTTGAGACATTCTGGTTTAAAGTATTTATTGATAATTGTGTTCAATAAACTGTAACGAAAACTTGGAGTCTAGTTCAGCTTAATGTGCCTTTTATTGAACGCAACTGAAGGCTTATACATGCATTAAAATTTAAAACTTCTCTAATATGTGCTTGTTTTATGAAGATTAACATCATAACATCTGCTTATTATGGAGCATGACTGTATGACCCATAAGGTGTATTAATGGTGTGATAATCACAGTAGAGTAATGGATAGCAGCTCGGATTGAGGAATCGGCAAGCTGAGTTCGAATCCCAGTCGAATACATTACATTCACTTACATGCTAATACCCTTGAGAAAAGTATGAATACTCCTCTTCTCCTCCCAGCTATGGGTAAATAGCAGGGCAGACCAAGTTCTATAGCCTTGGATGGCAACTGGTCTACCACAGAAAGAAATGGCAACCTACTGCGTGGAGGAAAAATCTGCCTTGTCAGTCATGTATCGAAAGATACATGACCACCTAAGCATGTATCACACATGGCATAACTGTCCTATCCTAGCTATCACCTAATTTCTCTATTGAACTTTAAGTTGTGACAACCTCTTACACACACTTATTTATATTTGCTAAATTGTATATGACCTACTGTCAATTTTGAAGGTGATATCAGAATAAAGGTAATTATTCACACTTGGGTAGTAACATTACTTCTGTTAAACAAAACTGCACACAGTGAATTACCCATAGATCACCAAAACCAGTTTACCAGTAACAGCCTGTTGAAATTCAATGGTAGTAACCGCCATTATTTATTTATTTTTAAATAGTAATTTGTAAGAATAGCATAATTTAGGAATTGTATACCTGACATTACTGCTTAATAATCATATTGTCTATCAAGAGTGGTCAGTAAAAAAAAATACCTGCTATTTACTTGACTTCAATACTTTTCTGGAATATTCTTCAACCAATTATAACAGTAACCTAAAAGTATATATTTTCTTTTAAATTTCATTACATTGCATATTACACTTATTTGAAGGAAAAGTAATCAAGGTAATTTGGATTACCTACTTTAGACTGTATTAGCAAAATGAAAGGTTTCATACAAAATAATTTTTTTCAGAATTTAATGACCCCTAAATAATATACTGTGTCTATGAATTGACAACCTTTTCTAATATAGGAATTTTGTCTTAATTGATCAAAATGTTATTTCTGTTTTACCAAAATTAAAGTTTCTCTTAAAGTTCGCTTAATGTACAATCTTTCTTGCTTTGATTGGGATTCCTCTTGATGGCAGCTTATTTTTAAATAGAGCGTGAAGAAGTTACAGTCAAGTCACATATTTGAAGGATCTTTATTTCTGAAGTCATGTTTTCACAGGAAGCTTGCCAAAAATTTGGCAGACTTACAAGTGATGTTACACATGCTTATTCAATTTCACAGTAAACTTTATCAGAATAAAGCAACTCTTAGATCTTTTTTCTCTTAGTGTTTTATAGGACTACATTATACTACTTGTTCTTAAGACACTATATACCTACTAGCATACCGTCTATGAAAAGTGTTGATTATTTACACATGGATCCACACTTTAGGATATAAATATCTATGTGTTCTGCCTAAAATCTCTGTCACTGTTGGCCAGTTGACTAGGAACAGTGTAGTATCTGTGTGTGCCATGAAAAGTGTCACACACACAAAAATATATGTGGATATGCACAGTGCTTTATATATGTAGATATTTGTATAATTCATGTTTTTTTTTTACTGTTAAATAGCTTACACACACCATCAAAAAATAATGGTAATTTTGCTATTGTATTGTACTTAAGCTATCAAAAACTTTATTGCTCTGCATTTTCTTTATGTTCGGTATCTCCTAAATATTAACATGGAATAATTATGAAGCTTTATTAAACACAAGTTATTGCAGACAGTTTGTCTAAGGGTTTGAGATGATGACGTCAGTTAGGGTAGCAAGTTGAGAATGCAGGTGCTTCAAAAAACTTGTGTTATACTGCGTTGAAATTAAATCTCTTTCTAATTCATTCTGCTTGCCAACCAGATATGAATGCCATGAAGACAGAGAACAAAATAAAAAAAATAAAATCATTCTCTGTGCATAGACTCCAAGCATCAAGTCTGGTTACTGAAGCAAGCAACACTTGCCAATCGTGAATATTCCTGCTGGAAAAGATGCTACTGCTGGGGACTGCTAGATCTGCTTAAAACAAGATGCCGATAACGACCACAAGCAGTTGCTGGCCAGCAGGCTACCTGCTGACATGCAGGGTGCTGCCACCACTACTGACATGCTTTCTCTTCTCAACAGGCTTGACTAAACACATGACTCTCCACACACAGAATCCAGATTATCATCTCGATGTCATCACCACCCGGCTACAAGCCTTCATCATTGCTGATGCCATCACCTTGACAAACCCAACACGCTACAGCAGCCAACTATGCAGCCATGACACTGCCAGGCCAAAGACGCCAACCACCATGATTGATAATATCTCAACATCAACACCACCCAGCTACAAGTCTTCTTCATCACCAATGCCATCACCTCGTCAAATCCAACTTTGCAAGCAAGCGACTCTGACTCCACAAGTAGCAATTCCAATTCCGCAAACATGTAAGCCACTCAGGCTACCACTGTCTTGTAGAACACTGGCCAAACAGCTACACCAACCTACCACTGTCACCTCGGCATACCTGACTCTCTACAGGCATTCCCTTTGCAGTTGTCACCACAGCCCCGTTTCAAGGAACAGGCTTACCACCTACACCAATCCCTTGTTACCTTGACAACCAACAAATCAACCCACCACCATGATCTCAGTTTACCAATATGTGCAAAAGACCATCTCCTGTGACCTTGGTCTAACCAACACAAGGAATAGGTCAATTTCCAGTGCTACCCTTACATCTGATCACCATCCTGACAATCAGCAACAGAAATTGACATTTCATTGATTTCCGACAACTCTGTAAGACACCCTATATACTAAACAAATACACATTGTTCAAAAACTCAATCCTCATTATTCCTTTCCTTTTGCAACCAAATGCTTATTATAACTCTTGGTATATGAAAGTGAAAAAAGGATTTAAATTTGAAAGAAAGAGAAAAAGAAAGCAAAAATAGAATATAAGGGGACACAGAAAAGAAAAGATTATAGAAGAAAGAAAAACAAAAAGAATACAAGTAGTACCTATTGACTATGAGATTAACAATAACTCATGAAAATATCATGGATATATCTGAATTTAAGAGATTAAATTTTCTTTTCTTTTCTTTTTTAAGAAAAGAAACTCGTAATATTTATGTATAGGCTGCATCTCACATTATTAGCCACTTAATGTTTGATCAGTATATAAAATAAATACTTATTGTAATCTAAAGGTTTACTTTCTGGATTATGGCAACTTTTTCTTTTATCTGCACAGTTAGGATGAAAGCTAGTTTGATTTACACAGATGTATAAAAATAAATAAATAAATAAAAAACAGCCATTTATATTAAATCACCTGAATTTCAGTTTCAAATAGATACAATGCAAGTTTGAAGCTTTAAAATGGTTCCTGTCATAGGGCTGTTTTTACAAGTAAAAAGAAATGTTTAATAACTTCAAAGCTTACAAAAGGTAAGACAATGTTAGAAACTTCAAAAATGATTAGCTGGTACAACCGAACTAGGAAGAAGTTCATTAAAGATTGTAGACAATTCAGATGCAGGTTTAATAAGGAAGGGCTGAGAACTATCATATTGATCTGTGTCTCAGAGCAAGACAAAATGTTATAAAAAATAAAACTTTGATAAGCTATGGCATTTTTAGGTAATGAGGCAACAAGGAAGTTCAGTGACGAAAATTAATGAATATTTGAATAAAATGGGTTTCAAAGACATTCATTTGAGAAAAACATTTTCTTTAAATAGAATAAACTCCAGTTGTACAGAATTCTAAACATATCTTATTCTTCTTTTTAAAAGTAAAACTATTCAAAGAAAACCAACATGAAATAAAAATAATGAAAAGCAATGAAACTCAATATGATAACACAAGATATTTTCATAAAGATTAAAATTACTATAACAATGGAATATCTCAAGTAGGGAAGATTAGGTTGCATGTCTAATAAACACAGTAACATTGTGTTTTATAGTATAGAATAAATAGTTATTACACATGTTTCATGAACCCTATACATCTTTCTATCTAGTGACAAGTGCACAAAGTGGGTAAGAAAATTTAAATGAGAAAATTCAAATTCTAGATAAATATTGAGACAAGTTTTGCAGTAATAGGCTGTATATTTGGAATCAACAAATCCACTGTATACAGAAACAAACTAAGTAATGAATCATGGTGAAATTCATATTGCTAAATAATTTATGTAGTTAATAAAGTGCTTTTAAGAATAGAAAAATTAAAAACCAACTCTAGAAAAACTTGCCTATATAAAAACCCTTCAGAGAATCCAGCAGCAAACATCTACTCTCAGCAAAGTGAAGGCCAATTTCACTGCCACCAAAGGCTGGTTTTAAAAAAGGTATTTTTCATTCTCTAAAAATTGTCTTCTAGTGATAGTGAGGTCTACTTTAAACAATTTAAAGAGCTCATCAAAGAAAAATTAAACTGGAACAGACTTTCAATACTAGTGAGATTGCATTGTTTTGGAAGATGTTATCTTGATTTGAAGAGTTTGTACTGACTCAGAAGATAGCAGTATTAAGTAAGAAGACTTAGGAAACTTAGTGCAGGTAATTCATAATGCTAGATGCATTACAGTATATTATTCATACATTAATGTTCAAGAAATGATTGTCAGGTTTCAGGAATTTAAGCTATAAATTACATCTGCTTTAAATTAGAAATTTAAAATGTTTTCAGCTATTAGAACTATTGGCTCATAAACCAGAAATCTTAACATTAATGAACTCGCTTTAATGTCAGTCTCTGAAAACCTTAGTGTGGTGAGCATACTAGTATTTGCATTAAATAAATATACTACTACTTAATAATAAGAATGATGATGATGAAATTTTAAACATTGTTATGTTAATTACTGTGTATTTAAGTAAAGTACCTGGGTTTATTTGGATGATTAAGATATTTGTAGACTTACATGTTTGCATAGGATGTCTTTACATGTGATACCCTTGAATATAGAGATCCAACCAACTGTTTAGAAATTTAAGATGGTTCTCCAGCCATTGTTCAGATGTAAAACATTAGCATTCCTAATTTGTTACTCATTCTCTATAATTATTACAATATTAATTCATTTTATGTAGGAATACTTGAAAAGTCCTGTATGTCTAAAGGCCAAATTTTCAACAGGATTGGAACATGCTTATCATATTTAAGAAGTATATAGAACTTTTTCTAGAGTTAAGACATTGCAAAATATAAGTTATAAGATATTAGTTGGGAAGAAAAGGTATATTGTAAACAAGAAAACCAGTCTTGTGTGAAGTTTTATAAAAGAGGATTTTTTTTTTCATCTATATGTAAATTTGTCACACTTCTCACTTGTGAAAATCTCTTCCAGCTTCTTGCTTCCCAGTCAACTTTGCATTTAAATTTTTGAAGATCAATATCAATCATTTTCTTCTTTCTTTAATTTTTGTTCTTTTATTGTCTTCTCTCCTGCAACCTAATGGCTTTATTGCCTTGCTTGGGTGAAATGACTAAAAAAATTACTATTTCATGTTGTCATTAATGATTTATTTTCCTATATTATTAAGATATGTGAATTATTTCATGTTCTATAACTAAATTGCAAAGCCGCACAATGAAATTTCTCTTGGAGTCACACATTAATATTGTTTTAGTGTAAAGCAAAGAATTACCAGCTTTGGCCTTTTAAATATTCTTTGTGCTCTTAAGTGCTTAATACAAAATGAGGATCTTCATAATTGGGGAGCTGAATTTTTCTCAGTATGCATTAAACAAGAGGTATCTTAATAAAATAGTCAGAGTTGAAAAAAACATTTAAAGTGTCAAAAAAGTGCTAAATCAATAAATAGGTTGTCTTAATAAGCTTAGTGGAGTTGAAAAAATTCTTCTTCAAAAAGAAAAATGTTTCCACTTTTATCATTCACTTAAAAGCACTTGATTTGTAAAATTTACTTCCATGAACTCATCTAGTAAAAAGTGATGTTTTAATTTCAAATGAGAATAAAATTGTTTTTCTTGGTAGTCATTTGCAGTTATTTACTATACTTGAAATTTTTATACAAAAATTAATAAAAAAAACAATATGGTATATTTACACTCAGACGATTGGAGTATAAATAATGCCTCATCCCAGAAAATGGTATGTGTTAGAAACATGAAACTTAACATAGGCTAGCAATATTTTGAAGACACAACATTTCTTTTTCTAATTTAGGCATTTTAACGAATGGAAATTTTCTTTTTATAATAATTTTAATGATGCATTATTTTTTTTCACCTTTGTACAAGATTGGCATGTATCTGTCAAAGTAAATAACTATTTTGATAGTTATTAAATAATAGCTACTATATTTTTATCATAGAATTATGTTGGAAAAAAAAAAATTTTTTTTCACAGTATGCATGACGCTAACAGATATCCTTCTCTCTGAAATGTTTTTTAAATTATTCAAGTAAACCTCGAATCATTATACTGTCAGTCAGGGTAACTGTTTGGAACACTGAGATAAAAAATTTGTCTTTGAACTGATAAGTTTTGCCCAATTCAACAGATTTATCTGCTGATATAGAAAAAATATTTATGCATTTGTGAGTTGATACTAACATTAATATGTGGTACAAACTTGGAAGTACAAACTGATCACTTCAGAAACCCAACTGTAAGAACCGGTATCTACCTTAACACCTTTGTGGTTTAACTAAATAAACTTTGGTACACAATCAAATTAATGGAGTACCTAATGGCCTGTACAACTAATTTGCTATCAATCAGTGTCAGATGAGACAAATACCTATAGTAATCAACCTAGTTTTTAAAATTCTCCATACCTTGCTTTTATTTGAATTTATTTATAAATATGAAATATTTTAACATATCTTTACACCCTAAATGGTAGCATTTAAAAGAAGATATTAATAGTAAGAAAAATAGCCAGTTACAGGTAATAATTTGATTATTAATATTTAAACCTGATTTTGTGATTTTCTTGAACTGTTTATAGATTTGAATTGTATTTATTTACTAAATAAAGAATAAAGAAAAAAAACTCATGTCTTTTTTCCTGTTTGTGTCTTACTGGTTTTTGGCTTGTTTTTTTTTCAAACAGGTTTTAAAATAATTTGATAGGAGTATGAGTGAGCTGTTGTTGACTAGTTACAAGGACAGAAACACAAAACACTGGTTTGAAGTTATTATTTCTTTTAACCTATTTTTCTTTTCTGTATTTATCTTCCTTTTTCTATTTAGTAGAGTAGAGAAAATCACCAATGTCTTCATATGTGCTGATATTTTACTTTTCCAATATAAAATAATATATAAATACTGTTAACTGTAAAATAAAAAAGAGATGCCATACTTTTAAATATAATGCTTCATAGTAAGCAAACTTTAGTCAAAAAATTAAATAAAGCACACCAATGATGTTATAGCAAATTAAGGTCTGGATCCTTTTTTTATCCAGTCAAAAACAAGAAAGATCTTCTCTTAATTTTGAAGATATTTTTGCATATACTTAGTCTCAATAGTACTTTGTAAATAACATGCAAATACTTGTATGAATATAAAATGTAAATACTGGCTCACATCAAACCAAGAGAAAGTTGAACAGTTGAAATCATTTCATTGTATCTCCATGCATAAGTTTAATGACATCATTGCTATATGTTGTCTGAAACTCTAAGGTGAAGTGTTAGCATTACTGAATTTGGACTGGCATTCTTAGTTTTATTTCAATTGTTATTTTTAAAACCGTAGACTACATGACTTTCTTCTGATGTTGCATCAGGCAATTTTTAATATTTTTCCTCTCCAGTCTACTTCCCTATTAGTTAAATAACAAAAGAATTGCCTTGTACTATAAATTTTTTGTTTGTTTGAAATTTTATCTAATTTTATAACTTTCCTCTATAATAATGTTCATTAATGCTATATGTACAAAGAAGTTATGACCAATATATTTTCCTGTTGTACAAAGTGTTACCAAAAAGATCAGGGAATTTTATCATGTTTAAATTCTCCAAACTTTTGGACAGCATCTTGTATTTTTTTTTAATGTTTTCTAATATAATTTTTAAGCTACTTTTCTCTATTGACCTAAGTAAAAAAAAAACAAAAAAAACAAAAATCTATTTTTGTCATAATTTTTGTATTTTTATTTAATGAAATCTTATGTACTGTAAATTTGACTCTTATAATTTTGTTGTCTTTATGTATTGTAATGCTTATACAATTTAATTTTTAAGGCTGTTTTGAATGTTTGTTTTAATTGCTCTTCTGACAAATACAAAACTCGGTTCTGAACTTGATACTGTTTTCTTAACAAAACTGTATATACTGTCTCATTCATCTTGTAATCTTTCCACAAGTTATTTCATATATACAATCACACAAAATTATATTATCATCTTGACCAATTAACAGTAGCCATGGTTCAGCATCAAACTAGAACCTGGTTGATTTTAAATAAGAAAAATATCTGAGTGAATGTACTAACATTTTGGTCAACAGATTTATGAAAATGTTTACATTCTACATACATATTTCCAATAAGAATCTGCTATAGGTGAGGGAAACATTGTCACTGGTTATTACAAATATATATATGGAATACTTTGAATAATTGTCTTGATAATATCGCATATTTGGCTTAGATATGTAGATGATATCTTCACACACTGTTCTCACCAGGAAGATGTACGAATTTATCACCTTTTAAATTCTAGACATACATACACTTAATCTGTTAATGTTCACCATCTCATTTTTGGGGTGATGGGCATTAGAGGATTATAGGTAGAAACCTATAATTAATATCAAATGTTTTTAGAAATCTACAATTAATACTGGATTTTACAGTGGACATTAATGGGTTAAATTTTAAATCCACATCCTTACAGCTATGGAACCATTTGTTACTTGGCGCTAAATTCATAGGTTAGTACCTAAACACTATAAAAGATGAGCTGGCACAGGACATCTCCTCATAATGGTCTCGCTGGGTGACTCATACTTCTTATCTTGCAGCAAGATTGAGTGGAGCAAATAACAAGATTAGTTGACACTTCGAAAGAAACACCAACTAATACAATGCCAGGAAATCTGATGTTAGACCTAAAACAACAACATTTCTATTTTATCAGGGGCACTATAAAAAGAATACAAGGGATTTGTGATTGATATAACACCAAAACAGTTTTCAATAACTAAGCCACAATATGCAACCACTTCATGAAAATAATACCCCACCCCTGGAAGAAAGTATAAACAACAATTGCATATACATTCATGTAGCTGGAAATTGAGAATCATGAAAGTGCTATTATCTGAGCTGAGATTTTGAAATTTGCCATGGTAGACAAAATTTGGTGGGTAAAAGGAACTTAAATGAGTCATAGAGACCACAGTAGAATTAGACAACACATGATTTTCTGAAACAGTATAAGCAGATCAAATGTAAGAGTAATATAGGAGCCATTACTCGGGATATTCAACTCAAACTCTAATAGTAACAATACAAAAGCAAAAGACAACATAGTACATGAACTTTACAGTATATAAAGACAATGAAATTTCAATAAAAAAGGCAACAAAAAGGCATAATGTATAAGTACTAAATTAGTAAACAGAAATCACAGTATATAATGAGGAAACAAGACAGAACTAACAGATTTTAGTAAATAGAAAATACCAAAATTATAAAAGCAATGAAATATTTAAAACTTCAACTAAAAAGAGAAAAATTAAATTACAAGAATAATGTGGAGCTGATATTTATTTCTATATATGCAATGTAAAAACAATTCAAAGAAATAAAAAAAATGTTAGACTTCAGTATCAGATGAATGTTTATTAGATTAAAATTTGCAATCTGTTGAATGCATAGATTGGATTATTGTTACTAGAATTTTGATTATGATGATTAATTAGTAGGGCTTTCTTTTAGTTGATTTATCCAATTTGAAATATATTAGAGAATTGCATTGTTCTTCATCGTTGATAGAAAGCTGAATGAAAAAAATGCCAAATCCTTGAGACATACTGATGGAATACTGATGGAATCATTAACTGAACTGAAAGTGAAATTCTAGCAAATTGACATATACAATGAAAAACAATTTCAGGAAATAAAAAATGTAACAATAACAATCCATTTTTAACCTTTGATCTTAGAAAGCAGTTGTATACAACTGACAGTTTAGATATTTCTGAACGAGTTTGACACTATGCATGACATCCATATGAAAGTCCCAATCTGACAAGGGTATTTAAAAATGAGTCTAGCTCTTAGGTTGAAGTTATTTTATGTGCAATTTCCTTATCCCTTATACAAAATTTGTTATAGGCTTATGGCTATATTACTTTGAAACAACAGTTTTTTTATAAGCTGCAAAGTTAAGCAGTATCTGACCAGGTCAGTACCTTGATGGGTGACCACTTGAGAATACCAAGTGCTGTAAGCATGGATGTACAGGTGGTGTAATGGATAATGGCTCAGAATTGGAAATTGGATGGCTGAGTTCTAATTCCAGTTATGTTTGCTACATTCATTTATGTGCAAATACCCTTGGGGAAGGTATGAATCCACCTCTTCTCCACTCAGTTGTGGGTTAATTAGTAGAATTTGTAGCATTAAACCATTCTCAAAAAAAGATTCTTAAAATCTAAAAATATTTTCTGGTTTTAAATAACCTTCAAAAGGTTGATAAGCCATAAAAAACAAATCAATTGATCAATGAAATTTTTTATAAATGCTCTATACACCAAGGTATTTGAAGTGTTTGGTTTTTACTATTCCACATCTATTCCACATCCTAAATTTTTATGATGGATTCACGAATGAAAAAGTGTCATCACCGCTTTCATTCCATTTCCAGATCAGTTTCTGATTTGGAATTGTTAGTTGTGATCAAATTATATAAGTAATATGCATTATAAAAGGCGATAAGTAATAAAGTAGCTAATATCAAAGAAACTTTTGTTCCCCATCATGAATATTTTGTGTGTGGAGAGAGAATGTCAACTCTGCATCAAGATAAGATAGAATACTTCTATGCCAAGATTAGCTAGTAAGTAAATGGTCATTATTTCTTGGTTTATTTTTAATATTTTTACTTTTTCCTTTGTGTATTTTACACTTAACCTGTCCTCCCACCCTTTTAGATGAGATAAAGGAAAGTTTTTCAGTAATGAGCAAATACTGTTGGGAAAGGTATGAATCCACCTTAATTAATTTGCGTATAAAGATAACAATTTTTCAAAAGGCAACTTATGGGGTACCGGTACCATTAGGAAAAAGGGCTGTTGACAAAAATAGATATTATAAAACAGTAGATGTTTTATTTCTAACTTATACAACTCCTGGAATAACAAGGTAAACATGTAAAAAATCTCTTGTTTATTCTATTAATATTTTTATTAGATTTTAATATGTAAGCAAACTGAGTGCAACACAAATTTTTATTTATAAATAAATTCAAAAGATATACCTTATAAGCCATAGAAAGACAATATCCCATATACTTGGATAAATTATTATTTTACATGTTAATATGGCTACCTTGACAATGTATAACTTACATCAAGCTTTTAACCATTGATTTTGTTAACTTATGTTTTCACTTTAACATTACTTGTAACAGTTTTAATTGCTATCCAGGGACTTTCTTTGAATATTGTTTTCCATTCTCATATACATCTCCTTTAATGTGGTAACACTACTTTCTATTGGATTAAGCCATTCCATTAATCTGATGCCTTTGAAACCTTTTTTTGGCAAAGTGGGCAAGTATCGTTCCTATGCAAATAGTCAGCACCACCTACTCTAACACCAAGTGTGATCTCTTAATTTTTAAAACTGAAAATGATACTGGGACAAACAGTAAGATGTATAGATTACAATCTTAGCCATGGGAAGAGATAATTCTGTTTTTTTTACATGGGAAATCTGTCTGTGTTTTCTGGTCAGCCAAATATCTTTTCCTGTTGGTCTTAATTTAGCCTAACACTGATCAGAAGCTACTACAATAAATCTATACTATTATCATTCTATCTTACATTCTATCTTGTAATATATCCACATTCCTCTCCCAACCATCCAGCATTTTTTTAAAATCTGCACATTAGTTTGTATCTTTTACAACTGTTTAAATTTTTGTTTAGTTATGGGGACTTTAGTAACATTATTTTTTTTATTATAATTGATAATGCAGTAAAAACAGAAAACAGAAAAAATTTCTACAAAGTTTTTTTCTGTTATTGATAATTTCACTCTTCCCATCCAACATATAAAAATATATTAAAATCAGATTTTCATTGAAAAATTGCTGTCATATGGTGATTGTTACATGATAGTATTTACCATAAATGTGGTATTGTAATAAAAAGAAAAATATAGTGTGACTGAGTCAGCAAATGTGTCTGGTAAATACTCACTACTACTACCACCACCACCACCACCTTTTCCTTTAAATTCTTTTTCCTGTAAAAACATTCTTGTGAAAATAGATACGGGTGTCAGGTGAATCGTTGTTTTCCCAGTTAGTTGAGAGAAAAAAAGAATTGAAGATTACTAGATTTAACAGACAGAGACGAAGGCCAAAAAAAGCCCACTTGCCAAAACCAACTTGGTAAAACAAGAAAGGTGATAATGTTAATCTGATTAATTAATTAAATATACAGTATTAGTTTTTCACCTGTGCTTTAAGAAAAGCCTAGAAATGTAAATTACTGCTGGTTTTATTATTTATTTATTTTTATCTTGCAAACTTTTTTATTCTTATTTTTATTAGGCAGAAAATACCAAAGAAACATTTGAGAAATGTTCTAGGTAAATATTGTTAGAACTTGGATGGTCATTAAAATATGTTGTTTTACTCCTGCTTTAGTGTACTTAAAACTTTTAGAAGGTAGACATGGTGATGAAAATCAAGAACATAATTTCCCAATGCAGCCAGATATTTACTTTTTGTCACATTTCTTTCAACCTAGATTGTGTGTGTGTGTGTGTGTGTGTGTGTGTGCGTGTGCGTGCACAGATTTTATTATGTAAATCAATGTTTTCACAATGAAATTGGCATTAACCAAATAATGTTGATAAAATTTTCAGGATATACTTATTACATGAGTAATTCAGTGTGAGTTTTATGTTTACATGAATATTGTATGAGTTTTTTTTTCTTATAATAGCTATCCTTATTAAAAAAAAAAATATTGATAATAGGTTTTTGAACACAAAAAGTTATTAATATTTTTATTAGGTTTTAATATGTAAGCAAACTGAGTGCAACACAAATTTTTATTTATAAATAAATCCAAAAGATATACCTTATAAGCCATAGAAAGACAATATCCCATATACTTGGATAAATTATTATTTTACATGTTAATATGGCTACCTTGACAACCATTGATTTTGTTGACTTATGTTTTCACTTTAACATTACTTGTAACAGTTTTAATTGCTATCCAGGGACTTTCTTTGAATATTGTTTTCCATTCTCATATACATCTCCTTTAATGTAGTAACACTACTTTCTATTGGATTAAGCCATTCCATTAATCTGATGCCTTTGAAACCTTTTTTTGGCAAAGTGGGCAAGTATCGTTCATATGCAAATAGTCAGCACCACCTACTCTAAGTAGGTCTTCTCTAAACAACCCATTGTGAAAGAGGATACAACCCCTGGTGCTTACACTTATCAGAGTGATGTAGCATTTCAAAATATGTGGTCAGGATATGGCCAAGAAATAGCTAAGATTTTATTCAGATTTCTGTAAATTTAAAATAATATAAAATCATTTCTTTTTGTCAATTCCCACCTCTGGGCCCAGTGTGTGACACGTACCACAGAAACCAGACGTTTGTTGACAAAGATGTCATCTATGTATGCTAAAGTGGCATCTTGGATTCCTATGCCCTTTCAGTATGATGGTCTGGAAAGGCCACAACAACCAGTGTACATGGACATGTAGTTATGCTCTCCGAAGGTCCAATAGTGATACATTGCGCCCACATTGTCACCATTCCCTTAGCTTGTCAACAGACATCCACACTTGCCGTGAACGTGTCTACATACTCGTTTAACTTTATGTAATCCATTACAGGGTGTACATCTTCCTTGTTCTCTTGGATAATGGACATCAGTGGAACTAGACCCTTAGGAGTTCTGAGCTTCTCCTCAGGAGATGGTATGAGCCAGCTGTTATTAATTCCTGGTTATATTCCTTACATGCTCACACACAGGATACTCTGCTATCTCGTTTCATAGGCTCGTTGGTGCCTGATTTTCAGTTCACTTCCATGATGCTATCCACACTTTCTTTTTCTGACCGAACTTGATGTTAAAATCTGGTTGTATGCTTCGGCCTTCTTCAGGTGGTTGGAATGTCGAACTGAACCCTTTATTTTGTTCACTGGGGTAGACTGTTCTAGTTCCACGTGCCATGTCTAATGGATGTCACTTATCTCCTGTTAATTACCCTCTCCAAGTTCTCCACCGCTTTAACCAGGTATTGAACTCACACTCTTTGGGTCCTGTCACTGGATCTAACTAATACCTTTATCCACTGTGCCATGTGTCCTCAAGCAAAATAAAGGGTTCAGTTCGACATTCCAACCACCTGAAGAAGGCCGGAGCGTACAACGGCCAAAACGTTGTAATAAATATGGCGACAAAGATGAGGACAATAGTCTGAATAATGTAAATAGTGTATATTAGTCATTTTGATTTCACTTTCACATATATTAAATAAAGAGAAAAATTTACTGGATCATAATTTTGTGTCATTTGATGTATAAGCTTAATGAAAATGTCCCTATTTAAAAAAACAAATATTGAGAAAAAGTGTTACAGCAAGTGAAATGAACTACTAGCTGTCTTCATCCAAAGAAAATGATTTTATGTATACAGAGGTATTGGAAAGGGGTCCTCTACTATGTGCTCCTTCTAGTGAACCAAACAACTGACTGGAACAAGTCCTGTTCTCAGTTATACCAAGAATCGCAAAAATGTATAGAATTTGTTAAGAGAAAGGGTAAATCAAGATAATGCCAGAACATATATTCTTTTTGTGGTCAGTCAAAAATCATTACAACTTTGCTCGGAAGTTTTCACTCAATTACTGTATTCAGTAGATATTGCACTATTGGATTCCCATTTATTCCGATCTTTGTAGAATTGTCTTTAAAACCTTCACTTCTCTAGAAGACTTCAAAAGGTAAGAGCTGCTCTGTGCTCAGAAAGATAATGTTCTTGAAAATAGAATAATAAAGTTGCCTGAAAGATGGCAGAAGATTGTGGAACAAAATGGTAACTATGTTGGTCAATAAAATTGTTTTATTTTTACTTAATAAACTAAACATTTTTTTGACCATCTAATATTTAAAATTGATTACTAAATGACCCACTCTAAATTTTGTATGCTATTTCTGTATTAGATTAAGTCAAAGGAAAAAGTTCATGTTTTATCTGTAGATAGCAGAAAATTATCTAAGAATAACCAGGAATTTATTAATTTGTTTTACTTTATTAACGAAAGAAAAAATATTTTATCTCATTTTTAGTTAGAAAAATCACATTTACTATGGATAAGCATTTCTTTTTCTCATAATGAAGATAAATTGCAAATAAGGATTAAAAAAAAAACTATTTTTGTACAGACAACACAATTTTATTGTTGTTTGACATTTTCTTTGATGTTTTGTTTTCTGATAAAGAAAAATAAGAGTAGATCATGAGTAACATAATACACAACAGAATAAAGAGAATAAGGTACCTTTATCACAATATATGTGAGACTAGAGACCGTATCTTCAAAAAGAGCACATACTTTATAATTTGGAGAATAGTTAAGTCTATTCTTTTTCATTACAACCCTAGCAGGGAACACAGAGATAGCTGAAGAAACTGAGACATGCATTCCTTAAAATAAGGGATTCCAGGAAATTTTGCCAATTTCCTGGAATCCCTTATTTTAAGGAATGCATGTCTCAGTTCCTTCACCCAGCTATCTCTATGTATTTGTATGTTAACCAAGTAGCTTGATTTTCCACAAGAAGTTAACTTGTTCTTAAATTTCCTAGTTCATCCCAATTATAGAACCTTTTTGTAATCACTCGATCAATTGGAATAGAGCTTGGTTTAAATTCCATTTTCTTGTTTGGGTCTCCAAATCTAGACTGTATGAATAAGAATTGCAATATATAATATATATATATATATAAAAACTTGTGCATGGAATACAAATATGGATATATAGTTTTTTGTTTTTTTTCCATAATGTACTTTGATAACCATTTGATCACTTATACACTGGTATTTTTTAACAGGTGATTGAAAAGTGGACTAAAAAATTGCTAAAAAGTTGAACATTTCAAAACAAAAATAGCTAAACTTGGCTTAAAAATAAGTAGCAGCATTCTTCAATCTACAGTGTGTGTGTGTGTGTGACAGAAGGGGGAATTTTCGTTAGGAAAATGAACATATTCCATCACTAAAAATATAAACTTCATTTGTTTATGAGTACTTGTTTTTATAACTCAATCCTGCTTTTTCTTTCATCCTTCACATTGCATTTTTGCATATTTTATTCAGTATTTTTTTTTTTTACTTATTTTTCAAAGGATAGTAGTATTTATTATTTAAAAGTTTTCTTCAGTTAGCATTATGTTGTGCAAATAACAGATGAATCATAACTTTTGTTTCTTATGTTTTCAAAGTTTACAAAGCCTTATCTAAATTGTAAAGAAAAATGTTTTTATCAAAGTCTTACACTGACAAAAACAACAAAGAGGATAGAATATAAATACAAGGAGGTGCTGAAAAGCAACTCCTTGTATTGTCAGCATACTTCCCAAAATCTGACCAAATGACTAAACATTTTTTTCAGATGGGTTTCTTTGTTGGATTGAGACCTTTTTAGCACCCCTTTGCTTACAACTATTTGATAGCCAAGGGATTGACGAGAAAGTAAATTGAAGAATATTAATAATTAACTATCAATTAAATAGACATGCAGTTGAACTTGACCACTTAATTTATCAAGTCAAATTCTTCTGGCAAGATGGAACGTAATATCGTATAATACAGTCAACTGCATATTCAAATTGTTTCTCAGCTTGTTTATAAAATATCTTAATTTGGATAAATTTATTCCAAGTTAAGATTTATTTTCAAGCTGAAAATAACATAGAATATGCAATATTCTTTTGTTTCATTGTCCATTTTTGAGAGGATCACATGAAAAATAAAGAATCCAAAATGTGATGACTTTTTCTGATGACTTTATATTTTTTAAAAGAAATATGGTAATTTTTATTAAATGGTAAAAACCCTGTTTTTTTGAGAAAATCTTGCAATAATTCAAAAACTCAATATGAAAGTAAATAAGAACATGTTGAATGAAGTTACCCATTGTCTGCTTTAAAAAAATGTGTAAAATTTATTTCTCTCTCAGTAACTGCAGCAGTAGTATTTATTTTATTTACAATGCAAACAAGATATATCACAGAGGTTGTATAAACTTGAAACCATAGTAGTTTTAATGAAATTATATTTTCCCTATGTAATTTAACAGAATCTGTTTTTGGGAGAATCTTTCAGTTTATGAAAAATCAACTTTTGAAGTGAGTGATTGAATTGGCTGTAAAGTAGGGTTTTGACTTAGTGTACATATCATGCAAAACTAAACACTTAAGATGTTTACAAAATGGGGAAATTCTAAATCCTGGTTTTCCTCTAGCCTATGATATCTGCTGTGTCATATTTACAATGTTTGATCCAATTCATTTTTATCATATAGTTTGTTTTTTTTTAGTTTTTTTTTTCAAATCTAGAAATTAGTTCCTTAAGTTTAATGCTTTCTTACTTTGATAACCAGGCAAAATTAACATTAAGTCTAAGGATCTAAGTTCTAGATTAAGAAAAGAATTTGAGTTTGTAACTGCGAAAGCAGTTTGAAAAGATAATAAATAAACAGAAACAATGGAGTTGTGATGAAAAAAAAGGGTAAGCACAGAGTGAAAAATACCTAAGATAATAGGAAGGTGTGGTAACCAGATATACCTTTACTGACCTTTACAGAACTAGTTTCGTATGCCATTGAAAAAAAAGGCAATCACAGATGTATTACCAGAGTCAAGAGATGTCTCTATTTTCAGATGGAAGAATCTCTTGATTTTAATGCAAGTGTCTGATGCACAATATTATGAGAACATTTTAGTTAATGCTTTCTTTTAAAGGACTTTTCAGAATTGATGACTATAGAAACTATTGAGTGAGTGACAAAATATAGTAATATAGGGATAAGAGGTTCAGTAAAGGCCAGTCTGAAGAATTTTGTTTGTTTACTATATTAGGAGAATATATACAGGTAGAAAGATAGAGAGACATATTTGAGATGCAGACCTAATAACAGGTGTGATATAGAGGCCAAAATTATGAAGAGTTAAAGACAAACTTGCTAAAATCTACCAGACTAAAGCATCTGCAGTTATAATTTTGAAATGTAATAATTAAATAAAGAAAGTGATTTAACATACTGAAGATATCTCATTAGAATGAGGATTTATAGTTGAGGCTATATTGTTCTTAGTCATAATTTATTGCAATGAAACTTCATGAGGCTTTTTAAGCAATACCCTGCCAGTGGGGCTTAGATGCATACCCTTGAAGAGGGGTAAAAGGTCCTCAAAAGGAGGCCACCTACCAAGTAAAAGCTTACACACTTAAATGTAAACAATCAATATTTACCTACCCCTAAACCAACTAAATGCTTATAGACTCTATTATAAACAATCAGTATTTATCTATACTCAAGTATGAAGGATCAATAATTATCTATTGATTCAAGTATAAACAACCAATATTTACCTATAGGCTTGTGCATAAATGGCCAATATTTACCTATCCCTGAACCAAATATAATTTTAAAAAATAACATCAAATGACCCAACAAGGATTGATATATCATAAAATTCATTAACCTTAAAATAACACTCTATATGCAGAGATTTCTGATTCTATCCTGAATTTGAACCATGACCAACACATAATGGATGGCAATCAGTGAAATAGCAAATTCCTTACAAGTGGCTTACATGATATCTTAATATTGTTTTAGTCTTGGAGTTGTATGTAATTATTTACATGAAACTTATTGATTGAACTTGATACCATGGAATCTTTTAATGTTGTTAATTTGATACCTCAAGTTTATGCAGGGAGTGATGGGTAAATGTCACTATTTTATATTTTTAATTTTGCACACACACATTGTTTGTTTTTTATTTTGTCGACTCCACAGTATAGTAGGGTCAGTTGGGGACCATCTGTGAGAAAGAGCACCATGATGTAATTCACTCTGCCAGAAATTTGGAAATAGCATGCTGTACTGCTTGGCATTTGCACCATAAGCTCCAATACAAACATTTTAGAGTGTTTGTGTCATTCTGAGGACAGTGCAAAGGATTTGGAAAGATTTGGATGAGTCTAATGGTGATTACAAAGGTGTTTGGCATGATCTCTAATGATGGCAACATTATGCCTACATTAATCTTCCCACAGGACCCCATACTCAACACAGGGGCCTACATCATGTGCCTTAAGGAGGTAGTGCTGCTTGTGCTAAGAGGGTGGCTGTTGGCAACAGAACTCTGCACCATGGCACACAACCAAGAGAACCTAATCATGGCTCACAGACAATTTCTGTGGCTAAAGAACCCCTTAAATCGGGCCACTAAATTCCACAGACTGCAATCCTTTTGATTATTATGTGTGGGGCGCAGTTGAGCGAGAGACCAACAAAACTCTTTGTAACACCAAAGATGAACTTGAAGGCAAGGATTATGGCAGCATTCACCAACTTAAACAAGGAGACCATCCAGAAGAGATCCAGGAGGTTCCACAGTTGTTTGAAGCCTGTGGTTGAAGCCAATGGCAATTTCAAGATATTTTTGTGTAATTTTGATAAATATATCTGTTAAAATGAGATGTCAGTGTTATTTTCATTTTTGTGTAATTTAGATGACAATTTATCCATCTATCCATTCATTGCACACTGTTTTATATTTCTGCTTTTCATTTTTATATCTACCAATGCTTACATTTCTTTTCTTCTTGTATGTAGACTATCTCCACAACTGTTAAGTCACAATGTTATCAGATTAAAGCTAGTGTGGTGAGTAATATAACACAATAATACACAATTAGTCTTTTAGAGTGAAAATGATGAACATTAAATGCCATAAAATAAAGTATATGTAAAGTTACTGAGCCAGCAAGGAAAATCAAACAGTTTCTATAACCTGAAAGATTTTCAGTCATTAAAACCCTAGTAGAAGATCTTGGTGAAATTTATTCAGGATATTTCATAATTTCCTGGGAACTATTTAATAAATGTAATCCTTGTATTTTTAAGACACACCTTGGACTCCACATAATGCCTTGGTTTCTTACAACAAACTGCAGAGTAAGAATCGCAGCTTATTTGATGTATATGTTGGTACAAAAATATAAAACTTTATTAATGATTCTTTTATTGCATTTTTATTAAAGCTTTGCACACAAAATTTCAGTTCCACTATCTTCTATTTGATGTACTATGCATGAAAGACTCACTACTGAACTCTGATTACCTGAACACATTCTGGTGACAGAACCTTCTTCTACTTAATATCCCAACTGAAATAAAGATTGTTTTTGTTTATTTGTTAATTTGCTTTTGCTATCAATTCTTACCTTAGTCCTAAAATTTGGATGACATGAACAGGAATTACTGCTTATACGTCATTGCTTATACATGAAATATGAAAATGCATACATAAAGTCATATTATATATATTTAATATGTTCTCATGAACTGTTAAGACTTTTTTTCTCTTGAGAATTTTTAGGTTTGCAAATCAGTCAATTTAGACATATAAAAATTTGCACAATGTCGAGATAATTGTTTCTCAGTTTAATTCTGATTATTTCAGATATTAGATTTTAATAAAATCAAAATTTCACTTGTTCTAGATTTATTAATATAATTGTTTATTTATGGAACTACAACAAATTTTTTGATCTTCTAATGTATGTTGTCAGCTAATAAACATTAATATATGTAAATATGATTTACCACAGTTATTTATCTATAAGACAAAGCTCAAATTTTAAGTTAAAATAGATTCAACTTTGGTGAGCAAAAATTGTGGGAAATAACAGAGGGTTAAGAAGTATTGAGCTCATAATTAGAGAACATGAAGGACTTATAAAACATTATTAATAATGTGCTAATCATAACATATTCCTGGTGTGTTCCATAATTATTTAGGCTTTTTAAATAAAACAGTTTTCTTTTTATTGCTGAATTAATATATCAAAATTATCAGCATACTCAAAGATCAGACCAGCTAATCTCTCTGATCTTGGTTTTTAAATATTAAAATATACAAATATTGAAATGGTAGTATGTGTACATCATTTTTTACATTCCTTAGTCGTGTTATAAGTTGTGCACCTAATTTTTAAATTTAGGTACAAAGAATCAACCCACTGATATGATGATAAATACTTATCTATTATTTTTACACAGCTGATAATATATATGAGTTCTCTGATCAAGGAGGTATTTTTAGATTTTAGAATAACAATTCTTCATTTTTTTTCTTTATTTTTTAACATATGTCCATTCATTTAATCAATTGTAACCTTATTGCATAACCTGTTTTCTTTTTCACACCAAAACTGATCTTTCTGTATCTACTTTCCTGGATTCCTTCTCTGTGAATCATTGTATGGAAAATAAACACTGAACACAAACACAATTTACTTCAGCTGTCACTTAATAAAATCATTAATGCAGTTGCTTATACCTAACTAGCAATACTGTGTATAATGCTTCCCTTAAAACACATTGACTATATTGTAATAAGATACTTTACTATGCAATGATCCATTAATGATTCTGTTGTAATAATATAATGGTTTGTTTTGTATTCTGCTATCCAGTGACAAATTTTTAATCATGGAATATATGTGGGGGATGCTTAAAAAAAAAAACCTCCTATTTTATTATGTTAGCCTGTGACATCACAGGCAGGTGTTGGTAGATTGGCTGTAGGGGTTGAACCTTCCCACTTATAACCCTTAATTATTTTTTTTGCATTATTGCAGATAGCAGAAGTCTAGAAAAATTGCATCTTGCATGAAAGTGTGGAGAAACTACAGATCATTGAATTTCTTCATGCAGAAAAACATTGCACCCATTGACATTCATCAATACTAGACCCTTTACAGACACTAAACAATGGATGTGAGCACAGTCAATAAATAATGTTTCTGCAGTGGCAACAGCAGTGGCCCTACAAAGCTGTCATCTTAGGAAATGAAGAGCTCGTGCTGATTGCTTGTGGAAAAATAATGTTTTGTAGCCAGGTTTTCCCTATCCAATTATTGTGCTCCATGTATTAGTTTTCAGTACTTTCAGAGCATCTTTTATATACTTTTATAAACAGTATTAATTATCAACAATCTTGCTTCCTATAAATCATTTCACAATATTCTAATTTATAAAATCATTAAAAATTAAAAATAATGATGTTTTCATCATAATCTGTAAATTTATAAACTGCTATGAAAGTAAATATTTTTTTCATTTTATGTGAACTAGTCCCCTTCTATTCTTTAATTATAAATATCTCTGAGGCATAATTGCCCAAATATTCTCTAGAAACTGTACATGTATGATGAAAATCATCTTGAAGGTTACAAGTTTTATAAACCAGTCATTTTATTGTTTATAAATCAATTTTGACATAGTCTTACAATAGAAGTACTGTAAAATACAAGTTAAGACTTGAAATTAGATTTCTCTTTTTCTCTGTGGTAGCAAACCACTCAATTTAATATTTGCTATTGGATCTCAATACTTCTATGCATTTAGGCCACATACCTTTCCATATGAGCCAACCTGAGGCATTGTTTTTCTTACTTTAAAATATTTGTAACAGATGGCATGTATTGAACTCTTTTGAAAACAAGCTGTAAAATCTTTAGCATTCATATCCTTCTGTCTTATTGAATTTTTGTTTTCTCTTTGACTCATTTTTTCTCACGTTTGTTGGTAAGTACTCGTTCTTTTTTTTTCTGCAATAAGTTTTTCTTTTATAAACCATTATTTTTTTTGTGTCTATAACACTGAAAGTTCAGAAACTTTTAGAAAATCTTTCATGAAATATAAAAAAAGGCACTTAAGACATTTTGTTGTAAATAGACAAATTTATTTTTGTATTTAGATATTTAGTTATTTAAATTTTAGTTTGACAATATATTCAGCTTAATGCAAGATTATAAACCTTTAATAAAAGATCAAATGGGTCAAAACATAAGAAATTCTCTTCTGTACTGTTAGATAAAAATCTCGCGCATCTCTTACGCCCAATTTTATGTTTAATTAATCACTGTTAATTGTAAATAAGGCAAAGTAACATTAGACCACAAACTTTATGAAACCATTTTACTTCTGGCATAACACTTGACCTTTTATGAAAACATTTTATTGTCAGGCTTTTAGATTTATTCATTTAATTAAATGTGAAGAGTTTTGCTGAAATCAGCTTTTAAACTCTTCAAAACATTTTCTATTCTGCTTTTGAATATTATTGCTAGTTGAGTACATATTATTTTTGCAAGTTTGTCCCCAGATTATTTGTCAATGCACACATAGACAGGATGATACATAAGAATGCATGTACCAGATAAATATCAGCAAGAAAATCCATGTCAGAATTTTTTAGATGTGGAGATCATATGCCAAATATTTTAGTTGTTGTACCCTCTGGCATTCTTCGGGCATCTGTCATACTTGGTAATCTCTTTGGAATTTTACACCAAACCATTTATACAATGAATGGTTGACTGTTTTGCTCCCCTTTCAATTCTTAGAGGATATCTTAAATCAATTCTCTTGAGTCTATTTCACTTTTGTGTTGCACGTCAGTTTCTTTTGTTGAAAATCCATATGACAGACATTTCAGCACTGACCAACCCAAGGATAGATATCTGACAAGAATCTAGAAATGCTTTAAGCAGCACTTTAATCTACTAGACCATGTGTCTCTTAGACAATCTAATGGTGTTATTTTGGAGCCTTCAATCTAATGTTTTATTTAGCCATTGGAAATTTTTAATGTCTTATTTTTATTTTTATAATCAGAAGCTTCCAAATGGTATTCATCTTTATGCTAGGCCTACTCAGGAATTTGCCAGAGCCTAACATTGGTGTTGATTCTTTTTCTCTCCAGTGTTGTTCTCTATTATTTCAACTTCAATCCACAAAGGTTGATGACCATCCTTTTCCTTGATCAGCTATACTTGATTTCAGTGTCTCTATCCAGAATACAACTTTTCATTGTTTACTTACTTTGAGGAAATGGTTGGTATCTTGCTTGTATTCCTTGATACAACTGTATGGGAGGAAGTACACATGGTTCTTAGTCATGTTCTCTTCCAAGTGGGTGCTTACTTCAGGAAAGATATCATCAAATGGGATGAGCAGCTTTTGAATACTATCTGATGTTACCTGGACCACAGATCTGAATCTTTTCTGATATACCTCTTGCATGACATATTTTTTTTATGATTGTCTTCAAGTCTTCCTGCTCATTGAAGGTGACGTTATGATTCCAATATAATTAGAAATATCCTGAAGATTGTTTGGAATGCTCATCATCTCCTGTTGGCATGTGTCTGGGTCACCACTTATAGGTTTGGCCTGATCTTGTAGACAGCAAACTGTTCCTTTCTTGAAAAACTATAAATTGCATGAATTGAAGTTGTCTAGTGTAATCTTAGCTTATGACATAGCAGTGTCTTTAATCCATACTCTGTACAGAAGGCCAGTTGATCTGCTTCCTTTTCAGTTGTGAACTGTATGGAAAATCTTAGAGTTCATATGGTCTTGTAATGCTTGCACCTCTTTGTGATGGGGCTAATGTATGAATGCATTATCTATATATCTAAACCATACTTCTATGGTGATGTACTTTCAATTTCCTCAAAGTATTCCATATATACATTTACCATTAATGGAGATTATGGTGATCTCATTACTAAGCCTTCTTGTTGGTGTATGTCGGAGCCTAATTGCAAGTATTTTGTTTGAACACATCTCACATATCGATGAAACAGTTTAAAGTTTTAAAAATACCTTTCCTAAATTGAGCCAATCTTTAAAGAGAACAGTATAGGTTCTGATAGCTCTTCTTTATTCTTTCATTTTCTTTTGAGAATTTTGTAAAAACTTTCTGTATTTGTTAATAAAGATTTATTCTAAAACATAACTTCCTTCAATATTAAATGTATGGTTATAAATCTGTCTACAGTGAAATTCAAGATACAATTTCAAGTATTCCTCTCGCTTTCTAAAGATGATAATCTGATGTCTTTTTTAGTTTTACATTTAAAATGTATGACATTTTACTTGTGAAAAACATATTTCATTGTGTATAAATATATATATATTTATATATATATATTAGTGTGTGCGTGTGTAACATTTTTTTTTCTCATTTGGTAAGTAGTTTTTCACATTTTTAGCCATCATAGATATTTGCTGAAAATACTGAAAATAAAGATATTGTTGAAATACTGAGATGTTATTCTCACTCTTTGACAAATTGTTAAAGCCAATATTCTTATCCTTATTACTACATTTTAGCCGGTGCATTTTCTAGTATTTTTGGTTGTTTTTGTTGAGCAGCATATCAAACTCTATAGGTTATTTAATGCTGAAACCTAAATATTTTGTATGCAATTTTATTTATTTATTTTTTTTTTTTTTTTAGAGAATAATATTTAGTGGTACAAGTCTTACTAATTAACCCATAGTTGGAGGAGAAGAGGTAGATTTATACCTTTCCCAAGGTGATTTGCATGTAAGTAAATTTAACAAACCCAACTGGAATCAAAACCCAGCTCTCTGATTAACAATTCTGAGTTATTATCCATTACATGACCTGTACATCCAAGTGGTTTCCCATCTAGATACTGACTAGGCTTGACATTGCTTAACTTCAGTGATCGTATGAGAACCGGTGTTTCAATGTGATGTAGCCGTAAACCTTCAGTATTGAGCTGTACATCTAAGCAGTGATCTTTATAACCTACTGCATGAACTGGACCATATACATAGCATCATCCTGAGAAATAATTGTCTATGAGTTTTATATAGTTGTGGTAGGGAACCTAAGGTAGAAATCAGTTGACACCTGAAAATAAAAAAACTGAAAAACATAAAAATGCTAAAATCTAAGTAGAGTATAAAGTCAGGTCTGGTTATATGTAGATGGAAAAAAGGAAAAAATTGAATTTGAATATTACTTTTTTGATGCTGGATGTCTTTGAAGCTTGCAGAGATTTGGTGGACAAAGGAAGTTAGTTTTGATTGTGTCTTTGTACTGTTTGATGTCTTTTGCCACATATCAGCTCTTTGTAGAAGAAGCAGCTGGGGAACGCAATGTTACTCCATGTGGATGATGTAGCCAGCTCAACGGATCAGTGCCTCCAGACTGGTGATGTCATTTTCAAAACGAACCTGTATGGGAAGAATTTAAACTGAGAAAATTATTGTACTCTCTTTGGACTCTTGATCTAGTGGTACAACGGACCATTACAACCAGAGATATCCAGGCTCCAGTAAATGGTCAAGACTTCTACATGTCACATCCATGCTCTGATGCACTCTACAGTATTTGCCTTCATTGGGTCTATATGAGATCTCCTCTGCCAACTCCACTGGGAATCGGTCTTGATATGCAATAGGACTGACAAACCCTAAATTATTGAGGGTTTTAATCTACTGTCAACCGTCACCTGGTTTGCTCATCAGTCAGAGCAATTTACCAGGGTGTGGCCACTGTTGCAGGTAAACAGTTATTTGGAGCCACAGGTGAGAGTTGGTTGCTAAGTGGGAACCAACACTGACAAACTATTCCCAAAGGAGTACAACTTCCTCCATCAGAGGTACTATACCTCCTCAACAACCCCCAGATTTTTTTTCACATGTCAGAGCAAACAAATCATTATCAAATATACCAATTACTACTATTATAATAAAATATATTTAAATGAGAAGTAATAGAAAGTAATCAATAAATAATCTTAAAAATATATAATAGATAATAGAAAATAATAAGCTAATATGTATAAAACTATTTTTTATAATTAATTGTTGCTGTTAAAACTGTTTGAATGTTAAGCAATAAAAAAACAAAGTAAATATACAAAAAAGAAAAAAATTGATTTGTATAATTTCTTAAAATTACATAAATCCCCCAAATTGTGCAAAATATTATAAATGACTTATTTAGTAAAATGTAGACCACATACTGGAGGGGCACTTGAAGCATGAAGTATGTTATTTTATAAGATTAGTTTGTCCCAAGTTGCTATATATTAGTGAATAGAGAAAATGTCATTTATAGTATCTTTGGAATGTGAACCTCTAAAATTAAAGCTGACTACCAGAAAAAAATATTTAGATTTTTGGTTTGAGATTTTCATTTTTTTTTTTTTTTTTTTTTTTTTGCTTCATCAAATGTTGGATAGATAAATAAAACTTATGATGGAGAGATGAGTATAAAAATCATTTAGCTATATGTTCTGAAGTAAATTTTACATTTAGTGAATTTACATATTAATTTTTTTCATGTTCATTATTTATTTAATCTTTGATTCTGAACTTTTATGGCCAGATTAAAGAATAATTTTTTTTTCTTTTTCAAGTTAAATCATGCCTACAAGTATATAGTTTGCTTTAGTAAATTCTGAACTGATTTTTAAATTTGTATGTTTTAACATATTGCAGTAGTGCATATAATTCAGATAGAATAAAACATTCATATACTGACATATAAATGTCTTCACCAAAACCCTGTGCTTAGCAGCTCTTTGTTAGATGAATTCAGATTGTATCTGTTCTAGAATATTATTTAGTAACTAAATTACACAGTGTCAAAAAAATGATGGCATTAAGTAATTTTTTAATTGGTTGTATTTTCTGCATGAACTTTATTAGCTCTATTGTTACATGTAAAAATAAGAATTCTGATTTTTAGATCTTTAATGAATTAAAAAATATCTAAAGAAAGCTAATAATGGAAAACAAAATATAAAAGGTTTGCTTATTTGTGTTGATTAATGCCTCCTGCTACAATAGAATATCTCATTAATAAGAAGGGGAGAACCAGTTATGTGACTGATAAACATATTAAAAGAATATTTTTTTGTATTTCAATTAGAATTTGTTTTCTTTAGTAATTAATTCATTAACAGAATATTTCATTAAGTTTGGAAAATCAAAATAACTATCTTTTGATCATTTTGGGGGGGAAACATTTTAGATGCACTTAAATAGATTCTAGATAATATTAGTATCGACATATAGAAGTAAAATGAAAGTGATATATTTTACGTTCAGGCTTTGATGACAGTCATTTGATTTATGCTTAGCAAAAATGTTAGGAAATATCAAAAAAGAAATTTCTGTCCTATAAATTTATATTTTATGAATATATGCTAATATATTTGATGAATACTGTATCAATATCTTTACATCAATGAAGTGTATATGCATCTTGCAAGTCAAGCTTAAATAAAAAGCTTTTTTTATATTTGATTTTTCATAAATTTTCTTACTTGGTGCAACATTTCAAGTGGAAAACTTGGGTGAAATTTAGTAAATGACAGAATAAGTGTTGGCTAATACCATATTATTTGGCATATAAGATCAACTTTTTTTGTAATTATTAGAAAAAATAAATGCTCAAAAGATAAAAAAAGAGGCTTGCTTTGAACTGGGCCAAATTAGTGAACATGGATAAAATTCCAATAACAATGTACCCTACAATAATTTTTTTTATTATTCCCTGTGGAAATGGAGGGGAGTTAAATATAATTCCCATTTGTAAGTCCATATAATAACACTAACCATTTCAAAGGCTAGCTTTGTTTATGTTTTTAATTTTTAATTTATTTAAATAAAGCATACTTGTGGGTCAAGTTAAGAACTTTTTCAGCACCCTCTCATATGAATGCGTGTTCATAACCAATGTTTGTTGTTAATGAATCCTAACTTTGATAGGAAATTAGAACATTGTATATAATTAAGTTTCATCTGTTTAAGCCGGTTGCACCTGAAAAAAACGTTGTTTTACATCAATAGTATAAGAAATCTTTTACTAAAATAATCTCACACCTTGAATAAATGGTGGAGGTACAAGGTAAAACTCCTCTTCACCGTGCAATTTATCTGACCTCAACCCTCACTTTATTAAGATTCCATGACTGCAAACAATACATGCTTATTTTTCTATCTTCAGAAAAAAAGTACTCCCATTTTTATTTGAAACATTTCTCTCATATATTATATTTTTGGAAATAGAAAGTCCTGCCTCTAATTTTATACCCTGCCATTTATTCAACAGGCAAGAGTATATAAAAAAAGTTTACACTATATATCAAGAATATTAGTATACATTCACAAACATACATTGTAATAATCATCATATTTGAATGTTAAAGAACTACTTGTCTTTAGAATCAAAGTTTTCTGCCTGGATGTAATCATAGTAACAAGTCTATTTACCCATTAATTACAATAGACTTTCATAATTCATTTAACTGTCCAATATTCTAATGTTCAAGCCAGCTATGTACGTACTTAGAGATTGCATTTTATTCTGTTTTGATACTGTATTTACTACAGTGTTCTACCTTTCTAAATACCAGTGTTTGGACTCTTACATGCTCAATGAAACTGTCAAAATGATAAAGTAGGTTAAGTTGAACTTCAAGATTACACTGTTCTTTATGTGAATATACAATAAATTCACTAAATCATAAAAGTTATACTGTAAAAATTAGCATATGGAAATCAATATTCAAATAAAAGATGACAATTTAATTGGTTTATTCATTTTTGAAAAGTGCCCCAAAAAATGAAACAGTACCTTTACCATAATTGGTGCAAAATACTGGTATTAAATATAATTAAGCTCTGCAATCTTGGCATTATCTTACAGGTATTAAATTGAAATTTATCTACAATGACCAAACCTTATATGATAGTGTTGAAGGTTGCTTTTCTTTAACCACAAAAAATATTTTGTGATTCATTTAATCTAATATCAGTGTATATTGAAAGTTCAAAAAGCAAGAACAGTTATTTTTGTTAACCAAATATTTTTATATGCTTACACCATAAAAAAAATGAGCTTAAGGATAGTTTAATAATTAAATAACATATCTCTTATGCATGACTGTATTCTTTTGCAAGTAATTTATGTAGAGAAAGCAAATATTGCACATTTATGTTTTTGTCTGGTAATTGACGTGTTAAGCAAGATTGCAGAACAATGGTTGTTGTAATTCTCAAATTATGCTTTCTCTAATTATGGTATTTGCAACACAAATCTTAAAATTTTATAACTTTTTTTTTTTTAATTCTCAATATTTTTTTTTTAAACTATACTGAATACACAGCTAAATACCATTTTTGAATGTTTGGTATTCAATGTTCATTTATCCTGTGTTGAGACAAAAAAGAGAATGATTTGCATACAAGATATATATGTGCTACTGCATGTTGTTCCCTTTCAACTTGAGTGAGACAATATCAGAAGTGAAGTTGATTGAAGATGATGGAGATGATTCAATTGGAAGCATTTATATGTTGTGAATAGTTTGCAAAGTTGAATGTAGGAAAATATGGTTTGGAGTCGACCACACAAATTTATAAGTAATGACTTGAAAGCTTTTTTGAAAATGACTGAAAAACTTGGTGATCATTGAAATATTGATCAGTGTAAGACATTTGTAAAGTATGGGAAATATTCAGTGGGAAATTTGATTCTACATGAATTTTTGGAGCAAAGCACTGAATACTTTCACCACCAGCATGTCACTTTTTACCAGACATGAAAAAGATTTTTTATAGAAGATTGTCATTGGATTGGAAAAATGTGTTCATTACAATTATCAAAACTCATGCATCAGCAACATGAGCAGGAAAACCAAATCTTTTCAGGAAAATGTTATTGCTGTATATTTGGTGACATATTATTGTATTTGTTGTAGCATATCTATGGACAATAATGGGTATGTTCCCATTCACATAAATACAGTAAGTAAATACTGTATGTTGGTCTGCAGTTGAAGATTTGTCTCCAGCTGTGCTGTTCAAACTCGGATACCCCACATTAAATTCGGCTTTGTACCACATCTGACTGCATGGGGCGGTTGGTAGATATCCTGCAGTTAGATTCATTGTGGAATTCACTTGATTCACTTCTAGCAGTTGACTACTACTTCTATGCGCTGCTGGTGAATCTTATATGTGTTGTTCTTGTCCTGAGTATTATTGTTCATTACCAACCTCTGTGTGATTATTCTATTCATTAACTTTCCCTAGGTTACAACAGTATTGTATTATTGTTGTTGTATCCTGAAAGAGGTTACAAACAGACAAAAGTGGTACTTGAGTGAAGGAACAGCAACACACATATAGATGAAAGAAGAGAGGTTTATTGTAAAAAAATGAATACACTACTGAAAGACAGTGAATTGGGTGGCAGGCTAGTAATTCCTGAAGCAAGGATATTTACCTTACCTCCATGTGAGGCAGGATGTGGCGCACGGCCGTTTTTTAATGCAGAGCAAAACCGAACCCATAGGCTCGGGCAAAAATTCCCAGTATACCCTGTATACACAGGGTCGTTAGCTCTCGTCCATCCCAGACAAGACTCTGCCCTTCAGCATAGCCTCATCTGGGTTCCTCTCTGCCTGAAGGCACAGAGTTCAATCAGCACAACTGGAGACAAATCTCCAACTAATTGCTGAAGCAAGGCTATTTACCTTACCTCCCCGCAAGGCAGGATGTGGTACAAGGCCGTTTTTAATGTGGGGTCAAAACTGACCCCATAGGCTCGGGCAAAAATTCCCCGTAGACAAAGTAAAAATGGGATCAGGTAGCTGTCTACCACCCCAGATAAGGCTCTGCCCTTCAGCATAGCCTCATTTGGGTTCCTCTCCACCCGAAGGCAGCGAGTTCGACCAGCTCAGCTGGAGATGAATCTCCAACTAATTGCCAAACTAAGCCCCTAGGTATATCCTGTGCTCACTATATATATAGCTACTGATATAGTCAGTCCACATAGGTGATAGGGAGTTTGGGATATTCCATTACAACAATTATGAAGCCTACTATATTTGTTACTGTGAACCATTACAGTTGTTACCTTAAAGAATGCAGCAATTTAAAAAAAAAATGGCCTTTAATAGAACAGATAAACCAGAAAGTCATATAACAATGCTCATCTACACATTGTTTTGTTGACCAAAAAAACCTCATGTTGCATATTCTTTAGACATGGTAACATTGGATTATCATTTCCTTTGATCAATGCAGCATTCCTGATATGGTCCTAATTCTAAATTGTCAATGAATTTTGAAAGATTGTCAGTATTCAAAATTTCATTGACAACGATATTGCACCAAAGCTAGAGTTATCTTATTTAGATGGAATTTGAACTTTCAGAACATTACTGTAAAGTCAAAGAAAGTAAAGAAAAATATTTTGATGATTAAATGAAAATATTCACTAGATATTAACTAATTTTGATTTGAAAAAAGAAACACTTGAAAATTGTGCACAATAGGTTGTTTAACATCTGAGGCACACAGCTTCATTATCTTCATTCAAGTTTATTACAATAATTAAATATATGTGACACTAACCCCTGGATGGTTCGGGAGGTCGTGGTCGATGTCTTTGTTGCAGCACCAATTGTGACACTAACCCCTATGGTTGGTTGGGTGGTCGCGGTCGATGTCTTGGTCACAGCACCAATTGTGTGACACCCACAACCACTCAAGCGTCGATCACTGCTCCAATGTGTGACACTGACCTACCGGTGTCTGGTTAGATTCGATATCAACTTTGTCGTTCTCAGCTCACCTCCAATGTCTGGTCACCGAAGTGACTGCTTTGATCTCCAGTCCAACCTACCCACATTGTGATTTGATCTTAGGTAGACAAAATCAATCAGGCGTCGGGCCGTAGTGCAAGCTGAATCCGGTGTGAAGGTGATACCGCACAAGTGTATATAAAAGAAAAATAATGAAATAAACTCAAGAGGTTCAAATGTGTTGAGAAATAACAATTATCTTTATATCTGTCTGTTGAATACAGGAGTGCGTCTCTCTCCCAGCCCGCTTCTATGGATTCATGACACTTTTTGCGTTTCTTAAGCGAGTTCTGATATCTTAAGTTGTTTTTCAATAAACTGCTTTTGGTATCTAAGTTGATATTCAGTAAAACTTGCTTCTGGTGGGAAGTCTAAAGTCGATCTTCGTTAAAACTTGCTTTTGGTGGGAAATCTAAGTCGAAAGCCATGGAAATCTTTCAGTCAGCTCCTGCGAGGCGCTATTCTCTGAGCCTGCTGTCTCTCGAACTCAACTGGTCTCCAACTCAACTCCTGAACTGAAAACTGGAACTTAACTCAACTCCTGAACTTAACTGCTTGAACACTCGGGGACGTTCGTTTATATGGACGACGACCAAAACCCGGTGTGGGGCCGGACATGGTTTGGATTCTTCGATAATTCCAAATCCCCAATAAGGATTCTCTTTGTCTTCGGACAGGAAAATTTATCACTTCCCATTTTTGGAAGTCAATTACTTTCTATTTTAGAAGGGCTCTCCCCCTTCTGTGAGGAGAGGTTGGAGGAGAATTATCCTCCTAAACTCTTCCTTTTTCATATTGGTATCTCATACCAATCCCTTCTTGGGCGTCAACAAGTTCTCCTTCTTTCTCATACATTCACCTCCGCCTATCACCCATGCTACCGCTTGGCCAATAATTGCTCGGCAGCGTGAGTGTGGCTAGACTGGCCTTCCACCTGAAATCAAGTGTCTTAATATTGGCGCATTTCCAGATGCCCGTTCTCGGCAACAGAAAGTCTGTCATAAACAGTTTGAACAGGCAATAACAATGATTCCTTTTTCATATCAAGATCTGTATTCATACGGCTGGCTTCCTTCGTCGGAGTCCAAGATAACCTAATTTTGATTATTCCTGCTTACATGCAGCTGACAAATCAAAATTTTTATTATTCCTATGTGTGTGGTGAATCACAATTCTTCACCCGTATTCTGATTCCCTTGGCATGTTACTCTCTTATCATGACATTAATTAATTCTGACAGAATCCGAAATCTGCTTCTCTTACGAATTTTCTGTCTTCTGCAAAAAGGAAATATCTTTCTTCGTAAATGAAATAAAATCTTTTAACCATTTTTCTTTTATTAAAAATAAAATAATGTCGCTCGGTATGTCTTTCGATCTAGCTCCTTTTTGCTTTAAGCATTTCCCTTTTTTAATTTCTATGATTAATTAATTAGCCAATTACCATAGCTAAATAGTGTCACATATATTTGAAATTATCATCTATTCCATTTGATTGATTTTAATTATTACTTTTTATGTATTCCCAAAGCATTAATCTGTTTACTGTCAGTGTTTTTTTTTATCATTTTCATTAGGATATTTCCAAAAATATCTAATTAAAATGCTGTTTTATCTTAATTTTGTTTCTGAAGAAAGTTTTATACATAGTTTCATAGTTTGATTCATTGGCTAATTGAATCTTGTCTTCATATTTTTGATGATTAATGTTAGTTTCTTAACTGCTATGATCTCTCTCATTTATGTTCTGAAAGTATGCATTTTGTGTTAACTAATAACTGTCCACTTCTATGTTTATTTATTTGACCTCCCCACTAAAGCAAGCCATGACACAGTTATTTTTTTTTCTATATGGGTGTGCCCATATATATATATATATATATATATATATATATATATGTATATATATATATATATATATAGAGAGAGAGTTTTTCTAAGTGTAGCTTAGAGGTGGCACAAGGCCAAAAATATGAGGGATTCAGTGAGGATTGAACTTGCTATTTAGTCATAAATGTTCTAATAAGACAAGCTTGCTAACCATAACACCACGTCAAGCATATTTATAAGGGCCAAAGACAAAGATTTCCCAGTCTCCACAATTACTGTGACACTGGCGTAAATATTACACCAACTCCCACTTCTTTTGCAATGAAGAAGATGATACCACAGGGTTGAAATTCTTAGAATCAGGCATCTTCTATCTCAATTGAGGAGAGAACAGATACTACACTTTAATCTTAGCCAAAAGAATGAGAAGCAATAGTGTTTCCCTGGCCTCCCCACTGACAGGATATGATACATAGTCCTTTTTAACATGTGGTGTTCATACACATGTATATGTATATGAGCCATGGATAAAAATTGCCAATCCCCACAACCACTATCATCCTGGCGTTGATATTACACTGACTTCACTTCTTATTGCAGTAAGGAAGGTGCTGCTGCTGCAGAGTTGGAATACTTAGAATCAAGTGGCTTCTCCCATCTGAATTGAAGAAAGAACAAGAATTATACTTTCATTCCAGCCAAAAGGCCAAGAAGCTATATATATATATATATATATATATATATATATATATATATATATATATATATATATATATATATGGAAAAGGTTGATGCTATTTTTTTCTTCTAGCAAAAATAATAAGAAAAATTTTTTTTAAATGTTTTAAAAATTTCAGTTACATAATTTTAAAATAGGGTGTTGATTTCCCAAAGAGAATTTTATGAACATATGTAGTACATATGGATTGCAGATTTCACCATCTATTATATGCTGTGGAACTTATCTTCTATGGATACTGTTGTCGTACTTATAAGGGAGCGGTTATAGTGGTTCCAACAAGAGAAAAGTGTGTATATTAAAAAGAAGAGAGGTACCGCAAATGTTTTTGGTTGTAATGTGGATTTTTTAAAAAAATATTATGCTTTATTTTTCATAATTTTACTACATGTGTTTCTGGTCTCGTGACCGTCTTTAGGTAAAGGGTGGAGATTTCCACATATTAAAAATAATTAATTTTTTTCTTTGTTTTTCAATGTTAAATATTCTCGATACGAAACATTCTCTATTTTTGTGTTAGTAATCCGAATGTCTTAAAGACCTCTCTTCTTTTTAATATATATATATATATATATATATATATATATATATATATATATATATATATATAAAATTTGAGATATAACTAAAAATGTATCTGTAAAAGGGCCATAATGAAAAAGATAAAAGGAAAACTTACCTTAACCAATGCATTTCATGCTCTGGTGGACTTTATCAAAGTGAATGTAAAGATTTTATTTTGCTACAAGTATTTAAATAAAAATGTTAGTTTTTCAAAATTTTTAATTTTAAGAAACACTCATAAATATTCATCAGGCTAACTGAAAAATCAAGGTAAATTATGGAGGATACTAAGTGATGTAATTTAATATCTAATAAACAAAAGTGGGTAAATGATGTTGAAATTTTAAAATTTTGAAAAACTAATATTTTTATTTTATTTTTAAATAATTGTTGCAAAATAAAATCCTTACATTTTTTTTTTTTTTTTAATAAAGTCCATCATAGGACAATATGCATTGGCTATTGTAAGTTATCCATTTGTATTTATTCACATATACAGGGTGTATCAAAAATACTTTTACAATCTATGGGGGTGGGTTCCTCACACCAAAGCAAGGACAAAAGTCCATATAAACATGTGTCTGCAAATCATTAAGTATTTTTGATATACCCTGCATATTTTAATTTTGAAAAGTACTAAAATTGCTATCAGCTGAATTGGTTTAAAAATTTAAGTTGGTCCTAAACAGCAACTGTCATATTAAATTAATTGTATAAACTTGTATAAAAAGTTAACACTTATTTTATTTCTTCTACTTGTAGTCTGACAATTGTGTCCTTCCTTGGCATAATGGAAGAAAGCAACTCTCTGCATTCATGTAAAAAGCAGGCATGGATGTCCTGGCTGATAACCACAAATTGTATTTATTGATGTAGACAATACATATTACCACAAAAAATAAACTGTTGATATATATATATATATATCTGTCTATATCTATACATACATATATATGTGTGTGTGTACATGTGTGTTCAGTATGGCCATGTATGAAGGTCAGCTTGGAGCTAGTGAGGAACTTACCTCGGATGAAATTCAAGAAATTATGGTTCAAAAAGCACAAGAATTATTCACCTTGTGTGACAAGGAACAAAAAGGATTCATAAACAAACTTGATATGCAAAGGATGCAATCAGAATTGCCACTAACACCGGAACTGTTGGAGCAGGTTTTTGATTCTCTAGATGAAGACAAAAATGGATACCTTACCATGAAGGAATTCACAGAAGGATTTGGTAAGTTCTTTATTTGTCATTTCTCAAGGTTAAAAATTCAAGCTTTCTAAAATGATATTATTGCACCTTAGATCTTGCCATACAAATTTCTAAAAAAAGGGATATTGATATATGGCTCTTTGAGTATAGAAACTAACTTGATCTTGCTTTATAGTTGAGTTGCCGCAAAAGATAACTATCTGGGTTTGGATTCCAGAAATTGATAGTTGTATTTTAATATTATACATTGATTCATTCAGACTATTTTCCTCATCTTTGTTGCCTATATCACAATGTTATGGTCATTATACCTTCTGGCTTTTTTTTAATGTTTCTTACATTGAATAAACTTCCAGAAAAGTTAACTGGATCCATAGATGCATATGTAGATATATTCATATCATACCTTTGTAGATGAAGAATAAAAGGTGCCATTTGATGTTCTCAGAGGTTTGCTGAATGTATACAGTTACCTGAAGATAGCTGATGGGTACAGTAGCCTAAATATTGTGATAAAAACATAAATGACAAGGAAACTAGTTTGAATCAATCATTAATATATAATAACAATGGTTGGGTTTCATTTGCTACATCATCTTCATTGATTTATTTCATTGTCAAAATTATAAATCTAAATTATTACTTGCCTTGATATATATATATATATATATATATATATATATATATATATATATATATAATGACCTCACTAATCTCCTTCTTTCTATATCCAATTACTTCAGCTTAATGCTGAGCCTAAACATTGCAGTTTCACTAATTTTAAGAATTTTTAACTATTGAAATGTAATGATCAAGATAGTTTTAGCCAAAATTCTATTAAACCATTTTAAAGTACCACTATTGTATTGCAGAACTGATACTTGTCTATTAATGGTTTATTTGTTTAATTATGATGACTATGAATGAAATCCAATTTATAAAAGCAAAAAATTAATTAATAACAGTAAAATAAATAAGTGTATTAAACAAAATAAATGTTCATATGTAAGTTGATATGAATTAACAATAATATTTGTGAGATTGATGGATGGATTAGTTATCAAAGAATACCTGACCATTTAAAGTTCAGTAATTATTATCAGTATAATGAAAGAAATTTAAGTGGGTTTTATTAAAATTAAAAAGGAACTGGTGTTCAAAAGTAAAGAGCAACTATCTATATATAAAATTCTATGGCTTCCGTTAGTCTGTCCTCCATCCATCGGTTACACCCACTAAAATAGCTATACATTGACTTATGAAAACCAAATTTTGGAAATGTGCAAACTGGTAAGAGGGTACAAAGAACTGTTGATTTTACTAGGGTGTGAAACTTATGGCAATAAATAAGAGTAACTCTGCTGTTAAAAAGGAAAATAGAAAAAAGAAATTTTCTTAAAAAAATACTGTTTACCATGAAGTCTTATAAAATTACATTAAATTAAAGAAATTATTAAACTACGAAGTAGGGATTTTGTCAAAGTATTTTTCCAAACAAATCAGCTTATTCAAATTTTATCAAATGGTTTACAAAACTAAACAAAATGTAGAATTTGTAAATCTCGACAAAAAATGTTAATGATAACTTTAACAATATTAAATATTGAGGATTTCAAAAAAATTCTAGCATACAAAAAATATATAAAAGTGTGGCAAATTGGTCCTTTGCATACTAAGTACAAAGGTCAGAATATTGTAATTTAGGGCACAGGAAAAAAATCAGTAGAGCGTTTGAAGCTATTATTTATCATTCTGAGGAATGTTTTAGATTGTTGGAAATTCATTTTTAATGTAGGATAATTGCAGACCCCCACCAAGAATAATATGGCATAATTCACTTTGAAAAATGATTTTCATCAGTTGGTAACTCATAGTTTATCCTCATTACAATGCAAACAAAATTACATTATCTTATTCACAAAAGAAGTTTTATTTGCTAATAAATTAAGATGCTTATATACAAAATAAATATGAGCATCAGCTTTTTATAGTAATATTTGATGTCTCTTAAATAGTAGATTTATTCAGTAAATATGATTTATATTTGATGTTATAAATTCACCAGCATTCAAATAAATTAAGATAGGCTTAGATGCAAAAGTTATCTAAGGTCTAGATTCTCATTTGCAAGCTGTTTAAGCTTACAGACCAAGCCAAACAAATATTAAATAAATTGAAATGAAGTGGCGATTACAAGTCAGTCCTTAGTGTCAATACCAAGAACTCTTACAACATGTGTGTTCATGAATTTTATTGTGGAGAACTAGAACAAAGAAATGATTTCAGAAGGAAATCAGTGTTCTTTTTCTTTTTTTCTTTTTTTTAAATGCAAGAATAAAATTCAGGTCAGTAGATAACATTTTTTTATGAACTTCCCATAGAATTACTTCATTGGCAACATGAATAATGTTAATACAATAAATTCATGATTGCTCATTTATAAATCATTCACTCCAAGAAAAAATTAAATAGAATGTCTATAAAAAAGATTTATAGGATTCCATTTTGTTCTTTGATTTTGACTTACTTGACATCAGTATCACAGAGAAAATATACAAAGACTAACATAATATCAGTCAAAAATGAGTGGATTAATGTTTAGGTTTTCTATGATAAAAGGCTAGTTTCAGTGTGCTGCATCCAAAGTTGCCAACAAAACTGAAGAAAAGCAAGGAAGAAGTGGAGAAAGAATGCGTGAAAGTAGATATAAAAAAAAGGAGGGAAAAATATAAGAAAGGATGGAAATGAAAAAAGACAGAAAAATTTGCTGTTTTCTTGAGTTTCATTAGTCTTTTACCTTTCCTTTTATCTTTTTATAGTAAATGAAGGTTTAATTATTTTTTCTTTTGAAATGTGATGCATATATTACTAGGACACAGTATTTTGTCTTTGTTTTTGTTTTTTAATCATTTCAACCTAACAAGGGTAATAAAGCTACTAAGACACAAGTGGTTACTGAGAGTGAAAGAAACTGAAAAACATTAATGAGGAGAAAGAACAATAAAAGAATAGGGTTAAAAAAGACAGAAAATGATGATTGACATTACATTTAAATTTTTGAAGATATTAGTTGACAGGAAAGCATGAAGCTGAAAGTGAGTTCTACAAGTGAAAAAGATAAACTATTAGAATATAAATTATTATTACATCAGGCCATTTGAGCAGTAAAATGATGAAACCTAGCTGCCTATTTAGTATTGCACTTAAATTCATGAAGTTGAGGTACCAATTACAAAACAATTATCATGAAAATATTTATAGAAAAGACACAGGGAAGCCATGTTACAGTGGTAGGAAAGTGATTGAAACTGATATCTTTTTTTGGATTTTATCAAGACTCTCTTAATATATAACAGAAACACCAAGCCATATATGACAGTAATATTCAATGTATGGACGAATAGTAGATTTATAAATGTACATGACATTGTCTAACATGACACAATGAACCAACTTTCCTAGAAACAAACCTAGCAATTGATTCAATATAAGCATTCTACTTCATGTCAGTGGAAAATGTGAGACCGAGAACATGAAAGGAGTTACTCTCCTCGAGGTTAGTGTCAGCCATGCTGATAAAAGGGGGAAAAAAGATTCTCTTTCTTGCTCTAGTTAAAAACAAATTGAAGGTCATTTTCAAGATCAGCTGCCATTTTAACTTTATCAAACCTATCAGATTTACCATTATGAGAGGAGTAAATAGTTGTCATCCACATAGATATGAAGTTAAGAACTGATGACATCATGAAGGCCCAGTGAGGAAAATTAGGTACAAAATAGGTCCAAGAATGGCATTTCAAAACCACTTTCATTTTGTATTTTGATAGGAAAGATTGAATCAAATCAAAAACTTGGCCAGAAAAACCATAAACTTTCAACTTGTGGAGAAGACAAACATGCCAAAACCTGTCAAATGCCTTAGATATCTAAGGTAATACCCCAAGCTTCACTATTCTTAAAAGCTTGACAAAAACTCTTCAGGAACACATTTCTTTTAAGACAAATGCAGGGATACCATTGAGTCTACATGCTTTGTGGAAATCAAGTTCAGAGATGATAGCAGAAACCATGTGTGGAGTTATATGCATATCCCACAGTAAAGATACTCCATGTATTAACATTTTGGTGAGTTGAGAGTAAAATTAGAAGAGAATTTATGAATAAATCATTCTTCTGCTTTATCAGCAGATGATGATGACACTTCAAATTGAGGGACAAGAAGGATTGAGAACTTACCCTTATTTAGCACACAAGAGCCACCAGTAGTCATGAGAAGCAAACTTGTGAGAAACTATGCAGTGCTTCATCATTTCTATCAATGAATAAATATTTAGTCTCATTGAGGAGACATTTACAATTATTACAAGTGGACAAGAGGCATCTGTTATGACCAGAGTTATTACATCGGTATAACTAGGGAAAAAAAAGATTCCTGTGGGCTATAGTAGCTGAACAGCCCAATGTGAACCAAGGAAAAGATTGTGGTTTCATCTGGTATTTCTGAGATGGCACAAAAGCATCAGTACCAGCTTTCACCCAAGAAGAAACCTCAGTAGCACATTTTCAATTATCAGATTAAAGATTTCACTCCAAGTAGTGTTGTGACAAAAATTGCAAAATGAATCCCATTGTAATGCTGGAAACAGAAATAAGTTTTACAGTCTTCATATATACATACTTGTTTGTAAATTTTTGTGCCTTGTATTTTTATTTTTAACATTTGTGTTATTAAATTATAAATGTATGTATTTGGATGTGTGTTAAAACCAAAGTTTAAATTGCATAATTAATTACATTATGTTTCCACACACACATGGGACTGATGAAAGGACCTTGTGAGCCCCCACTAAATCTATAACATGGAGCTTCCCACTCTACTACATCACATCAAATACAAATTTTATTGTAATCTAATTATGTGCAATAATGGATCATATGCAATGTAGGTGAATAATTTAACTAGAAATATTGAAAATAAATACAATGTATCTGAATACAAATTAGAGACATGTCATAATACATCATTCCATTTTAAATAAATTAATGTTTTGCAGTAATTTTTAACATCAACTTGAAATTTTTGTTGTTAAAAAGTTGAATAATTTTAACACATTCAACATTATGGATAAAAAACAAGGAATTTATTATAGTGATTTTTTTTTTTTTTTTGTTTTGTGGTTAGCATGAGCAAAACATTCACAGATTTAAACAAAAAAAATAAAAACCAGAATGACATCAAAATCTGTGAACAATTTTCATTCTTTAATAATTAGTTATGCTTAGTTTAATTTGTAATGCATATAAATGTAGGTAGAAAAAATATTTCAATCAGGCTTGGAATCAAAGTCAGGGGATTTGGTGGTAGTATGCACCAGCCCTGCATGAGTGTGTGCTTATGAGACTGGGTTCCAGTAGGTTTTTAAATTAAGTGGTCATTCTTCAACTCCCCAAAAATAGTTCTAAAAAATATATTTTCTATTTAGGGATACCATTTTATTCAAATACAAAACAAAACTGTTTATCATTGTCAACTTCCTTTTTGGATAATCTTTAATTTTATGAGCTTCAAAATATTCTATTATGTCATCTTATTGTGTCAATGAGCAAAATGACTGGATACCCAAATTGTAATATATAGTTCACTATGCATGATGTGTCTCTTGGCTTTAATAATACCAGGTCATCACTTTGATGTTGCTATTTAAAACCATTTATAGCCTTAGCTTTAAATTAAGTGACCTTTGTTGAAAGGACTTGCATTTATAATTTGCCAGTCAAAAGAAAAAGTATATTTGATTATTAGCATTAAAATTGAAAAGAGGTGATTGGATGGAACAATTCTTCCTTCTAAATTTATTATTGTTTGAAGTTATTTAAATATATTGAAATGGATGTAATTATTTAACAGTATTTTAAATGCCACACTTAAATGCAAGTTTTAAATATCCTGATAGAATATTTTTAGTTTTACTTGGTGTTATCAAAATTAAAATAACTGCCATGATCACCATTAACCTTTTATAAGTTGATTTTTATTTTCTTCAAAGCAAATTATATATAATCAAACTTGATTGCTTTATCTACTGATGAAGTAAACATGGAATAATAAAGAATAGTTATATTTAACAAGAAAAACAATTCAAGTTCCTTTATAACAGCAGTTGAATATAACATTATTTTTAATGCATTTTCTTTTATTTCTTTTAATACTCATGTCTACCAAACAAACATTGCCATAATTAAATTATTTCCCTCCCCCCGGCAACACAGTACTTATTTTGTAAGGCACACATATTTTTCAAATAATTTTTTCCATGGTACAAATATTTTGTCCTAGTTTATTAAACTTATATAAAAATTCCTAGCAGAATGTTTATTTGAACCAGCACATTTATTTTATGAGATGAAAAATTTCCACCATCATGACTATTCCAGAAAGCCCTTACATTTGGTACAAAAGAATATATAATAGTTACAAGGTCAAATCAGTCAAATAGAAATGTTCATATAAAGATTTCACCTTATTTTAATCAGTTTGTAACTTTTAATGTTGTGTCATTCTTCAGTTATGAGATTTACTTCCTTTGTGATATAACTGAGTGTAAATTGTTGCATTTGTCTCATCAGAAATAATTGTTGATTAATGCAGAAATTTTAATACATAATAATATCCAATTCTATGGTTATACATAGGTGAAAAATGTATATCTTGAGTACTTTTTTTATCTATCAATATTTAAAATTATATTAGTAATAATAATTAGCAGTGGATTGTATATACAAGTTCAACCTGGAATCTGGAGTGGATGCAATTCCCTCCACCAGAAATTTGGAAATGACATGCTGTACTTTTTGGCATTCACACTGGAAGCTCCAATACAAACATTTCAGAGTGTTTAGGTGTCAATCTCAGGACAGTGCAGAGGATTCGGAAAGAGTTGTATGAGTCTAATGGTGATTACAAATGTACGGCAGCTCGGAAAACTCACTCTGATTGTTTTGATAAGAAAAGAACTCCCTAATTTGTTGGTGAGGGCTTCAGACTCAACACAGAGGCCTACATCAGGTGCCTTGAGGAGGTAGTGCTGCCTTGAGTTAAGCTGCTGGAAGACCCTATGTCTAGCAACAGGACTCTGCATCCTGCCACACAAGCAGGAGAATACAGTCATGGCTGTCAGACAATTTCTGCAACCATATCACCCTTTACATCTGGCTACCTAACCCCCCGGACTGCAACCTTCTTGATTATTATGTGTGGAGTGCAGTTGAGTGAAAGGCCAACAAAACTTCTTGTAATACTAAAGATGAATTGAAGGCAAGGATTATGGCAGCATTCACCAACTTAAACAAGGAGACCATCCAGAAAAGTTGCTTGAGATTCTGAAGTCATCTCAAGGCCATGGTTGTAACCAATGGAGATTTTATTGAATAAATTTAATCTTTAGTATTTCAAGATATTTTTCTGTAATTTTGGTAAATATATATGTTAAAATGAGATGTCATTGTTATTTTCATTTTTGTGTAATTTAGACGACAATTTATCCATCGCACCTTGTATTCTATAAGAAACTCAAATAATTGTTAAATGCATTATTATTGAGTTTTAAATCAACAGTAACTGTGAGTTTCTTTATTGAATTAATTTATACAGTATTGTTATTGTTTTAGTTAATTTATTGTCTATGACTTTAAATTTGATAAGGGATTAATTAAATGCAAAAAGTAATAATTTTCCTACACACTTTGAGATACTATAAGCATACTTATAGGATGAACAGGCCATATGTTACTGCAGATGAGGCAGCTGTTTGCTTTCAAACAGATTTTTCTATGTACTTTAATGAACTAATTATTACCTCTGGATTATATATTAATTGCCCATTACAAATCAGTATCAGGAAATTTCTCTTTTCATCACTGTCAGTTGAAGGCTTCAACAAGAATCCTCTAAGATACTATCCTGAAAAGACTGACTCCTAAGTCAGATGTGTATCAAAAGTTAAGGCAAATTTTACTCAATATCAAATGCCTTTATGAGAACATGAAAAAAACATCTATATTTGAATTTTGTAGTTGGTTTATGAACATATTGTAAAATGAGTTTAGGATTTGGGTTAGACAAAATGTGCAGCATTCAATTCATTGTTTCTGAAAGATACTTACCTCAATCTTATTTTAAGAACATTATTTTGTGAAATATATAATTTCTGTAAATTGTGTTTTTTTGGCCATCTGAGAATACATTTTTGTTAGTAAATACTTCCCTGTCACCTAATTTTAAACCTTTTTCATGGCATTCTTTGTAAATGTAACAGTACATGGGTTTTCACATAAATAAATGTTTAGCAAAATATTCTGATAGAAATAAATCTCTCTAGACCCTCAATATGTTTATCTTTCTGATAGATTGCTGGTTGTTCATTAAGAACTATGCTAATACTATTTTGTTGAAGGGAGCTTAGATTACACATTAGCAGTAACACCATTGATTATTGTTACTAAATCTGCAAAAATTTTATTCATTATACAAGCTTTTACATAATTTCAAAAATGTATGTCATACAAATATTAAGGAAAATATTTCATCATACATAAATTTTTCTTTATGGTCAAACAAATTGGTAGTACTTGAAATTATAATCTCGAATTTCACTAAGATAACACTTACATTATACACCATAAGCAGTACATACTATCACATAATTTTATGATCTGTGACATAAGTAAATGAAAGTTAAAATGTTTTATTTTTAATTAGCTTATTTTTAGCTTGGCAATAGGTATTTAGACTTTCATGTTTTGATTTCCACAGAGTTCAGAGTTAACAATTAAAATTCTGATGATGAAATAGCACAATCTTTCTTTTAATTTGTTTTATTTTACTGCACCTTTTCTAAAAGTAATTATAACTGTAATACAAATATTTGTATGTCTTTTTTGTTCCATTTCCCTTCTCTTTAATTATTGATTTAATTTTCTTCTTCAAAACTGATGTTGACTTCACCTGTCATTTTCACCTGCTGCTCTTTATTTTTTAATATTTCTTTGCAAAGTCACTATTTAACTGTTCTTTATGACCAAAGTTTCTTAGTTCTACTGTAATTCAGGATCTGTTTAGTTTTGATTTTAACATAAATAAATCAACTTCTTTATTGTATACAAAATCCCTTAAAGACTACCTTAATTATAATTGAGTGTTTTCTCCTTTCAAAGGTAGTCAAGTATCATAATTCACTCTCTTTTTTTTCCATAATTCTTAATTTCAGGGTCAATCTATCAAATTCTATTGTCTCTGGTTTTATTGTCTTCAAAAAAGAATTTAAAAATCTAGGCATTTGAATATTTATATTGATACTAATTTACATATTTCCTGATGTTTATTATGTAAACATTTTCTGATTTTGTGACACAATTTGCAAAATGGAGATGACAACTTCCACTGTTGATTGATAATATTGATAAGAGTTTTAATATTATGGATGTTTAAAACATGACTGAAAATAAAATCCAGTAAATTGTACTTTTGCTTTTTGTATATATGTAGGTACATCAATAAATTATAAAATGTTTTAAATTTTAAAATAATTTGAAAGCCTCTTTTCATGGATGATATGCCTTTCTTCTCTACATAGATAAATATGCTTTCAATGACATCACGGATTAAAGCAGAAAAATATCTAATTTATATATCAAGGTTGTTTTAGTGCAATGAAGAATAATGTTTTGCTTTGGAGAGGTATTGTAAAAGTTTCTTTAAATTGGTTGATATTAATTCCTATAAAAAAGATAACAGGTAGAGATAAACAACTAATGAACTATGTTTAATAAAAAGCCTATAAAGCATTTCATAAACTGAATATTTTCTGTTGGGAAGTGGATGATCTTTTTTGTTAGCAGAATAAAAAACAGAAAAGAATATTTGTGTCTATTTAAGTATGGATTATTTATAGACATGATGTCATTAACTTGACATATTTAATACAATGAAATAAATCTTAACACAAGAACGGCTTATATGTCACTATTTATGGTAAAAAAGATTTACCTTATTGAAAGTTTTCCAAATATTTAAAATTTATATTGTTACAAAATAGTCTTTTTATATGGATTTATATTTTTTGTACAAAAAATAAATACCTCATAGGCAGAGATACTGCTAGGTGCATGTCCTGTGTCCCTGACATATAAAAATCTAAAAAGACACCGTCAACTCCCTATCTGCACATCCCAAGGATGCATCTCAATTTTCCCATGAAAAACAATACATTGTACCCAAACAATCCATAACACTTACAAGGTAGTAAAAGGAATTTGTTGTTTGTTGATAAGTAAACAAGTCAGTTCAATGATGCATCCACATTTAATTTAAAATGTAACTTATATATTCCTTCTGTAATTGAACACAAATCATTTGTTAAATGAACTACGATAGATATTAAGGGTAATTAGTATTTGGCTATATATTTTTTAAAACATATTTTGTATTTTTGTTATTAAATAAAATGTATTTTTTAAAACGGTTAGTGTAAACATTTTAACTAACAAGTGGAGATATATTTGTTATGATTGGCTGTGATAATATATACTTAATTTTGTAATGTTTTTGTTTTTTTGTGTTATTTTAATCAATTCACCTCAAGCAAGGTGATAATGCCACCAAGATGCAAGGGGTTACTGAGAGTGAAAGAGAACAAGAAGACTTTAGAAGAGAAAAAATAATAAAAGAACAGAATTCAAAAAGATGGAAGATGACATTGCATTTAATTTTTTGAAGATCAAAGTTGACTAAAAAGCAGGAAGCCAGAAACAAGCTCCACAGGTAAGAAGTGCAGGTAAAGAAACTATTACAATAGAACTAATAGCTACATCTAGCTATTTCAGCAGTAAAACAATGAGACCTATTTGCTAATCTAGGAGTGCACTTAAGTTCATGCAGTTGAGATGAGGAGTGCTCATTAGAACAATTACCATTAAAACATTTATAGAAAAAACAGAAGCCATATCATGGTGGTGGAGAAAGTGACTGAAGTTGAGATGCCAGGTCAGGACTGATAACATTACAGACTCTTCTTTGGATTTTGTCAAGAATCTTAAGAATTATAACAGGAGCACCAGACCAGATATGACAGCAATATTCAATACTTGGTTTGAATAGTAGATTTATAAATATGCAAGATGGAGTCTGGCAAGAAAAATTGCCTAACATAAGCCATGCTGATGAAAGTCAAAAATGGTTTTCTATGATGATTAAAAGATTGTAGTTTTGTTTTGGAGGTGTTAAAATTTATCTGAAAGAAGGCAGCGTAATACTTAATCAATTTGGAATTGATTAGAATCTCTAGTACTTTACCAAAATGAAGAAAAAGACTAATAGGTTGATAATTTGAGAGATTATAAGGTCCATCATAGTTTTTAAAGACAAGAACTACTGAAGAGGATTTCCTATGAGCTGAGAAGTAAGAAGCAGCAAGGCATTTGTTGTAGAGTTTGGTGAGAAAAGGAACCAGTTCAGGAGCACTTTTCCTTAGGATAATTGCTGGGATACTGTCAAGTTTGCCTGCCTTGGCATAATAAAGTAAGTGGAAACATGTCAGACTGATAATGTCATTAAATAACACTAAAATTTATTAAGAAACTTTAGTTAGGACCTGAATTTGCCAGGGACCCACTCAAATCACTACCCATGTGTCCCAGGGACACACTACATTGTAAACCTGTTAGCATCACTGCATAATAGGTTTGCAAATGTTTCAAGTGAATGATTAATAATTGATAAAAGCATTATCAGAAAAACCATTGATAATCCCAAAAGTTTAAGCTTTAGTCAAATCTTATTTGACTTGTGCATAATATTCTAGGACATTAAACTTTTGTTTAAAAAAAAGGTGTAATTCTTAGTTTCCTGGCTCAAATAAAAAAAAAAAACATCTCAATAGAATCTCTTCTATTACATATTCCATAGCCATTTCTATCTGTTCATTGGCTTAAGCACAGTTTTAATATACTTTTCTTAAAATTTTAAACAAAGATGCAACTTGGAAATATTTAGAACATATTTTTTTGATTTTATTTTTAAGTTCATTCTTATTCTCATTTTAAATCTGCTGCTAGGAAAGTTGGCTCACTGTGTCGTGCTAGACAATTTTTCTTGACAGAATCTATCTTACACATTAATAAGTCTGAATATCGCTGCCACATCTAGTCTAGCTCCTGCTATATATTTAGGAATTCTTGATAAAATCTAAAGAATCTGCAGTATTATTGGTCCTGACCTGGCACCTTGGTTTCAGTCACTTTCCTACCAACATAAAAGTTGCTTCCCTGTGCCTTTTCTATGAATACTTTCCTGGTAATTGTTCTAATTAAACTTCTTCTATGGTACCTAGACTTTATGAATTTAAATGCAATACTAGATTGATGGAAAGCTTTCATCATTTTACAGGGAAATAGCTAGATGTAACCATAAGTTCTATGCTAAGAGTTTCTTCTCTCACACTTCTCGCTTGTGCAACTCTCTTCCACCTTCTTGCTTCCCAGGCAACTTTCATCTTCAGAAATTTAAATGCAATGTCAATCATTGCCTTGCTTGGAGTGAAATTATTAAAAAGAATTTTGTGTTATTACATGCAATTCCCAGTTATGCTGTTTGAAGTTCTGAGTTTTGCTATGATTATTTCTTCAGTTTTGTCTCTCTTAACATTGAATTTCAACTAATATATTCTCTGACTTTGGAAAACATTTGTCTGAAATGTGTTAAAAGAAAATATTTGTTAAAAATTTGTCAAAAGAAAGTAATTTTAAAATTTAATTATTAGTTTGATTTTACAAAATGTGAACCTCCTGTTGGATTATTTAATGTTGAATTTTGTTTTTCTTTTAAATTATTATATTTGAGTCCGTAATCAAGTTCAAATATAGATAAATACTGGTAATTTATATTTGAGTTTCTAATAATTTGTTTGGTTGATCACTCCTTTTTGTGAAGTTGGGGTAGCTTATACTTCTGAAGTCATATTCCAGGCCTTTCTGACAGGGCAATTGAAATTTATGTTAAAGATTATTTCAACTTAAAAATATCTTGATCTATAATACACTGGGTAATTTCACTCTTATGATATTGTATACTTTTGATGGGACAAGTGTTATGGTTATGGAATAACTATTTTCTCGTTTTCTCAGCTGGTAAAAGTAAAATTGTTACAGTATTTATTAATCTTAATACAATCAGATCAAAGACCTACAAATGAACTCACTACAGTAGTAATAGTCTGTGGAACAAACTTGCAGACCACAACTCTATAGGAAGTAACATTTTGATATAAAACAAATGAAACTGAAATTTCCAGGCTCAGGTTTTAACTTCTTTTGCCACCTAATCTCATCTTCTCTTAATTGGGGGAAAATTTTAGGTAAGTTTTTACGTCTTCAAAGAATTTAACTGAGAGTGTTGCCAAATTCTTGTTAGCAGTTTTAAATCTCAGAACATTTAATAACTGTATTTCCTTGCAAATTCAAAAGAATTTCCTTCATCTATTAAAATGACTCTTTTCTATATATTTTGGCAACATCAAAAATTTATTAATTTATATAGTAATGAATCAAACAGGAGAGACATTGACTTGGTCCGGTGGCAACCAGGGTTATCAAATGCAGAGTAGTAAAATGCTGAGAAAGTTGCAAAACTTCAGGTTGGGGTACCCTGTAACTGATCATATAAGAAAAGAATATTAGAAGAAGGAATTGTTTTGGGCCGCCTCTTCATCCAAGTACATGCTTCTCAAAGCCAGAATCCTTCACCAACTTTAGTATTACTACACTTGTACACCAATCTAAATGAGCTTGATGAGAAACTTGTTTTGATGTCTTACAGACTCACAAGGTCTTCTATTTCTATCCTTCCAAAGGTCGTCTTGGAATGATGAATATTGAAACTCAGCAGTATACCTTGTGTTTGTAATTTTTTGATCAAATATATACACAGGGTGACAGTAATGGTTGCTTCTATAAAAATGATACCACAGATGTGCAGGCCAAATCATAGTCACTCATCCTACCAAACAGAACTGTGAGTCTCCTCAACTTTGCCAGGTCCATGTCAATGGATTTGCTGTGCTGTAAGTACCATGCAATGAACTGCTTGTATGCCATAAACAAGTCCATGGTAAACACCTTGAACAGTGCATTCTCTTATCTCTGCTGTTGGTGTGAAGGACAAAAGTGTCACTGCTGCTATCATTCATGGATTCATTTTCTCCTATTCTTTACTTATAATTTATGAATATTTATCTTTCTTTGTGACTGATTGAACTTGCTTTCAAATTCCAACAAGAAATATATCTATTTGTTTGAATGACAGTTGAGTTTAATCTTTTATGCTCCTATATAATTGGGCTGTTAGAATTAGGAATTACATTACATGAAAGATAAAGAAAATGTGAATACTTTGTTTTGTTTAGTAAGTGCTTATAAGAAAATGAAGTAGAATTATACCAAAAGTAGTTACCTTTGCATTAGGCCATTACAGATATCTAAGGACAGACAAGTTAAAAATTAAATAACTATTCCTATAAATACTTTGATGGTAATTGTTCTGATAAACTTTTCTCTGTGGTATCTAGACCTTATGTGCAGTACTAGATTGGTGATAAGGTCTCATCATTTTATAGTTGAAATGAATAGATGTAACTGTAAGGTCTATGCTAACAGTTTCTTCTCTCACACTTCTAGCTTGTGGAACTCTCTTCCAGCTTCTTGTTTTCCAGTCAACATTGATCTTCAAAAATTTTAATGTAATGTCAATCATTATCTTCTGTCTTCGTAATTCCTATTTATTTATTGTTCTCTTTCCTTAATAGTGTTTTTGTTTTCTCATATTCTCTCATACTCACTAACCCTTTGCATCTTTTTAATGGATTTATTGACTTGCTTGGGGTGAAATGATTAAAAAAACTCATTAGTTTATTATGTTTGACAAACTGTTGGGTAACATTTGCTGTGTGTGATCTAAAAATAAAATAAGCTTATGAAACAGAAATTGATTTTTATTAGATTTTATAGTTGTGTGAACAATGCTTGAACTGATATCAACAGAGTAATGACCTTGCATAGTCTGTCATGTATTCACATATAATTTGGTGTGCCCTTTGTTCAAGAACTTTGCTCTCTGCCAATATATTTCATTGAGTTATCAATATGAAATAATATGTTTGATATGATTGGACAAGATCCAATCAATGTGTTTTACTTGTAATTTTCTCTTGATATTTTTGTAACCAGATATTTTCCAAAAGCTGCAAAAAAAGAACAAACAAAAAATACAGAAGTCATGTTACTGAATATGAATTTTCTAAATTCACAAGAACTCAGGACATTATTTAAATAATATTTTAGTATTTTATTTGGCAAACTGATGATAACATTGTTATTTATCTGTTATACTAAAATGATCAGTGATTGATAAAAGATAACCAATAAGTTAGACTTACAAATGGATTCAAGTTTATATAATTTTGTATGTAATTGAATTGAAAACTAATTGTGGGATCCAAATTTGATTTAATTTAATAAAAGCTTTTTAATGTTTTACTATAAAGTATGAAATATAACCAAAAGTAAATAATATACAATCCATAACAAGGACACAATTTCGCTGTTTGATGTAAATGTTTCAATGTTGGTCTCTGTAAATACCAGCAAAAGGTTAACAGGCCAAAAAGAATGTAACATGTGGTTTGGGCTGGTGATTCATTTGTAGATTCCACTTTGCATGAGTCTCCTTGTTTGTTAAATGTGGACTTATCTTAATTATTAAGAGATCTTTGCCAACAGTATTAGATTGGGCATGGGTAGTATGACAAAATAGGCTATTGATTGGAATAGAAATGTCTCTCTGTTCAATTAGAATCAAACACTGTATTTGTAAATAGATGTGTTTTACCTTTGAGAATATCTTGTTTTGCACTTGTTAAAAATAATAAAAAAGCAAAGTTTAATTAAATGACTTAATTTTTTACTAGACATCTAGTAATAGACAAATATTTTATTATAAATTATTTTAATTAAAAACAAAAAGAAACTCAGACTAACTCTGTAGTGGATAACAAGTATAGGTTATTCTGTATGAATTTTTATGGTGAATCAGTATAAGAAATAATATAGCTTATTAGAAATTGTAATGTAGTTCTACAAAAGGATGCTGAGAATACCATGCACAGAACATGTGAGTAACAAGGAAGTTTTAAGGAAAATGGAAACAAATAGGACAATTATACTTAGAATCAGAAAGAAACAGTTGAAATTTCTAAGACACACGAGGAAAGAGGGCTTGGAGAATTTAATATTCACAGGTAGGTGGTTTAAAGGAAAGCAGTGTGTTACCAACCTAAAAGGCTTGTATAAATGTAATGCAGAACAGATTGAGAGAGATAGCAAAAAAATAAATCTCAGTAAGAGCTACAAAGGATAGGAAGTTTGTGGAGAGCCACAATCACCCATGACCTGATGGGATGCAACACATAGAAGAAGAAAATTAGAAATTGGCAGAAATACAAATATTTTAATCAGGAGAAAAAGGAGTTGGCTTCCTGTAACATTACATCTTAAGAATTAATAAATTCAGACTATTTCTTTACCAAACATAGTGTTTGAATTGTAAAGAAATAGAAAATTAAGTAAAAAAAAAAAAAAAAAAGGATTATTTACTGCTATATTAATTTTAATTAATCTAATATATTCAAAAGAAGGGGGGAAAGCTTATGAATTTTTTCATATAGCTTATTTATTTCTTAATTGAACATACAGTTAATTACTTTTATCTTCAAAGGACTGCAAATAAGTTACATGTCTATAATACCCTGTAAAATAATAAAATTTATGGTTATCATATTTTATGCAATAAATCATTTGGTAACTATATTTAATTCTTTTATCTACAAGGTATGTTCAAAAAGTATTTGACTTTATTTTTTCCCACCAAAACCAATGCTGTTTGGATAAAATCTTTTAGGTGAGAGGTGATGCCACTTTTCATATGTATGCATGAAATTTTTTGCACCATCAGTTCCTGGCTGTTACACCTAGAGTGCAGATGTGTAGTGCATGCATGTTGGATTTTCATTTTCCTGCAAGATGATCAAATGCATTGAGCAGAGATTGCATCAAAGTTTTGCCAAAAGGTTGATGATACTCAGTGGAGAGTGTAGCAAATGTTGTCCATCCACAAGCTGAAATTGAGAAGGTTTGGTGAATAGTCATGGAAGAAATTGATCACAGAGTGGAAATAAGAACAGGGTCAGTGCATTCCATTTTACCAGAGGATTTGTGCATGCAGAGAGTGTTGGCAAAATTCAACTTCTCATTCTGCCCTCATAATCCAAGATTTTCTGTTCAAGAACAACACACCACCTGTTTAACAGGTTCCCTTCTCTCTATGCTGAAAACCACACTCAAAACAGAAGTGATTTGAGCCACAAAAAGAAATTATGGGAAAAGCGACAGCGGAGCTCCATAGCATTCCAGAGAAGGCATTTCAACAGTGGCAGAACAGCTGGGAGAAGTGTGTGAATTCCCAAGTGGAGTATTATGAAGGTGATTAAATAAAATTTGTGAAATGTACAAAATTTTTTTTTTTTTGTGTCCAAAGGTTGGGTACTTTTCAAATGCACCTTGTATTTCATTTTTCTACTTGTTTTTACTAAAAGGTAGTATTAATACTTTTCATATAATTTTGTTTACTTTTTAATAAAATCTATAGCTGTTGATATTACAGTTATCTTTGATTTACTTTCAATTGAAACATTTTCATAAAAATGTTCTAATTTTTGTCTCATGTAAAGCCTTTCATTTCAAGTTTATCATTTAGTTTTCAAGATGTCTCATTTCTCATTCCTTGGTTTTAGATTTGAAATGTACCATATCAATGTTTACTGGACATTTTCTGATTTGACTGTTTATATTTTAACTTGAAGGTTTAGTGTAACTACTAATATTACCTAAACGTACTGACATATAGTCAGTACTTTTAGCTAGTATTAGTAGATAGTCACACTAAACCTTAAGTCAGAGATTTAGCAACTGTTCTTTCATTAAACCTGGTTCTAAAATCAGTTTCTCTTTTCTTAACAACCCTTTTCACCAGTTAAGTAGGTGAAACTTTAGGTTTCATTTTTACTATTAATTATTTTAGAGCAAGGAGAATATTTCAGAAAGTGGACTCTAGCCCCAAACCAAAAATATATTACTATCTGTGTATATTTCTGAGATGAGGTATTATGTACACTATTTACATTGCTCAGACTATCATCCTCATCTTTGTTGCCATATTTATCACAACGTTTCAGCTGTTGTACACTCTGGCCTTCTTCAGGTGGTTGGAATGTTGACCCTTTATTTCGCTTGCTGGGGTAAACTGTTCTAGTTCCATCCACGTGCCATGTCTAATGGATGTCAGTTATCTCCTGTTAATTCCCCTCTCCAAGTTCTCCACCGCCTTAACCAGGTATTGAACTCACACTCTTTGGGTCCTATCACTGGATCTAACTAAAAATATATTAGATATCTTTTTTCCAAAAACTTAATTTTCAGAAACATGTTTTGATTTCAGGAAGTATACAAATAAAATATATCCATTTAACTTTCTGCTTAGATCTTTGATACAAAGTATACTTTCAGACTAGCATCCTTATCATTGTTGTTTTTATCACAGTATTTCAGCTGTTGTACCCTCTAGCCTGTCTCAAATGGTTTTTAATTTCATGAAATTTTAAAGGGAATCCTTCATTTCATTTGGTTCTCATTTCTTGCTTCTGTAATGTTTAGTATCCTTTCCAGAAAAGCATCTTGACATGGGATAATGGTTAGTGTAGCTAGACTGGTTGGCCATTACTACTAAGTAGTGAGTTTGATCCTCATTGGGTTTCCTGGATTTTTGAACCAGTCACTTTTTTCTCATGGTACTTTTCTGCTTTTTGTAGGAATAAGAATATATACCTGTAGACAAAATAAACAGTTTCATTCACAATTTTTTGAAAATTATCAAGAAATGGCTTAGGAAGGCTGGCGAGCGTAGCAGATGAAATATTGTAATAAAAACAACACTGATGAGGTTGTCAATTTGAAAGAATGATTGTATAAAAATCAGTTTGGTTTGTTCATTAATTTGTAAATTGTTGCACAATTTTTAAAATCTAAAAAATATCCTATAAACATATAAGAATAAAATGAGAATAAAATTGTGATTTACTTCACATTGGTATTTTACAATTGCTAAATTTAGTGCATATAAAAAAGCTGTTTGGCCTACTAGAAAAACATTTTAATGTTGGTTGAAGGAGTTCTCTTTCTGTGGTCTTGGTAGTAAGCATGAATTATTTGAAGAAAATTCTGTTAAAAAGGAAAAGAAGACTTTGCAATATTTTTCAAATTGAGATGGTCTAAAGACATATATAAAAAAAAAATTAAATAGTAAAATATCTTTTTATGATTAAAGGTAGCACTTTCCTCAAAATGAAACTTCTGAAACAAATATTCAGGTTGTTTTCTCTTTGGTTTGCATAAACCTTAGTCCCTAATAAGTTGTAATAACAAAATCCATTATATAATTTTATTACTATTCAAAATAAAGTCTGATATCCATTGCTTATACCTTTTTGTTTCAAAAATATCTTGAGGAACATGGATCCCTCCCAAAGTATAATTTATACACTATTGCATCACAGATATATAATTGTGCTACTTGTAATGATGATGGTGGTATACGATTTGTTTTTTATCAGTGAATCTTACTTGTTTATAGCTTGTTTGTGTTATAGGCTTGTATGGGTAAATTTTGTTGTAAGAATCTAATTTTCAAATAGTTTTAATATCAATTCTTATTTCCATGTTGCTGTTCATAGAATCTTAGTTTAAAGTATACAGTTAACAAATTTTATGATACAATGTAGAATAAATACCTCCCATATATACCTCCCACCTAATGGTAAGACATAAGTGGCAATGGTGTCTTCATCTAGCTAATGTCTTACCGTTATGTGGGAAGTATTTCTGCTACATCCTGTACTAATATCAGATTCTGCTTGGAAAAAGAAAGACAAACTTAATATAAAAAGTAAAATAAGTATTATTTGTATGTACATATATATTCACATTCATGTTCTTTACAATACAATATTTGCTTTTACTGTAAATCAGTTCCTTACCAGTGCGTTAGAAACCTTACCCACATTGTAAAATAAATAATTAATACTTATTGCCTATACCTTTGCATATTATTTGGAAAAGGTGAAAACTTTTTCAAGCATTAAATTTGGTTGACTATAAGTCAAATGAGGCATAAATAGTGTTTGGCTGTTAGTTAACATTTAGTTTTGACTTGAAAATCATGGGTAAATCATTGGTAACATTCACAGTGTTAATCTATTTACAGGGTATTTGTTTCCATCTATTTGAGATTATACATGAAAATAAAAGCAAGTCCTATGCTTTTTTTCTTTTTCTTCAGATGGTGACTCATTAGTTTTTCCAAATCCATATTGTCATGTTTATTGCACTTTTTATTATGTTTCCAATGAAAAAAATCTCCTCCAGTGATTGAAGAATGAACAAAGATGAGAATTGTCGACAACTAAATAAAAAAAAAAGTAGAATAAAGATAGAATGTGACATAATTTCTCAAACTTCTTGTATACATATATATTCATGTTGATTACTTTGAAAAAAAAGTCTGGAATACCATGGAATTTATCATACACTATGGATAAAAGATTTCAGAAAATCTAGGAAAAATAACTGATATATTTTCAGTAAGAAATATGTACATATGACTAAAAAGTTATTTGTAAAATTTGGCTATATAGGTTTACTACTTAAAAGGTTCTGAAATATGATACAACATAAAATATTTTTCTCAAAAGAATAAGTTCTCACTCTTTCCTTCTCTCTAGTAGTCTCATTGAAGTCTGTTCCAGAAAACCAAAAAATGGAATATCATTCAAGAGATATGGCGATAAGTTAATAGATTCATATTCTAAAGTAAAAGAATTTAAAAGAATTATATTAGTTTCAATTAATTCTTTTGCTATTTTTTTATGATGTGGGTGTAATCATGGCTCTCCCAATTCCACTTTTTTATTATTCATTAATTACCATGACTTCATAGGAAAAATAGTGAAATGGTTTTCTGTTGCTTTCTCCACAGTTTTGAATTCAGAGTATTCTTAAGACTAAAACAAAAAAAAGTTTACTCTTCTATTTAACCCATAGTTAGATGTAGATGAGATGGGTTTCTCAAGAGCATTTGTGTGAAAACAAATGCAGCTGACTAGGTGGGAATTTGAACTCAACTTGCTGATTCCACTTTCCATGTCAATAAGCTATACTACTCACACACCTACCTAGAACATAAAATATTATTTTCACTTGTTAGATATAGCAAATCTTTTATAACTCCAATCAATGTCAGCTTGGAAAAGCTATGATTCTCTTCTAGAAATCAGAAAAAAATATAATGCAATGTTTTAATAATTGCATATGTTACTTCAAATTTCCTAATCATTATTGTTTTGATATATTAGCTACATATACCTCTTCAGCCTTTCTTGAGTGTCTATTTTTAAATATTGAATCTTGCTCTGATAGGGTATACACACAGAAGGTGAGTTCAAGACCAGAAATTCATTAGGTTGTAGTTTATAAATTACAATTTCACCCACCCAAACAGTATGAAAAAAGTACTGTTCACTCTTTATAACCCCAATCAAGATACATATATCATATGATAACCTTTACACAATAGTTACAAGACCTCATAATTATATATTGTCAGAGAATGTTTATAAACAGGGAGTATACATGACACAACCTGGAAATGGGCATAATAATAGCTTGTTTCATATTACTATTGTTTTTCTTTCATAATTGCAGTGGAGATGACAGTGAATAGAATGGAACAGTGTTTTTTATAAAAGTGTTCTTGGATGACATTACAATTACCCCAAAGTTTGAAAAAGATAAAAAGTGAATTAACTACTACTGTCAAAGTATATTTAAGAGATGCTAAAAACCCAAATCAAGCAACTTGAATGAATAATTGGTTAAAATCTGAGAGAATAGTTTAATGCACCCACTTCTTAAACAAGTCTGGTATTACATAATCTAACATCAGAATTAAGAATACTATTAATATCTATTTTTATTATTGTTAAAGATCTGTTGTTTGCAAAATATCATAAAGTTAATACCAGAAGAAAATAGAAAAGTCTCAGAATTTTGAGGGTGGATCAATGAGACAATCTAATGTAAAAAAAAATGATGGTGGAAGAAATGTGAAATTATCAAGAATAAGAGTACATTTCTAGATTTATCAAAGAAGCCAAATGAAAATGTTTAAGAAATGGGTAGATATTAGACAAAGATATCTAATACTGAATGATATCAGCTTATGGTAATTAGTTTCTTGATAAAGGTAGTATATGATTTATTATCTTCATATATGAGTCCTGATAAATATAAAAATAAAATATATAAATAAAAATAAGGCATTTGTGCTTTCCTTTAAAACCCTTATCTCTTTTTCTCTCTCTCCCTCTCACTAAACTTCTGTTTCTATACTTCTCTCAAGCTACAAGAAGGCAACCTTCAAATAAAAAGAGAAAGAATAAGAAAAGACTGAACCCAGCCAAAAACACCTGATATTTGCAGGAGCAGAGCTTACTTATTTGTGACTGAAAAATACCAAAAATCAAACAGGCTCCACGTATAACTTCAGTTAAAAAAAATGAAAAAAGAAAGAAATGCCAGAAAATAAAATAATTTGGCCAGTCAAAAAAATTGACACAAAGATACTTTTGAGTTAGTTGAAGCCATGTTCCCATCAAATTCTCAAGCAAAAGTATAAAAACATGACACATCTAGGCCAGCACAGAAAGGTGACCAGAATGACCTCATGAGTGGATGGAACAAAAAAATGCAGCCATGTATTACATGTGAAGAAACAGCTAAGAAGTCATCTGCTACTTACATTTCTTCTCTGTTCAGGACCAAGAGAAAACACTGCAGATTGACATCTTACCTAATTTCTCACATTACTACTACTTCTCCTACTGTGGTCTGACTTTCAACTACCAAAATGGATATTTCTTCAGGCTGCTATCAATATCCGCTTGGTTAAAGAATTTTTTGCAATGCTGAATACCAAAGGATTCACTCATCATGCTAAAGAAAATAAATAAAAGTATATTATAATTTTTTAGCCTTGAATCTGTTCATTTTATTCCCAAAATTTCCAATAAAATAATTATCCCCCACCACCACCTATCCATAGGAGACAGTGTTCAGAAAATTAACCCATTAAATTTTGATACTTGAAGACATGTAGTGAGTATAGGTAGTAGATCATTTGAAATTTAATTGTAAATTCTCTAATAAATCTGGTGCTGGAATTTTTCTTTAGAGACATTAAAAAGCAATTTGAGATTTCTAAATGAAATTCTTCCAATTTACCAAATAAATGTAATTTTATAAAGTAGTAAAATTCTAAAAACTTTATACAACCTGAAATACAAGAATATTTTTAAATTATATAAGATTTTAAACATCTCTTATTTCGAATTGTTTATTAATTTTCCATCTTATACTTTAATTTTTTTCTCTTGTGGCACTAATAAACATGGTCTCTTTTCATTCTTTCCTGTTTATGATGCCCACACTGTACCAAACCACCATCATTCACTTTGTATTCCATTGGTGAGATGTAAGCTCTACTTGAGCAGCTTCTTCCTATGAGCTGCCGCTTTGTGAAACTGACTCCCAAAAGGATGCTTCCCCAATTAGTATAATCTGAACCTGTTCTAGTCTAGAGTTTGTAGCGGAACAGGCCCTGTGTATGATGGAGTGTGATGGTTTAGCCATATTTGTTGTGCGTGTGTGAAGGGCTGTTCACCACAATTATTTTATTTTGTCTAGGAAAGGTGTGGAAAGGATTATGCCATTATGCTGGAGGTCGCTATCCAATGTGGTGGAACAAAACAAATTATATTTGACGTGAATAGCAATGGTGAAATACAAAACATGACCATAGAGTTGAAAACATAACAATTGAATTTATTAAGTAGTGAATATACATGCATGTGAACTGAAAAGTTAGACGCAGTTACGTCTCTTTGATTAGGTAATATTTGTACCTAGACTCTTAACGAATAAGTTGATTATTAAAAATGCAGTTTAGAAGATTGAGTATGTTTTGAATTGTGTATTATGCAAGTTGGATAAAAGATGCTGGAATTATACTTGCATGAATTGTTGCAAAGTTCTTTTACGTCTGACTGCATTAGTGGCTCCAGATTGAGTTGGCGCCTAAATTGATCTGTCACGTGGGAGCGATCTCATTGGTCGATACTGACCAATCAGAAGCTAGATTGACGGTGATTAACCAATGAATGCCTGTTGATTATTTTCTGTACATGATGTTGGTAAAATCATAAAAGGAAGTGTGCATTTCATAGCGGAGGGTAAACTGGCTGTCGTGGAAGATTCCACATTACCCCGCCAGATTAAAAGTTGTGGGAACTAAAACTTTTAATATGTAAAAGTATAGTGTGTGCCTGTGGGCATGTGTGACAACTGTGGTTAAGATTAGATTCTGAAATGTGTGCGGCTCTATGTGAGTAAATGTGTGTCGACGTAATGTACGCGTGAATGTGCTGTCGTCATAATGAATGCATGAGTTTGTTGTCATTGTAAGTTTTTTGTCAGCTGAAGTTGTGTCGAATAGAGTTCCCAAGTGTGTTGAGAAGAATCACCGAATTGGTTGAGAAGCTAGCTTAATTCTCTGAAGATCTGCAAAATTCCGTGAGTCGAATTTGCGCAGGCAATCTATTGAATGGCAAGGTTGAAAAATAAAATTCGCTTATTAGTGATTACGTAAATCTTAACAGCAAATTTTATGTGAAAGATGCGTTGAAAAATGTGGTTCGAAACAGTGAGTTGTTCAAAATAATGTATTCAAGACAATGAGTCGTTCGACGAATGATTTCGAGACAGTGTGTCGTCCGGAAAAATGTTTTAAGGCATGGTAAGCAAGCAATGGCGTGAAAGAGTGCGTCCACGTGGTGTAGAAAAAGTTGTATGTGTGCGCTTTTGAGTTTCAGGACTGAACAGGATGCGATTGCAATGACCAGTTGCAAGTAGTGAGAAAATGTGGAATTTGCAATATTTGTAGCAATGAATAACGTGCATGCAAATTCTCACAGTGATGTCGCATTGTATGTAATGGAACAGTGAGTCGTCCAGAAAAATTAATGTGCGTTCATGTCAGTGAAACTTGAATGTTGCTTCCATGGTGCTGTGGGGTAGAAAATACCGTAGAAAATTGTCTGAAAATTCAGGCTTGTTGTCACTTGTCACCGATATTTCGAAATAATTAATTTTTGTCACATTTAGTGTTATGTTATTGCTCTGGAAGAAAACTGTGTACAGCGTGCGTATTAGGATATGTTGAAGAGTTTCTGTGTGTCCGCACATGGTGACGAACAAGAAATTTTGGTTGAGATGTCGGAATTATCAATTATGGTTGGGACGTCAGGGTTGCCAGATTTTGTTTTTCGTAGGAACGTCACAGTACCCATTTTTGCTGCCGCAGAGTTAAACATCGGGTTTAACACTTCTGTTGTTGCTGGTAGTTTGAACGTCAATGGTACCAATTTTGTTGGTTTGAACGTTGTTGATTTTAGTATTCATTGGTTAGAGCAGGCTTGAACGTTGTTAGTCACCAATTCCATTGGTGTTAAACGTCAAGGTGTTCAATTGTTGACCGAGATGCGAACATTGGTGTTACCATTTATGTAGTGGTTGCTGAATTGGACGTCGAGGTATCCATTCTGTAGCGTCCTCTCCTGAACATCGGGCCTTTCCTGGTACGACAGGGTCACCAAATTTGTTGGGACCTTATTTAAAAGTCGAAGATAATGATTTGAAACATAACAATTGGGTTTATTAAGTATTGAATATACATGCATGTGAACTGAAAAGTTAGACGCAGTTACATCTCTTTGATTAGGTAATATTTGTACCTAGACTCATAACAAATAAGTTGATTATTAAAAATGCAGTTTAGAAGATTGAGTATGTTTTGAATTGTGTATTATGCAAGTTGGATAAAAGATGCTGGAATTATACTTGCATGAATTGTTGCAAAGTTCTTTTACGTCTGACTGCATTAGGCAAGACGGGAGTTCTTTAAGAATCACATTTTGGCAGTGGTGTTGAGATGTGATGAAGAAGAAGTTAGGTTCAAGAGTCTGCGTGTTGAGACAGAGAGAATGCAACGAAAAACAGAGAGCAAGAATCACACGTGTTGGGTTTTTATATCTTCGCTGTATCACCGGGTGGCTCCAGATTGAGTTGGCGCCTAAATTGATCTGTTGCGTGGGAGCGATCTGATTGGTCAGTATCGACTAATCAGCAAGCTAGATTGACGGTGATTAACCAATGAATGCCTGTTGATTATTTTCTGTACATGATGTTGGTAAAATCGTAAAAGGAAGAGTGCATTTCCTAGCGGAGGGTAAACTTGCTGTCATGGAAGATTCCACAGTTAACTATTATCTTCACCACATATCCGTTTAAACTGTGCCTCTTACTCTCTAACCTTCTATTTCAAGTGGATCTAGGGCCTTGTACAGGGTGAACAGTGTAAAAATTAAAATCTGGGTGATTTTCTGACAGTTTTCATAGTTTGATTTCTCACTTTTTTTTCTTTTCTTTCTTTTTTTGTATAACTGCATCACTAAAGTCTCAAGAAATTTTTGCTTCACTCTTCTTTTACCAATTTTTATAATGGTTCCACATTCAGTTGTGCATTTGGTGTTGAAGCGTGTGGAAATGCTCAAACTAACAACTCAGAATGAAGTCCCTCTCAGTCAGCAGCTACAGCCTATATATGCTATACAGGAGCTTTGAACATGGAAATAGCTATATACAGTGTTTAACCCTTTCCCTGGTGTAGACATGTATATACATTGTAAATTCAAATTAAAGGAACTTTGATACATAATGGAAAGAGAATGTTTTATTTGAACTCCTTTGTTCTCCATGTGTTTGCCCTCTCTAAAATGGCTGCTCGGCCTCTTCCAGGTAAGCTGCCCCTTTTCTGGTTGAAGAGTTGCCAAGGGGAGCAACTCATGAAGATTAACAGTTCTTCCCCTTTTTTCATATTTTAGCATCAGGTATATATAAGCATGGATGAATAAACACATCCAAAACATAATGTTCAAAAACCAGCTACAGACATGTTTATACATCGATCTTAATTCTTTTTATGTTCTTTTGAGATTGAAACCAGTCGAATTGTCAACTCCTACATTTGATAGAGGTGTTAGCTACTACTCAGTTACTTCAAGGTACCTCAGTTTCTTCATTACTATATTAAAAACAAATAAAAAATCTGTCTGAAAATGAAATGTTTTTCCCAAAATAATTAGCAGGGAAGTGACTAAAGCTTTATGTAATCTGCTAACATCAGCATAGAATTGGATTCTTTCTTTAATGTTGATTCACCTATTTGGGATATAAAGTCTAAACTGGAAGTGATTGTGTACCTGGCAGCTTTCTGTTAAGCTAATCTTTTGTTCTATCAATAATTCTTGAATTTCTCCATTATTTTCAGTTTGTATTTGTAGGGAATACAAAGATGTCCTTGGCATTTCCATGATTATAAACTTTATACAATTACAGGAGATATACTCTCATGTTCCAGTTCAGATTATATGCTTTACTGAAAGTTTGTCCTTCACTGCCTGAGAGGGAGAAGACATTGGTCATCTAACATTAACCTTGTTTTCTCTTTGGCTTAAAATGAAACCAAGGTGATGATCTATGTAGAACACTAGGCATCATTTATAGCTCACTTGAATGAACTTGAATGTCTATGATGTTCCAGTGTTTTGACTTGAAATGCACTCAAGACCATTTTACTGCTGTAATAATTTATTGGTGATTGCTTCCTGTTTTGGGCAGTACCCTAAGAAGATGGTATCTGTTATGATTACAGTTTATTTCACCTTACTATGTGCAAATGCTTTTCCAAGCCCTGGATTATTGGTTCACTCTGTCATTAAAATCACCAAAGATAACAACTTTGATACATTAGACAAGAAGTAGTGTGTTTAGAACTTGTCTTTTTCTGACATTGCTGTGTAGCAAATTTTATCGTTTAATATAATGATAAAAATTCACAACTTTTATAATATAATTTAAAATTTTAAACAATCTGTATAATGCTAAAACTCTAATCCTGTATATATGTTTGTTCCCAAGATACAGCTTAAAAAATACATAATACCCCAACCAATTTAGGAGCATATTGTACATTGAACATCCGCAGAATGCAGTGCCAAGAGGTGTTAGCTACTACTCATTAGGCAAGAGGTTCTTTAACTAGAGTTGTTTTTCTGTTTTTATTATATTTTTAATATAAAATTTAGTATTTTTTTTATGTACATACTTATATCAATCCATGTATATGATCAAACACTTGTATATCATATTCCAACTATTCTATATGTGAAAAATAATAAACATTCATACTGTTTACTCATCTGGAATATCCTTGTCTAATTTCCCACTAAGAACAGTGTCTCTGTTGAGTGATATGCATATAGCCCCTTCTATGGTTTTTACTCTCATCTCTAATCTGGATCCCTATAGAGCATGCAGACCTGATGGTATCCCTGTAATAGTTCTTAAGAAATGTGCTCCTGAACAGGTTCCTGTTCTCTCTAAACTGTATAATAAATGCCTTGCTGCCTCTTACTTTCCTGCTTGTTAGAAATCCTCATCTGTTATTCCAGTTTTTAAGAACTCTGGTGAACCATCTGACCCTTCCAACTCTTTTTAGGAAACTACTAAAGGCCCTAATCAATGCTGAATTGGTTAAGCATCTCACATCACATGGCCTTCTTTCAAATGAGCAATGTGGCTTTCATTTTGCTAGGTCAGCTGCTGATGTACTGATAATAATTGCAGAAAGAGTCTACCATGCTCTAGATAAGAATGGTGAAGATCTGGCTGTTGCTTTGGACATCTCAAAAGTTTTCAATAGGGTATGGCATACAGGTCTTCTTCACAAGTTGAAAAGTTACAGTATTCACAGCCAAAATTTTGAACTGATTCAGTCTTTAAATAAATGAAAGTCATCTTGAATGGCCATTCTTCTAGATCTTTTTGTATTAATGCAAGTGTCCCCCAGGACTCTATCCTTGGTCTGACTTTGTTTTTAATTTTCATTAATGACTTTCCCTTTGGCATCAGCTTGGTATCTATGCTGACGACACAATCATTTACTATGGTTTCAATAAAGTTAAATTGGCAGCTGATGTGAAAAACAAACTTGAGTCTGTTGTTAACTGGGGCAAAAGATGGCATGTCAATTTTAACACCTCCAAAACTAAACATCTGAGAGACCACTTTCTGCATAGCTGATGCTAACCTCCAGGTGAGTGAATCATTGCACCTTCTCAAGTTAATGTTCTCAGGTGACATGAAGAGGAAAGACTGTATTGAATCCATTGCTAGGTCAGCTGATAAGAAAGTTGATTCACCATGTTGTGCTAGACAATTTTTCTCTCCTGAATCTATCTTGCATATTTAAAAGTCCTACCATTCATCCTTGCTTAGAATATTGCTGCCACATATGCTCCAGAAATAAAATTGAAAAAGAATCTGCAATATCACTGGTCTTGATCTGGCCGCTCAACTTCAGTCTCACCATCATAAAGTTGTCTTCCTGTGCCTTTTTTATAAATACTTTGATGGTAATTGTTTGGATGAGCTCTTCGCTATGGCACCTAGACTTTATGAATTTAATCACAGTCCTAGACTGGCAACAAGGTTTCATCAATTTACAGTTGAGTTGGCTAGATGTGGCCATAAACTCTATGCTAACAGTTTCTTTTCTCACATCTCTTGCTTGTGGAACTCTCTTCCAGCTCTATGCTTTCCAGTCAACATTAATCTTTAATAATTTAAATGCAATGTCAATTGCTATACTCCTGATTACACTTCCTTTGTTCCCGCTCTTTAGTAATGTTTCTGTTTTCTATTTCTTCCACACCCAATAATCCCTTGTGTTTTCAGTGTCTTTACTGTACATACTTAAAAAAAAATACATTTTAACAACATTATTAAATAAATTTAAATATGCATAACACGGCATGTATTTATACAATTCACTACACTACATTAGAACTGAAGAGAATATATATGTCACATGACTTGATGATAAATAAATAGATCCATGTTGATTTGTTGCCATTATGTATTCTGAAATAAATGCGAGAAAGAAATATGTATAATAAATAATATGCTAATTATTTTGAAAAAGACTACACCTGTTTTAAGCTATTACTCCAAATTTTCACACAATATGTTAACAATGAAGCCCAGTGGAACAATAAACCCTTTTTTTACTGTCTTTAGTATTATCAATTTTGTATTCAAAGTATATTTTATAGAAGAAATTTCTATTTTAATATAAAGAATTAAAACATATATCTATTGTATTGATATTGTAAAATAATTTATTTTCATACTTTATATCCGGATAGATTTGCATTAATACATTTTTTGAGGCTTTTCATTTGTTTTCCAGACAGAAAATTTTCACTTATTAAATAATAATTAATAAAAAAAATATGCTTATTATTTTGAAAAAGACTACACCTGTTTTAAGCTATTACTCCAAATTTTTACACAATGTGCTAACTATGAAGCTCGGTGTGAACAATAAACCTTCTTTTAATCTTTAAATACAAATTAAAATATGTAATTAGTAATAAATTTGAGAATGTTGTTGCCTCATTATTTTGTATCATGAACTGTTTTTTAAAAGAAACCCAATGGGTTTATGAGTGGTCTAGTAATTATATTATAACTGTATCATTTATTTATGTCATGTACCTGTGAAATATATAAATATTTTTATTATTACTTAGCTTCACAACTGAAGGTTTGGGAATGTCTTCCATATCTGTTGTGGGCTCTTAGTGAGGTCTTTAAAAGAGAATACATTTTTCATAATGTCCGTTTTAATTTAAGTATATTAATTTTTGAATATTTATATTGATATTGTAGTTTTATTTACTTACAAGGTTGCTTAATAATACCATGTTTTTATGGTTCACTTACCTATAAAGCATGTAATTTTTGTTTCAATCAGTGATGATTATCTTACATAGTTTTCTAATATGTATTATGTATGTACATCTCATAAATCTCTTCATGTTATTCTACCAACAATTAGTGTGCCATCAGAAATGAAGTATCAGAGTATGAGATGATGTTACAATGTGATAATATTACATTGAAGTAAATGAAGCGGAGTTAAATTTTGAATGGTGAATGAGTACGAACGTTTAATCCATATTTTATGATGTAATTGATCAATGGTTCTCTACAACTTCATTTGTTTTTTTTAATAATGAATAATTATGCATTGCTGTAAGTGTTTTAGAGAAAGATAGTGGAGCAGTTTCAAATTTCCTTCTTCACAATTTTGAATTCAGAGTGAATTGAATTAGTTTCCATGCCATGGCTAAAAAGATCAGACTATCCAACTATTTGACTCATAGCATGCTTCTGAGAGCAAGAATGTAGAATCATTAACTTGGAAAATTATGTCAAATATAGCTGAATAAGGGATATATAGCTATGGAATTAACATGTTTTTATTATTGAAAAACATTTTTCCTTGTAAATTATTTTCCACCCTGCAGACAAGATGTAGTAAGCCTCTCACTGCTCTTTTACTACTTTCATGAAAAGTGCTCAGATGAATTACATTCTTTAGTTCCACCAGTTCTTACCTTCATGGTTTTTACCCACCATGCTATGCACATTGTAGCAAACCACCATAATTCCCTCTGTATTCCATTGATGAAGTAAATTCCAGTTAAGCAGCTTCTTCATACAAACCACTGCTTTGTGGAACCAACTCCCAAGAGGATGTTTTCCAGTTCACTACAATGTGTTCAAGTCTAGTGTTAACCATTATCTTCCACATAAACTGCCTCTGACTCTGTATCTCTCTACTTCAAGTGACTCCTGGGCCTAGTACAGAGTGAACTTCACTGTAAAAAAAAAAAAATCATTCTCTTGTAAGGATAGATATTAAAATCCACAAGATTATGTTAATAAATTTCATATAAATTAGTTTATTTAAAATCATTTAAAATTACTAATTTGCATTATTATTATTAAAAACTGAAATTCCATACATCATTCTATATCTACTTAGTATATTTCAACTTGCAATATTTTTCTGAATTATATCTGTACCATAAATATTAGTTCAGCATAAAATGATATAGCTTTAGAGAAGCATAAATCTTTGTAAACAAGCATTATAATAGATTGGTTTATTTTAATTTGAATTCACTATTACTTGATCAAATAATAAAGAACCAAATAACATAGTTAATCCTTTTCTTAGCATTGCATTTAACTTATTTCTTCACTGATAACTACTTCATTATTCATTTGTGTCTATAATTCTGTTAGGTGGTTAGAAATCAATGAGGCATTCAGCTGTATCAAGAGAAATTGTTTCATTGCTCTCTAATTACAATATCATTTGACCAAAAAATGTGAAGGAGTTTTAATGATATATTTCTTTTTTTATATACAGGTAGTTTTGTTGGAATGAGATCATTCGACAGTACAGAAAAACTGAATAACAATTCTATCAATGAGAAAATCTATGGAGAAGATGAAAATGATGAAATTGAGGAGAGACATTTCAACGAGATGCTATGTAGTGTTGGTGCTAAAAGTTTATTTGATGAGTAAGTAAAGAAACATTTTGATTTTTGATTTTGTTATCTTAGAGTAGGAAATACAACTTATTTAATTTATATTACACGTTTATCCAGTAACAATATGAGTAGTAAATTCTGCAGAATGTATGATTATTGCATTTATTTTCAATATTTTTGTTTTTCATACATATTAATTTTCATTCCTTGCTGGTTATTTGTGTGTACAACCCTCTCTCTATGTATATACTCACATATCTCTGTATATACTTTACTTTTAGCCAGAAAAAACTTACACACACAAAGTTTATATATATATATATATATATATATATATATATATATATATAGTATAATCTTGAGGAGGCCCAACATCTAATAAATTGTTTCTCTGCTGAATGTAAAGCCTTTGGTCTTACACTTAGCATAAAGAAAATTGAAGTAGTGCACCAACCTTGTCCTACTCCAAAGCAATTATGGTGAGAAACAAAAACCACCCGTCTACAAATTTCCAGAGAAACCATTGAAAGTAGAAGACAAAGCCCTGAACTATGTAAAGTCTTTAACCTATCTTGGTAGCAAAGTCAACTACCGTGGAACTTTAGATGATGAAATCATGCATTGGATTGCTAAGGCTACCAATGCTTTCGTCAAACTTCGCCATCACTTGTGGAATGAGTGGGGTATTTAACTGGATACGAAAATTCAGGTTTACAGAGCTGTTGTCCTTGCCATCCTTTTGTATGGCTCAGAGTTGTGGACTCCATACAGGTACCATATATGCCAGCTGGATGTTTTCTATAAAAGCTGTCTGTGTGCCATCTGGAGTTAACCTTCAAGATAGGACATCTAATGTAGACCAGTTTGACAGGTGTAATATTGGAGGAATCGAGACTTTTCTCACAGTCTCAGTTATGGTGGACTGGTCATGTCTTGAGAATGTCTGATGACAGGATACCCAAGATCCAAATGTACAGCCAGTTAGATCAGGGCTACAGGAGTGTGGGACGACCATGGCTAAGATACAAATACAAGCTGAAGAGCAACTTGTCAGCTGTCAGTAAACCTCATAACACCCTCGAGCACTTAGCCTTGGAGCAGGTAGAATAGAGATCAATGTGTTTTAGTGAACTCAGCAGTTTTCAATCAGCTTGTCTGAATCATCTTCAAGAAGCAAGAGCAAGATCTAAAAGGTCAGCCAATCTAACAGTGATCTCATCACTCAATTCTTACTCTTGCTCCATATGCAGCCTCCTTTGTAAATCACTAGTGGGTCTTAAGTGCAACTTAAGATTATCACACAAAATTTCATAACTGAATCAATTAAGTTGTCAGATCCTTATACGTCAAAACCAACGAGAGAATCCATTATTTATATATATATATATATATATATATATATATATATATATAGTCTGTGTGTGATAAAATATAGCTTCTAAGCTATGCTATATTTATGTGAAAAATTTAGAAAATATAAGTCTAATAGCCTTATCCACATGTAAAAAACGATTAAAAATAATAGAAGCACTAATAATAAAAAAGAAAAAGCTCAATAACATTAACTATGAACATGGCCACAACAGGCTAACAATCTTTGCAAATTAAAACATTCATATAACTTCAGATACATACAGAAAAAACCTACACATTAAGTTAAAAATAAAAAGTATCCAAAAGCCTAAAGTGCTTGGATATGCAGAACTTTTAAACAGTTTTTACACACTTTGTGTCCAGAAAATAAAACACTTGTATGAACACACAAAAAAATTAAATAAAAAGCTTAATCACAATGCACTGTTAGTTGTCTTTAATAAAACTTGTATAAAAGAGGAATTACTGCACACATACATTGTGTGTGTGTATGTCTATATATATATATATATATATATATATATACAGGGTGCTGCAGCAAAATCCAACACTTGACAAAAAGAAAATGAAATTGGCAATAAAAACAAAAGTTGTATATGCAGATACCCAACAGTTTATTTAGCAACAGTTAGAGGTACATAATACATTATTTTTCAGTGTAACCGCCGCTGGCGGCGACAACCATCTCAAGGCAAGTGTGAAATGAGTTACACACTTTGGTGACCATGTCTTTGTCCATAGCAGCGAACGCATCCACAATGGCAGCCTTCAGAGAGTTGACTATGTTGTTGGCATGCTTGTTGGTCTTGGCCTCGATCACGCCACAGAAGAAATAATCAGTGGGAGGTGCAGTCAGGTGAGGCGGGTGGCCATGAGTCTGGCGACCAGTGGTGAGGAACATTGTTGAGCAGCTATGCCTGGGTTGTCTTGGTCTTGTGTGCAGGAGCGGAGTCCTGCTGGAAGACGCAGGGGCATCCGGTGGCGATCTTGTCCATCCAGAGCTTCACCGCACTCCTCAGCACCTCCTAGTAGATCTCAGCAGTGACTCTCAGGCCCTTTTGAAAGAAGAATGGAAGCATGACATCCCCCTCGCTGCACATAAGGCCAAGGCGACCCAGGCATGGCTGCTCAACAATGTTCCTCACCACTGGTCGCCAGATTTGTGGCCACCCTCTTCATCTGACTGCAACCCCGTTGACTATTCCTTCTGGGGCGTGATCAAGACCAAAACCAACAAGCACACCCACAACATGCCACTATGGACATGGTTGCCAAAACACACATGCACGCACGCACGCAAGCGCGCGCACACACACACACACACACACACACACACTTTAAAAAATAAATAGACAAAATGCCAGAAATTTCAAAACTAATGCACAGCAAATTATAGTTAACACTAATAATTTATACAACTGTATAAATAAGAATAGATATCCATTAGATGGAGCTTGTAAAACAGAAGCAATAATCTATAAAGCAGAAGTAACAGATATTAATGGTTAAAATAAAATGTACATAGGATGTACTGAAGATACTTTCAAATGTAGATGGTACAATCATAAGTCACCATTCAACCTAATAAGTCTTAGGTGCTCTACCAAACTTGCTGACCATGTGTGAAATTTAAAAGAAAAAAAAAACATGATTCCAATCATAAGCCAGAAAATTTAAAAAAAAGGTAAAGCCTTATAACAACCACAACAATATTTACAACCTCTGCTCACAGGAAAAATTAACAATAATGACATTTCTGGATCCAAAGAACCTTTTGAACCAGAAAACTGAAGTCTTGAGTTTTTGCATACATATTAAGAAATTCCTCTTAAGCACATATGAGGCAGGATAAAAAAAATGTACTTCCAAGAAAGAAAACTTGAAGAACTAATTAATTCAATTTCAACAAACGCTGACAAAAAATCAATCGCAAATGGCCAAACTGACAATGAGTAAAAAAAAAAAATGCAGTTATTTTTATAAAAATGTTATTTATAAAGTTCATTCTTCAAATTCGTTGTCTCTGTTAACCAAGGTTTTCCAGGTTAGACAAGATATAAGATACATGTTGGTTAATATAAATGATAAAACTGCATTTATTTTACATGAAAACAAATTCTAATATTCTAGAGATACTAATAATTTAATAATTATAGACACATTTTTGCTTAATTCTCATTTACGATTTTTTCTGTATAAAGGAAAATTTTGCTTGTTGCCATGTATCATAAAGATTATAATGCCAAAAAGTAAAATGCCATGGAAATAAAAACAAGCTTGTAAGTTACCAGTGTTTGATTAACAAGAAGCATGTTTCTAAATTATTCTTGCTCTTTGCCTTTTAAAATTGTCTAATGCTAAGGAATTAAAATCATTTATACATTTTTTTTCCCTAAATTCTGTTTTTTGTGTCTCCAGTGAGAGCACCATTAAGGCCCTGTGGATTCGCATGCGGAAGGAAGAAGAGCCAGATGTATTGGAAAATTTTGAGGACTTCCTCTGTAAAGTTTCTAAAGAAATCAAAAGATCACATGGAGATTTCAAAACACTGGAAGCAGCCTTGAAAAGGTTAGTTTGTAGTTTAAGCAAACATCCTGTTTCAGGAATTTAAATACCTATTAAATACATTAAAATATTAAATTAAATTCATTAACTATTAGCCATTGTTTTCCTATTGTATCATATAATTTTTTTATTTTATTTCTAAAAGTTTTTCATTTTCTGTTTTAATGTTTTGCTGTGTGATGAGAATTTGACAAAAAATATCTTAACTCAGAGAAAAGTACAATCAATCCATGTTCGTTACAATTGTGCTGTAGAAAGAAATAATCTCATGTGAGAACATTTTAATTGTTTGTATTGCATTCAAGATTCATTATTAATATATTTATTGGGTGGATACGAAACAATTTGATTTAAAAAGTAAGCAAAAATGTATAACAGAATAATAATAAGCAAACAAATGTCAGGCAGAAAACTATTCTGATAAGGAATATCTTCAGGCAAAATAATAGTTTTAATGATGTCATCAATATATAAAAGGGGAGAAAAATGGTGAGAAATGAAATAAAACTGGCATTGATTACAGTACATTAAACATACAGTGATTTTCAACATTTAAATTTTAACATCCATTTTATCTAAATTTTAAACCTAGCTTATCTCATTGAGCTTTTTGTCATTTTTATTGTTAGTTTTTAATTCTACATGGTATCAATAGAAATTTTGTGAGGAAAGATATGTTGCATAATCTTGGGCATAAATTTACTGTAAATGATTCTTAAATTAGTGCACTTTCAATACATTTTTGCCATAATAAATTTCTTTCTCTTTTAATCAGAACTACAGACCTATAAAAATAAGTGATAAAAAGGTGAATTTAGATACAGTGGACATCAAAATTTAAATGTTTATTGTCTCTGTATCTTTAGTGTTTCAATGTGAACTGTAATTAGTCTTTGCTGTATTTCTATTCAGTCCTTTTACTTTTTAAATAGAAGATTGATTCCATCATTAAAACTGTTTTTTGTCTCAAAAAGTTCCTTCTTAGAATGAAATGCATCACTGCAGTTTTCCATTTTCTCATTTATTTGCTCATAACACAATATATTATAGATATAAAGTTAATGAAAATAGATATCAAAATTAGGTTTTTCTTATCTTATACACCTATCAAAGGTTATGGATTAGCCCAGTGGTTCCCAAACTTTTTTTCTCTGGGCTACATTTTTGGAATTAAAATTTACTCATGCCTCACCAAATTTTGTATGATAAAAAGTATATGTACAAAGACACTGGCTTAGAGGAAGGGAAGTCCTGGTGAAAACGCACAAGCAGCCCTATGGCAAAGAAGGTCCAGAAAGAGAGTTAAATGGAGAAAGCCATGGATTCAAAGTCAGAACATTATCATTGATAACTCTCTCTTCCAATTTGTGGACTCTAGTTACTATATTCTTAATACTTGATATAATGTAAAAATATCACAATGATAAAATCAGTCAATAATTATTTATAACTATACTGGGACTCATGCATACAATTACAAGTAATGCATAATAATATTTTAAATTTTGAAATCATATTTATTTTTGGCGTATGAATTTCTTAAAGCTGTTTCTAAATTTTAGATTTTCTTTCAATCATTCCACTTTATTTGCTAGCCTCTTTCGCCACACCTATAAGGCATGCCACGCCATTTGGAAACCACTTGATTAGCCGAAACTTAGTGTTAATGACATCAAGTGCACACAACTTCAATTATCCAAACAAAATTTAAAATGAATAATGTATGTATTTGATAACACTATCAGTTCTTTTAAAAAAAAAGAATATTTAACTTCAAGTCTTTGTGAAAAGTGTCTTTGGTGTGTGTGTTGGGGGAATATATATATATAATATATATCTCACTCAGTCAGTTTTTAGCTTACATTTGGACTTTCTTAAAAAGTGAATTTTGCTTCTTTCATATTCTTTCAGGATTGTACTTTCAAATGATAATCTCATTTAATGAGGCAACTTTATTTTTTAGGAAGAAAATTTTTGGTAATTAGAAAAAAAAGTTATAATGTGAAGTTTAAATCAAAGAAAAATGATGTTAAATTTTATGATGTTCCTTGTAATTTAAAAAAGTATAATTCATCTAAAATTAGTAAGTTTGTATAACTTTCATAAAGCTGTTTTAATATACTTATATCTTTAAGTATATTTTTTATTGAAAAATATTTCTCTAAAATTTAATTCTTTGGTGGTGAAATTGGTGTGACCTATTCAGGCTGCAGGCCTGGGCAATGGTATATGGAGGCTGCCCAGACAACATGGCCCCACTATCAGCCATACTGACAAGATCCAAAGGAATACAGGGCATTAAATTTGGGGGCAGCTTGGCTGCAGTTGCCGGAAAGTTTGTTGACAGCCAACCGCCTTTGGAGCTCCACTTCTGGTTTTCTGTCTAGATTTACTTCCATAGACTTTTCCATGTTTGGATATGACTGCAAGACAGCGGAGGTTTAAAATCTTGGTTTCCCTCCCCTGCCATTTTCCTGCCTTTCTGGTTATGAGGTGCCAGTTTTCCACCTTTGCCCAATTTCTGACTTGGAGTTGGGTTTAGTTATCAGAGGCTATTTGAGACACATGAAACAGAAGCATTTTATAGGCAGCAGGAGCTTGTCTCCAGTATCACACCCAATGATAACAACATTTAGCAACAAGGGTGCATACACAAACCAATTTATAAAATATATATATTACTTCAAACTTTATTCTAGTGTAGGTAGCACCATAGGAAATGCAATACTTAAGGTTTAAAATAAAAAATCTTTCTTGGAGCTTTTATTTTAGTTTTAATTTCAAGCTAATTGATTAAATATAATGTTTTCAATAAGCAAAATACTTAGCTATATTCAGAACTAATGTAAATTGACTGGAAGTATTTTTTATTTATCTATTTTTTTTATAAAATAGTTGATAAGCACCCATTTTTTAGTATTCTTTCATTGTAAAGTAATTCTCTTTATTAAAAAAATCTTCCAAAAATATACTTTCCTGAAACTTTAAGGAATATTAGCTGATTTAAAGCATAATTAATGATTTGAAATAATTATTAATTAATTCAAATTTAAAATATCACAGAAATACATTTTTTTAATACAGCAGTAGCTATTTATTTAAACTGTTGACATGTTTGGCAGCTTGGTGACAGATTAATATTTATCTAATGTTTTTCTATGGAGGTTTTAGCCATGAAAAATAATTGAATTTAACATAAGCACCTTTTATATATCATTTTTAAGTACTCAGTAATCTTAAAAATTTAAGATAATATTCTCCATAATATAATGTTTTACTGAATTTTAGTTACATTCTGGTTTTAAATTTACTATAGTTATCACTCTTATTTTCTCATGATGTCATGCATGAACATCCATATCTACAAAAATTGGCAAGTTTATACACATACAAAAAAAAATAAAATTTAAAAAAAATTATTGGTTTTTGATGATTTTTATTAAGCTTTTCCATTTATGATAATAAATATAGTTTTTACTTAATATCATCTAAAAGGATGAAATTAGTACAGAATTTTAACATTTGAAACTTAAATTATTCTAATTAAAATTTTAAAAAATATGAAACAATTCTTGTAAAAATTCATTATTCATTGAAAAATATTTTTTTAAGTCAAAAGTGTTCTTAATATATCTTATTTATGAAAGCAATTAAAAACTTTTTAATTAAATAATGTCATATTTTTATTTCATTTTTTATTTTATGTATCAGAGCAGATTTTCAGTAAATGATGTTTCTGTTTGACAAAAACAAATTGATGATTTAAATTCTCTAAGGAGTTCTGCTTTTAACTAATATAAATATGAAGCATCTGAAAAGAAAATGTGTTACTAAGCCCAATAGACACAGTTATAATACATACCATTTAATAAATACAAATGGAACATCTATTTCAAATATGCAGTATTGACTATAATAAGTTTTAAGCAATAAAAATATTGGATTAAAAATAAATCCATTAATTCTTTATTTATTATATATATATATATATATATATATATATATATATTTCAACTATTATTCTTTACGTTGTTGTTGTTCAAATTTAATTTTTCCTAGCAAATCCATTTTCAATTGATAAACTAAGTTGATCATAAAAGTGAAATCTTAAAATGGATTTGGAGGTTCATCAAAATTAATCCTCAATTTAACAGCATTCAGCAAATTTTTGGCTGGTCCATACTAAATGGGTGCCTAATTAATGATTACATTAACTGTAAGTAAAAATAATAAAATCTTGTATTTAAATCTAGTAAAATCTTTTGACAGAATTCTATTATAAAATATTGCTTTGAATGCTAACCTTAGTGCAAATTTGTAAGCAGAAGGAATTATTAGAGAGCTTTTACCAACAATAACTGTAACAGATATAGTTGTATATTGCAAAAAAATATTTATTACAATTAAAGCTGAATACTGTCCGATCTCCAGTTTCAAAAGAAAACCCATTAAAAGTGCATCTAGTATTGAAAACTCTCAACAATTATTAAAAGACTATTAACATAATAGAAATAGATTTTTTGGTTTTATCAATCCTGTTCAACAAGTTTATTGGTCAATTTTCAGTAAAACTGCAAAGAATAGGTAAGGTGCATGTTGACAATTATGTTAGTTTTCTGACTCATTATTTTGAGGGTTGGTTTGTAACACCAGGCTTGACCTAGTGCCTCAATTACTGTCATCAAGATGAGCAAATGCTATTCACATTCTTGTTCATAGCTCTAATGGTTATAGTGGTAGGAACAACTTTCTTTTTTCATTTTCTTGTGCTAGGCTTGTTTTAAAAATATAAAAATAAAAAAAATAACTTCCACTCACTTTCTTTGTTGAACTTTAGCAAAGAAATTAATTTTTGTCCCTATCGCACTTTTCATTTTGTTTTAAGAAACTCATCCTCTATTGTACAAGTTATTTAGAATAGATTTGTAAGGCACTTTATTAAAGTTAATTAGTATTCAGTGTAATCTTCAGGTTATATAATTATTTTGTCATGAAATTATTATTTCAAATATCAACTGAAAATTTAGTATATCTTTTCAGATACTCTTAAGATATATAATAGTTTTTTTTTAAATATTAATAAAAATACACATTATTGGGAATTTTATTGAAAACTTCTACACTACACATTTTTTTAATTTTCTAGGGTGTAAATTAGATGCAAAATATTGATGCCCAAAGCAACAGCCTGAGCTTCACCATTCTTATCTAAAGCTCATTAGACTCCTTTTTACAATTATCAGCAGTACATCAGCAGTTGACCTAGATAAATGAAAGCTATATTACTTATCTGAAAGAAGGCCCTGCATTGTGAGATGCTTGACTAATTCAGCATTGATTAGGGCCTCTAGTAGTTTATCAAAAAGAGGTAGAAGGCTAATATGCTGATAGAGCTGGCTGGTTCACTTGAGTTCTTAAAGACTGAAACAACAGATGAGGATTTCCAACAGGAAAATAAGAGGAAGCAAGGCATTTATTATACAGTCTAGAAAGAACAGGAGCCAATTCTGGAGCACATTTCTTAAGGATACACAGGGATACCATCAGGTTCACATTCGCTTTGTGGGAATCCAGATTAGAGATGATAGCAGAAACAATGGAAGGGTTTATATACTGTCACTCAACAGAGACTCTGTTCTAAGTGGAAAGTTACTTTTGTCATTAATTTCTGATGAGCTTGATGAATGGATTACCACTGATTTCAATCAGGATCACATCAGATTCATTATCCCATTGTCTCTTATCTCAGTGAGTTAACACATGGGTTTCTACAATTTTGAAAGGTATTGACCTAGAGGGCCTAATCAACAGAAGATGTGCTGTTTGATAAGGGTGTTTGCAATTTCAGTAGGTACTAATCTGAGGAATACTGCATATTTTAAAAATAATAATACTACCAAAAGTCACTATAGCAGTTACTAGTGATGTTCCTGAGGTAGCAACAGATAAATTATTTATGCTTCGAAATGTGCAACAAAGAAAAGTGCCAGGCAAAGATGGCATAATAACAGACATTTTGTAATATTCAGAAGAAAAATTTTACAAATGGATTTCATAGTTATGTAAATAAAATATAAATGTACCTTAAAACATTAGCCTAGAAATAGTAATCCTGCTTTATAAAAAAAGGGAATAATAAAAAAGAACTTGACAACTGTCATGTTACTATCAAGCATATGCACAAAACTATTTACAGACTGACAAATGCTCTAGAGGAAAATCAGCCAAGCAAACAAGTAGGTTTTAGGAGTGGCTACTCAACAATAGATTAACTGATTAAAAAACATCAGAATATAACAAATCAACATTTTAAGCTTTTGTTAGCAGTCTTTATCACACAATGAGAGTAGGTGTTAATGAAAATTATATAAAAGTTATTGAGAATATATACAATAACTTATATATATATATATTATGACAACAATTTGACTACACAAAAACACAGATAAAGCTATAAGAAAGTAAGGTAAGAGAATACAATTTCACCATAACTATTTTTCAGTAGATTTTCAAAGTATATTCCAGAAAATAAAATAGGAAGAATAAGAGTAAATATAAATGGAGAATACTTAAACTATATATGATTTGCTCATAATGTTTTACTATTATCAAAATGAATGAATAAATTTAAAAAAAACAACGCTTTCTCCATGCATAAATAGGTGAAGTCTTACTGTATGTTTAAAATAGTAATGAAACAAAAGCAATGTTCATTTATGTTCCAAAAAATCAGATGATAAAGAACTGGAAGATGTCCAGGAGTACATATACTGAGGTAGTAACATTAAAGAAAACTATTGAAAATGTAATAAAATATTCTATAACAATAAGATGGAAATCATTTAACAAAAATACATATGTAATGAAAAGCACTTTACCAGGATGCTTAAAACAGAGTATAATAGATGCTTAAAACAGAGTATAAAGCATCACTTTACATTGAGGCTGAACTTTTGAAATTAGCATACTCTCTCCCCAAATTTAGAAACAAATTTCTAAATTTCATGAAGGAACTCTTAAATCAGAAGTGCATTCTTAAAACGTGGGGTGTATCACACATTGCACTATGAAAACAAAAAGGTAACCCCCAAGAGACATACAGAGATATTTCAATTGGATTCATTATGGTAAATATACTAATGAATTAATAAAAAAAACAGTATTCTTGCTTCACCTCCCAAGGTCATTGTATAGAAGATGAGGACCGATGTCAGTGACATACGTATTCATAGCTGGGACAATAATGATCTTGAACAAAAAATCAGCATCCTCTGCCAAGTATTCCAAGAAGTAGGACTCAAAATAATACATCTTAAAAATTCAGGCTGGAGAAATAATAAATACTAAACCCTCAAAACTGGTGAACTGACCTTTCAGAATTGCAAACAAAGAACTGTACCAGATAACAATCACCAAATTACTTTCAATGGCAGTAACAACTAAAATGGATAGCTCGAAGAGAGAATGATGTAATCAAGGAAGACACCAGCAATACTGGAAAGAGCAGTGACAGTTACTGAACTTGAGAAACCTATTTTCCTGAAAAATTCTTTTAAGAGAAAGATTTTATAAATTTCAACTGATAACAGCAGTATCTGCTTGGTCAATCACAAGGGATGAACTGTACCAAATAACAGAAACTACATCACTTGAGGACTTTCGACAGCATTAACAACTAAAATGAATTGTACATGTAAGTCGAGGAAACAATAGTGGTATAATCAGGGTGTTATTATTTCACACTATTTCAAACAAAAAGTTAAAAAGGAAGCTCCCTTCAATACTAAAAAAGAGCATTGACAGTTACTTGACTTGAGAAACCTATTTTGCTGAAAAATTCTATTAAGAGAAAGATTTTATAAATTTCAACCAATAGCAGCACTAACTGCTCAGTCAATGAATGCTGAATGTTTCCTTATAAGGAAACAGCTAATAATACCATAACCATAATGAATATATATAATACCAGCTATTGCCATATGGGTGTGAAACATGGAAATTAACAAAATCATTTCAAAACAAGCTGAGAAATGCAAAAAGATCAATGAAAAGAGTAATGCTAGAAATAAGTCTAAGAGAGAAAAAGCTCGATATGGGTCAGGGAACAGACTGAGATCAGAGACATTGAGGAAGTGATTAAACAACAAAAATGGAAGTAGGCAAAACAAAGCAATAAAAAAAGATAACATGATAGTGTCAAGACAAATAGAAAGATAAGATAGAGCTAGGCTGTAAATAGCATAGTGGTGGCCATCCTGCAAGACTTTTGGATTTGTAGTGTACTAACTATGGCTGATGATGATATCTACCCACATGTGAAACTGCTGAAAAGTTCTCTGCAAAGACCCACTGTCTGAAATCAGTATTCAAAAATCATATTTTTTAAGTGTTAAAGAAACAATATGTATGGTGAACATGTTGAAAGCATGTATATTTCATATCTTTAGGTCATTCTTCATGGTCAGTCAAGAACTTTTCAGCATCACCGTGTGTGTGTGTGTGTGTGTATATATATATATATATATATATATATATATATTTTGAATTGGACAGAGTCCGACAATTTATTTAAAGACATTTATGATATATTTAATGTTCTTTTTATAGATACAAGTATTATTTATTATAAACAGAGCATTTGCTTAAATACTTGTATCTATAAAAAGAACGTTAAACATATCATAAATGTCTTTTAGCTCTTGAAAATACATTTCAATTGAGCACTGTTGAGTGATAAGCTAACTCTACAAACAACAGCCACCTGCACTAATGCAAAGCTCTTCAGTAAAATGAATGGAGCACTTTGGCTGATTGGCATTTGTTTACATTTGTAAAAACAATATGCTGGATTTAGTTGTGTAACTCTACCAAGTGAAGATAGCTCTGGCTGACACCAAATTAGTTGTGTTTCAATCCTGGCTTGAGGCATTCGGAAGTCTAGTCGCACTGAGGAGCTGTGATACAGCGAAACAGTACTGTCTGTGAATGACATATATATATAATCATTTGGCTTTGCATGCCTGCAGAAAATTGTCTGAAATCTTTTATTCATTGCAAAAATATACAAAATTATACTTTTAATCTATTTTTGAAATGTTTTAATGAAAATTCTTTTTCAGAAGAAACTATACTTGAAAATATTTTATTGAATCTAGATTACCTTTCCCAATAGAAAAGCATTTTTTCTATAATTTTTGCTTCATTTTAAGAATTTTAATTAATTTTTAAGTTAGGCAAAAAATTTATTTAAAAAAAAAAAAATTAAACCTACAGACCTGTAAATATTTTAACAAATCAATGATGCTATATAAAATAACAAAAGTCAATTTACTATTAATCTGATTTTTTTTCTATATTTATAGTCAAATTTAATATTTATTAAAAACATTTCTGTATCTAAAGTCACATGTGGGTGTAACTGTGTGTGTACATGGTATGGCTATTAAATAATGAAACTTGGCAAACCACATTATATACATTGGCCAATGAGTAAGCATAAATAACTCTTGAAAGCTTCAATATGTTTGCAGTTTCAATTTTTTATACACTTGAAGTAGACATGTTTTTCTAACATGCCATAAAATGGTCAGTTCAAAAATTGTGCCATGCACCAATATAAAACTTTTGTAAAATTGAAAAAAAAACTTGCCTAAAATTAGTCTTTTTATTGATGGAAGCCATTTATGTAATCTTTCTGATGTTGAATCATGGATCACTTTATTTACTTATTTATTTATTTCACATTCTCATCAGTTTTTAATATACATTAGGTATCCAATGTTAATGAGACCAAACTGTCCTCGCATTCTAGACCAGTGTTTCTCAACCTTTTTAAGCAACAGCACACCCAGGAACAAATGAAAATATCATAGCACACTTAACAAAATGAAATAAAAACATGTATTTAAAAAAATACACACAAATTTCAGTGTTTCTATTCAATTATTTGTGCAGCTTATTTTGTGTGAAACATGTGTCTGTATTTTGTGATTTGTTCAATGTTTGGTTGAATGTGTGATAAACAGATTCCCATTTCCTCTTCAGTTGAGCGTAGTCTTTCTCACTTCTTATTTTTTATGTTATTTAGAGTTAAGAAGCTTAATTCACATAAATAAGTAGAAAACTGCAATAAAACTGATAAAGCTTTTTAGCCTTTTGTATTGAAATCCAAAATGTATCAAGAATAGTGAGGATAATTATTTTAATACTTATTAATTTATTCAAATATTAATGCTGTACCATTACTACAACCACACACACACACACATATATATATATATATATATATATATATATGCCTTGACAATATTTCATGGCACACTTAAGAGTATCACACAGCTCACCATGTACTATGGCATGGTGTTTGGGAATCACTGCTCTAGACATACCTCTGAAATTAAATTTTTGAACAAAAAATAGATAAGTTGTAAATGATTAACTTCTTTAAAACTTTTTTTTGCTTTATCTTTTAACATAATTAACATGCTTTGAAAATTTTGGCATCTGCAATGATTGCTTAATAAGTAAAATTCTATGACATGATTTTTTTACAGGGGAGATAGAAACATGTCTGAACATGTATTTGGGAGAATATAAAATGTTTTTAAAATGTTTCTAGTGTCAGTTTTCTATGTGACTAAATTGAATTATTGCATTCAATTGTCATGAGTTTTATGTCATAGTTACATATAAAGTAGTAATCAGTGAAGAATTTTGGATACTAGAAGGTTGCAGGACAATCAAAATATACATATATGAAAGCTAATGAAACTTTGTAAATACTCAACACATTTTCATAATAAAGCCAATTTTTCTTTCTTTCTTTATGCATCACATTAATGCAAAGCTGCATTGTAATAAACAGTCTGAAATTCACAGCTCAATTTGGTACCATCAGATCTTTGGTTGTTCCTGAAAATGAAAGAGATATTGAAAAGTTACCACATTGCCAATAATGAGGTTACTATTCATAATTGGATCAAAAGTAAACTGGAAACAGTCTTCATAGACAAAGAAAAAGTAGATAAAGCTTTTAAAAAATGTGAAGCACTAAAGCAACTATGTTAAAAAAATAATCTTGTAATTTTGAAGAGAAATACATTTACTTCATTTTATCACTCGGTCCTCATATTTAAGTTCTGTATATGCCTTTTTTAGATTGGTTCAAAACTAATTGCAGTTTTTAAAGTAGTAGATCTTAGTTTAGAAAAAGAATTTTTGATCAAAATAAAAACCTAATGAATCTGTATATTGTTGCAAACAAAAAACAATTTTATTTATTCTGGCAGCAATTCTAACCAATGAAATCTTCAAAAGCATTTTCAATTGCTGCTTAATTATTGACCACCTCTTGCAATAAACTATCAATATATTTCAAAAAGCGGTAACTGGTCAAAGAGAAGTCTGTTGAGTAAGATGGGCGTAGTACTTTCATAGCTCAGTTCAATCAATTTCTGCAGTTGATAGGCAGTTAAGCATTGTCATTGAAAAGAATTTATCCTTTTTGATTAATCATTTGTTGGATGTATGGTTTTACCAGGATTCAGGAAGTTATAGTGGATGATACTGCTTACCAATGACTAAACAGTGACCATAACCTTTATGCAGCTTTAGTTTGGAGAAGGGTCTTAGTGCTTCACTTTGGTGCAGTCATTATTAGTTGTTGTATAGAATCCATTTTTGTCACATATCACAATCTGGTCAAGGAACAGGTCATTTTTGTTACATAAAAGAAGCACTGAGCAGAACAGATTTTTTTTTTCATTCAGCTCATGTGACACGCATTTGCCTATCTTTTTTGATTTTCCAGTTTGATACAAATATTGAACAATTTGTAAATGGTTAACATTGAGCTCTTCTTCAACCTCTTGAGTTGTTTTCATGGGTCCACTTCAATAATGGTTCACAGCTTTTTGTTGTCAATTGCAATAAACATCAGCAATTTTCCTCATCTTCAAATCTGTAGTCTTTGTTACAAAATTTATAGTATCATTGTTCAGCTGTACATTTGTTGATACTTGGTTGATACTGCAAGTAGTTTCCACTGTCTTATATCCTATTTTGAACTCATACAATAAATTTGCTCTTTTAAAATTAAATTATATGAACATAATTTATTCCAAAATAAGCATCAAAATTTAAAATGAGAAAACCTGCAGTTACTTTTTGCATCAACCTGATAGCATTTGTTGAGTCACAATATATGTAAACATTAAAATGAATAAAAATCTAAACATTTGTTTAATAGATTCTATCATAATATCAGGTTATATAAACATCAAGTATACAAATATTTACTAAAAATATTTACATTTTAATTATTTAAAACATTATAAATAGTATTTATCTTGCTCAATTGATACATGACATAAGTTTTAAGAACACTGACAGAAAATGAAACTGAACATTGTGCAACAATAAAGTAGAAGTTTACAGATCTGTTCTTATTTTAATGATTTCATGAAATGCATTGTTTATCCTGACAATGACTAATATAAATATATTATGAGACTAAATAACTGTAGCGTGTGTATTTACTGGCCTAGAGGTTGAAAATTTTAATAAAAAAATATATTTACAGAAAATAAACCTGGGAAGACATCTCCAAGCCAAGTGTGCTTTACCACTTAGCTACGAGAAGCCATTACAGCAAAACAAGGCTTAATTACTCTATAAGAAATGCACATTTCTCATTGTAACTTTTTGGATTCAATATCTTCTAACTTTATTTTCATACACAAAATGTAAGCAAAATAATTTTTAAGCATTTAATGGATTTTTTGAATACTTTATCTTTGGTCTAACATTGTTTTTCTTTCTTAGCTTTAATATAAACAATATATGTTAAATAATCTAGCAGTTGAAATAGAATCTTGGGCTTATCATCTTTTAATCCCTTATTGGCAACATGACCCAAATCTACAAGTAATATCAAATAATAGAATAAACATTTCTTTTTATTGGATTTTTCAACACCTCTACCTTTATAGTAAAAGTTCATTATGGATAAATTTCATATTTTTCTCTCTTTCTTCCTTTCTTTATTTTTCATAAAAAATTGTCCTATTATTATAATTATTAGTTAATTACAAAACAATTATTTAATTATTTGACATGCAGATATACAAAACAATTCTTGCTTAAATTTTGGGTTTAACCCATTGTGGCAGAAATTTCTATCATTCTCACTAGTGCCATAAAACCACAATTGATGGAAATTCCTGTCACCTGCGGTTAATGGGTTCATATGTCTCTATGTATTTAGCACTGATACATCAAGTTTAGTTTTAAACAATAGAAGATTAAGCGGCTACTTTGTATTTTGAACTTTCTACCCATTTGCAATATATGAAAAGAAGAACTGAGTTTTTTTGTGAAAAGATGAACACCTGAGAACCCATATATTATTATTCTTTTCATATTGATACAGACCAGTTGAATGTTGCTTAAATTTTCACAATTATAGAGAAAATCAATGTTTCAATTTACTTGGAAGACAAAACCTTTCAAATACAGTATGAAAACTAAAACTAAAATGTTAAATTTGGTGTTAGAAATATAATTTGCCCCTACAGATAAAACTACCTAAAACCAAAATATTTGAAAAATGTCAAGTATCATTCCCTTAAAAAAAGACATTCATAAAATATATTGTTGTCTATTGAGAGAAAGAAAAAAACAAGAGCTATTTTATCTCTGTTCTACTTATTTTCAATTAATGCTATTGAGAAGAAATTAGAAAGATTATTCTAAAAGTATTATTTTATCTTAATTTCTGCAAAGGAGTTTGTGTTTCAGACTTCAGCTTGTAATATGAGAAAGATGACTGGGTCTTTTGTTTGTAGCAAAGTTATAAAGACAATTTCCCAGCAGTCTTAAGATGATATGAACAAAATAAATTTTAGTAGATTTTTCTCTCTACTTAGTAAGGTTTAAATGTATCTATCTTTCTATTACTTTAAGACAATTACTACCGAGGTAATATGCCACCAAATAGCAGTTAAGCTGGTTATAAATACTATAGAGATTTCCTAATATATATTAGGTTACTACAGAATACAGTTTTATTTAGGAGTAAAAATCCCTTAGGGAAATAGTCTCTAGCTAGGCACTGACAGAAGGACTCTTGAAATGAAAGCTTCTTTACTAAAATTAAGAAAATGGTAACACAAAAACTTAACTCTTACATAGCACTGGAACCTCATCACATTTTCCACAATAGGGAGCAGATGAAAATCCTCCCATATCTGTTTACTTATTCTAATTACTAACATGAGATCTTAACATTCAGTCCATTTTGTTAATAAATAACTTCAAATACACCATAGATTATTTGATTCTCTTCACACACATGATTATATGTTAATAACAATAAAGATTAAGACAATAATCTCAATCTGAGATAAGTATTGAATAATGTGTATAAACATTGACATATTAACAAAGTTAATGGCATTTCATTTTTTACATTAATCTGTACAATTATGGTTTTACCTAATTTTATTTTTTTCCAAAACTTGCAAAGACATGTTAAATGTTGACAGTAACTCAAGCTTAGTATAGATTTAAAATAAAAAAAATAATTAAACATTGATAGAAATGGCCTCAAAAAATGCCATACAAATAAATAATAAAAAAATGTTTTCAAAAGAGTTGTACAAATATTTTTGTTCCTGAAAAGTTCTTTTTGGCAGCTAGAAAGTACAAGTGCATTTTTAAAGATATTTTTGAACAAAAAATACTTGAAGCAAAATATTAGTGGAAAATTGGAAAGGAGATTTGAAGAAGTCAAATCATCCGGGCAGGGATTCTAGAAAAGTAGTTTGAATTTCTACTTCTTGGTTGTCAAGGCGTCTTTTTTGATTGGTGAGAGTTCTTCCATTGTATTCTCTAAAATACTAGGCCTGCCAAATTCATCTGATTAAATGTCAAATCTAGAGTTATGTGTGTTCTTGTGTTCGTTTTTGGTGTCAGTTATTTGTGGTGGGCTTCTAGGCTTAGATAAGTCTTTGTGCTTTTTTTTTATAATTTTTATATTTTTGCTTCCTCATAAAATTACAAATAATTAGGTGTGAACATGTAGAAATAAAATAATTAATTAGAAGTTATTTTGCTAATTGTATTTATTGACTGAAATTTATATAAGCATTATGTTAATGCTAATGACCTAAGCTTCAGGAGTCTGTATGTACTTTTACACTTTCTCTTGAAAGAAATAGGTTTTTACAAAACCTTAAAGTTATTGAATGTTAAACTAAGTAATAATATTCAAAATAACATCCATCCCTTTTCAATGCTTTGTAAAAAAAAAATCTTGAATAGTCACAAGTAAAAGAACAAGACAAAAGATCTTGTGCTATACTGTTTGCATTATAAAAGGGACAGGTTTTTGCTATCTCTTTCTTGATTACATGCTTTCATTTTATTTGTAAAATATCAAAATTTGTCAATGAAATTTAGTGATCTCAAAATATACTTTAGCCCATATACTACCAGGTAATTTTTCATTGATAATAAGTAATAAAAGTTTTGAGGTTTTTAGTTAAAGACTTATATCTGAGATTTGGCATGCGTCAATTTGATTCTAGTGGGTGGGGGGGATTCTTCTTGTTCTATACTTTGCTCTGCTGGTTGAATGCGGCTGTTGCCTTTAACATTTGGCATTTCAGTTTGTGGTTAAGACCATTAATGTTGCGGATAGAACTGTCAATGTATATGAAATTCTCCATCTCAACCTTCTAGCCACTGAAGATATTTGTTGTCACATGATGTTCCCCCTGCTCAACAGGTTCTTGGCACTGATATTTCTTTCATAGTCACTAATATCATCTACAAGTAACTGTATATCTTTTGTGTTACTTGTCATAGCAGTTATGTTGCCAACAAAATCTAAATCAGAAAAATTTTTCCCTTCAGTTCATTGGATTCTCTTTTCTTAAGTTGCATACTTCATTACACAGTGTTGATGTTGATATAGAACTACTAGGCATATGAATTCCGTTTGACAGGATCACTAGCAAAAGCAGACTAATTCCTCATGATGGAACCAAGTGGCCACTTGTTACAGAGTAGGTGTCAACAAAGACAATTTTTCTTCATCCTCTTTTAATAAACCACAATCTGGGTTGGCTTTACATTAGTTCCTGTAAGACAAGTAAGATAAGAAAAATAAATAAAAAATGCTTCACAGACAAAGTAGCTAAGACAGAAGTCATGTCCAGCTGGAAACAGTATAATGGTCATTAATGAAAGTCTTTCTGAGGAAGCTGGCACCTCAAGATTTCAACTGCAAAGATACACATGCAGGGCACTGGAACGTTTCAGTTAATGCAATTCATTCAATGAGCTGGAGGCTTCCAAAATTCAGGTCATTGGCCTTAGTGAAGTTTTCTGGAAGTATTCAGGTAAATTTTTAAATAAATTTTCATATCAAGAGAAAATATTGCAGTGTTAATAATGGGTTAATGTTCACTTTAAAATCAATGTAAACATTCACAATTTGTTCATTTTAATGAAGGCAAATATGTTATGACGATTTAAAAAAATCTAAACTGGTTTCCTAGATATAACAAGAATCTATTTGAACTTAAGTACCTCAAATTTAAAATTGTTTTGAAAATATTTTAATAGAATGTATTTTCATTAAAAAGTGATTTATCTCAAATTTGATCATGTTAAACATGGTGCAAGTGAACTCCCGTATCTTTAACTACAATTCCAAAATAAAATATAAGTTACCTTGACTGCATAAAAAATAATATTTTGAAAAATTCAAGAACATTTTTTTAATTCCGTATTATTTCAAAAACATGTAATTTACACTTATCTTATTAGCAGACACACCGTAAAATTAAAAAAAATAACTACCAAAAAGAAACTTCACTTTCATATGCATACGATTTGTAAATTAAAGTCCCTTAGAGTTACGTCCCTTGCATATTTTTATTTTCAAATTTCATGCAATTGTTTATCAATTCCATTCTCTACTAGTTATGCTTCTTCCTATCTATATTGAAACAGGCATCAAGTTATGTAACTAACTGAAACCAGTTAAATCGCTTGAATAGCTACAAATATTTGTTCTCTCAAAATTATCTCTTGATTGACCAGTTTATTTTTTCATTCTCAAATTTTATTATTATTTAATTTTGTTTTCTCATTTTATTGTATTTCATTAATTTGTTTCTGTTAATTGATTTTCAAAATAGCATCATGAAATTACTTTCTGGCACACTATTTTGCAGATGTCAATAAACTATACTTTTTATATTTTCATTTAATATATCAATATATAAAACTTGAAACTTTTTTTTCTTCAAAATTAATCTCATATTTAAATTTTTCATGTTGTACAGTAGATAACATTTTACACTGCATCTTTGAAAATCATTTTATATTCTTAAATTTTAATAAAAATTAAAATCAGATTGTCTTTTCAATATTGGCTACTTTAGATTAACTTACCATCATTTTGTGTTGAAAGATAATTCTATTGCAATTTACAATGACCAAGATTTTATATATCCTTTAAAAAGGGTTCAATAATTCTTCTCCTATAAGCCATGGAAAAATGACACAGATTACTATATATTGCATAGATAATCGTTTCATGAATCTTTTTAACACTATTTAGTTTGGAATCCTCAGCGACAATTCTTATTGGCTGTGTAAATGTGAATAAAATTAATTTCACATGATTAACTATATTTGTATATTGTACGGATTGTATCTCATTTGTTTAATAACTAACAGCAGTATGAATTGTAACCAAATTTTATGTATATTATTTTAATACTAATAAAGAAATGACTGTTTAAAAGCACAACTATAAAGTTACAAACTCAGGTTCTGTTGAATTTTATTGAAGTTATATTACCATCTCTATTAAGACTATTTAGGTTTATAAAGAAACAAGAATCCAATATAGTTATTATATCATTACTACCTTTCAGTATATATTATTTACTTAAATTCTTTTAAACACTAGATCAAGAAATTCAGGTTTGATTCAGTATGAA
>OZ038484.1:85509834-85677334 GCA_964036315.1 Acanthosepion esculentum
TCCTTCAAAGAACAAAACATGACATGAAACAAAGTGCTAATAGACCTGAAAGCATAGAAATTATGGACATTTCACCCACTAAACATAAACCGGACTAGCAAAAGCTTATTCACAAAAAATACAATATAAAAATATGAAAATTATTCAGTGGAATTGTTGAAGCAAAATTCAAGCATAAATGAACTACTCCTATTCATAACTAATCAACTTCCTGCTGTCATTTGTCTTCAATAAACTTTCCTAAGACCTAATGAAAAAATAAAAATAAAAAACTATTCTGTTACGTCTTACTAAATACCCTAAAATTAATTCTAACTTCTCTGATTACATGGAAGAAAGCTATAATGTTCTACAAGCTGACCCAAATCATAAGCATATATACACTAATGGCTCTAAAATCTTGGACAGAGTTGGATGCTCTGCTATCCGTAACAACATAACAATGCAGAAAAGATTGCCTGACAATGCCTCAATCTTCAGTGCAGAAGCCACAGCCATACACTTGGTTTTAGATATAGAATCCAGTGGGTCATATAGATTTATCATCTTTTCAGATTCATTATCTGTACTCACAGCTCTGAAGAATAAAAACCTTAATAAATAAATTATTAAATAGGATTGACTATATTTATAAGAAAAAAGATGCTGTAATAGTCCTATGCTGGATACCAAGCCATATTGGCATACAAGGAAATGGAAAACCCGACAAAATGGCAAAGGAATCACTGAACATGGCCCTCTCAAATGTAAAGGTGCCACACATCGACTTCTGACCCACCATAAACAGGACCATTAAAGAAAAAATTTCAGCAACTATGAAACAACTGTGTAAACAATAAACTTCTCAACATCCAAGCAATCATCAGTGAAAGACTGTCAAGTTACAGAAAGATAAGGAGAGAGGAAGTGGTTCTAGCCAGACTCTGTATAGGACACACATACATAACCCACTAACATCTACTGAAAAATTAGGAACAGCCAATATGTGTCCCATGACAGGAACCATATCCTGTTAAACGCATTCTACTAAATTGTTGTAACTTTCAGCAAACCTGAAACAAACTCTACAAATCAGAAAACTTAAAGGATATAATTGAAAAGACTGATCCAAGTAACATCATAAATTTCATTAAAGGAATTAGGCTCTACAGGAAAATATATTTAAAAAAAAAAATTTTAAAAATACTGTTTACCAAATCTGCTTACCTAAATTGTTTTGTAACCAATTTTTGAAGGGAAAATTATTTCTAGCAATACATTTAACTCTTGACAAAATCTCCCTTTACAAAATATGTCAATGAAACCTGATCTACAAAATGATTCCTTATAAAGAATATGTACTCTATTCATATGAACCTATCCAAAAATTGTTGTCAGTATTAGATAACTCTTTGCTGTTAATTTAAATAAACCAAACTGTTCCTAATTCTTCCACACCCTGTAAACCCCTGTGTTTTAGTGGCATTACTACCTTGCTTGGGGTGATTCCGATGAATTGGATTGTGATTATGATTCCAATGTAATAAATTATAACCATAGAATATTAGTGTTTGAGTTTTTCATATTATATATATATATATATATGTGTGTAAGTGTGTGCACAATGGCATGCCAAAAATCATGAGATAGGTGCTTTGTATTCTATAGAATCTCTACCTCCAATCCAGATAGTGCATCAGTTCAGTGTGGCATAAGTTCCACAACTGCTTGAAAGACTTCTCGAAAGATATTGAAATTTGTTATCTCAATAGCTGTCCACAGCTGACTGATATTTGTAGGTGCAGAACCGTGTGTACAAATAGATCTCTCCACCACACCCTGTAAATCCACAATAGGACTCGTGTTGAATGTATGTGGTGGCTACACCATTTGTCTCCAGATTCTTCTTCAAACTAGTCAAGGCAACTTGGGCCTGATGACAATGCATTGTCCTGATGGAACAACTCATCATTGTTAGGATACAGGATTCTTATGAATGAGTGCAAATGGTCACAAAACATTGTAACAAGCAATTACTGGTCAACGATATATTTAAGTGTACCAGCAGATACAACCTATGCTATGTGAACACACCCAGGACTATTATGGAAACACTATCAACCTGCACAGTGCTTTGTTGACAACAGGGGTCCATGGCCTCATGAGGCCACACCTGAACCCTACCATCAGCCTGAGACAATTGGAACCATGATTTATTAGACCCTGTTACACATTCTCAAAAGCTTAATGAATGACATTACAAGCCTAGATGAGGCACTGTCTAGTGTAAGTGGATGGAGGTAGGGTCATCTTGGTGGTCTTCTGCTCCTATATTCCATTGAAGCAAAAAAAAAATGCTGAACTGACTTGCTTGATATATATAGAGTAGCTCCTGCAATGGATATGATTTGAGCCAGTGTCACCTGTGTCAGCATAGAGAGAATTCTAATTTGACACTAATGGTAACGATTATTAAGGATACATGGTTGACCACTGTGTTGTCCATGGTGGTTTGGTTAGTAATGCTTCTATCACATATACCCTGTTCACATACTTTTTTTTTTTTTTTTTTTTAATCAATTCACCACAAGCAAGGTGATAATGCCATTAATATGTAAGGGGCTATTGTGTGTGAAAGAGAATGAAAAAACTTTAGAAGGAACCAGAAACCCTATTCCTAACAGGAAACAATGGATAAACCTCTACCCCTGTTTAAAAGACTGAGGAGGAGTGTGAACTGGACGATAGGCAAACCTGACAGCATAGATCAAGGAATGTCAAATGTCCCTACAATTTCAGGAACAGAATATCCGATATGCTTGGCACTCACTATCATGCTCTGTTTGAACTCTGACAATTTGTGTCACTTTTGCATGAGCAGCTTAGCCTGTTAGCCTGTGTTCATTCTGATTTACCAAATGTTAGGGCATAACTGAAGTAGGTTTGGACATTTCCATAACATCAATGTACAGTGGTGTTAACTACCATTACATACTGCTATATCATGGCTTTTGGAATGTCAGTATGTATGCATATATCTAATATATGTAAAGTTGTAGCCTCTGTCTGTTTGTTATTGAACTCCTAGGGTTTTGGAGATAGACTCATAATCATATATATTCTGAAACTACATTACCCATGGTACTTGGATAAGTATATTTCATTTTGATCAAAACCTGATTTTTTTTTCCTTTTGATTTAAATTAAATTTAAATTTGAACAAGGAGATGAATTCTATCCAAAATATATAAGGAGAAAGCCAGAAGATGGAGGTCACATCAGCAAGATCATTGAGTAATATTGAAATGCATCATTTTTCTTCACAAATTATAACAATGATTTAAAACCAATCATTTTCTTACAAAATAAAGTGTGACATGCAGCAAGGTGTGGGTAATTTGGCTAGTGTGTGTGTGTGTGTGTGTGTGTGTGTATGTGTGTGTGTGTGTGTATATATATAATTGGTATCACCCCATGCAAGGCAGTAAAGCCACTAAGACACCACAAGGGATTACAGGTTGTGGAAGAATTAGGAACAGAAACATTAATAATAAGTGGGAAAAGGAAAGAATAATCAGGAGGACAGTAGATAGTGATTGACAGTGCATTTAAATTGTTGCAGATTAAAGTTGACTGAAAACATGGAGCCAGAAAGGAGTTCCACAAGCAAGAAGTGTGAGAACAGAAACTTAGCATAAAATTTACAGCCAGCTCAACTGTAAATTGATGAGATCTTGATACCAGTCTAGTACTGTGCTTAAATTCAAAAATTTAGGTACCATATTGAAGAGCTCATCTAAACAATTACCATGAAAATATTTATAGAATAGACAGAGAGAGGCAACCTTATGACAATGGGAAAGTGACTGAAGCCAAAGTGCCAGATCAGGACCAATAATATTGCTGATTCTCCTTTGGATTTTATCAAGGAACTCAAGGCAAATATCAGGGGCAGTGGACAATATGTAGCAGCAATATTATAAGCATGGATGAATGGTAGACTTATAGATATGTAAGATAGATTCTGGAAGGAAAATTGTTATGCAAGATACAGTGAACCAACTTTCTTAGCAGCTGACCTAGCAATGGATTCAATATACTTTCCACTTCATGTCACCTGAGAATGTTAGCCCAAGAAGGTGCAACAAGTCCCTGGAGGTTAGCATCAGCCAAGCTGATGGAAGACAGAGAGGGGTCTCTCAGATGAGTAATGGAGAGTGTTTAGTTTTGGTGGCATTAAATTGACAAGCCATCTTTTACCCCAGTTAATGACTGACTTGGGGTTGTTTTGGACATCAGTTGCTATTGTGACCTTGTTGGACTGATCAACTTTACTATCAAGGCAGGAGTAAATGGTTGTGCCATCAGTGTAGATGCAAGTTGAGAGCTGATGTCATTGGGAAGGTCATTAATGAAAATTAAACCAAGGATGGAGCCCTGGGTGAGACCCATTTTAATACGAAAGGATCTAGAGGAGTGGCCGTTCAGGATAACCTTCATTTCATGTGTGTGTGTGTGTGTGTGTGAGAGAGAGAGAGGAAAAAAATTAAAATAGTTACAGCAAAATGTCTAATAGTGTTATGTCATTTTAAACAGCAATCATTATCATCACATATTAATAATCATCACAATTTTAAATTAATAATAATAATGATATCCAACATGAATAAAATAAAATAATATAAAATAAATAAATAAAACGAGATAATTATAAAGAGCAAATGTAGAATATAAAAAATAGATAAGAATAAAAATAATTTTAAGGTTTTTCTGGATTTTTAAGGTTTTTCTTGATTTATTATTATATTGCTCTGTAACTTACACTGAGCTTTCTTTGGATTAATCTCCTCCTTGGAATTATCTCTACTAATTACAAATTGGTATTATTTATACATATGTATGTATGTATGTGTGTGTGCAAATATATAGAAAAATAGGAAAGAACACATTAGGTAAATAATCCAAAATTCCTTAGTATTTTTGTTTTTATTTTTAAAAAACAGTGCTCAATACAAAAGTAGAGCCTAAATTATAATTATGTTTTTAAAATATGATTCCTTCACTGCATAAGAGTTCTCGTTTCAAAAACAAGAACCAAAAGCTCTGTTTCATCCTCAAGCGAAATCTTTGGGGAAAATAATTTTAAAAAAAAATTATAATATATATATAATCCCCCACCAATAGCACAACTTGAAGTTTCATGCACAACGCAATCTTCAGGCACTGAGTATAGACTGGCAATACATTATATATAGATGCACATACATATAAAGGTAGATCAATAAATTTATAGCTGAATTTTTATTTGAAATTTTGTCTATATGTTTGTGATTAATATTCACCACTGAATTAAATGAATGAATAAGAAAAGATTATGATGAAAAATAAATATTTTTGTCTAAAATAAATGTTTAGGCTATGTATTTATTGATGTACATACATTTGTGGGTGGGGCAGTCATAAAATGCTCATATGTATGCACATGATCCTACAGTTGTTACTAGAGGGAAAATCATTTTTTTTTTGGTGGGGGAGGCTAGTCACAAACTTCTTTCCTTATCACAGACACAATAATACATAGGAACCGACATAGCAGCTCTCTCTATCAAATTCCTATGAACAGAAAGTTTAAAGCGTTAATGTCACTAGCAGCATTACAATAAATAAGTAAGACAGGCTAGGATTGAAAAAAAATTCTATATCTACGAACACATAGATAAACATGCTTAGAAAAATATATAAATGCATGCACTTTCGGTCATAAAATAGTTCAGTAAATGCATTCACTTCATTTGTACATCTTTAAAGATGTCATTATTTATATTAATCTACTGAAAGGAAGATCTAGTAATGTTTTCAAGCATGGCTCACTCAGATCTAATGCTCCTAGTGATGTTCTTCATTCTGAATCTCTTATTTTTTTACTTACTCTATTATTTCCACTTTTTTCCTAACATCTGTGGCCTTCTTTATTTGTAGCTTTGTCTCATAATTTGTCCACTAGGTAGAGCCATTTATTCTACTGTGGACAGCATTAATGCTACACAAATTCTGAAAAATGCTCCCCTCTCCCACTTAAAAAAAAAATGCATAAAAACAATGACAAATGCTGACAACTAGCTGGTGTTATCTGTCATCCATCTGATGAAAATGGATATCTATTGTGAATGTACTTTTTCTGAGGAAAGTCAATTTTGAAAGTTCTGTATAAGCCAAGGCGAACCAGCATATTAAAATCTAGATTAGATGTACCAACTTTTCCTCTGATTTTGTCTTGCTATTCGTCTCATAACCCTATACTATTTGCCTCACTCCTATATGCACAGATATTTGTCACTGGATTTCAAGGAAAGTTTGTGGTCTTTTGTTTCTTGTTAATGTTAAAAGGTAAATTTAATTGCATTTTTGTGTAAATTTAATCATTTTAAAAGATTGTCATAAAATAATTAAATTATATTTATTTCTAATTTCTTTTATAGTTAATATCTGGGAGTTACTTCTGCAGTAAAGTGCACAAACTTTCCTTGTGATTCTGATACAAAATGATAAATCTTTTATATTTACCAGCAGATAAGTAATTTCATGTGACTTTGTGCACAGTGAGTTCATTTTGCATTCAAAATGTATTTTATAGCATATTTAAAGTCTTTCTTTTGAAATATATATTGCAATTCTTATGTTATATTAACAATCTAATGTAAATATTGAAAGCCTGTTGGGTAAATATCTCAAAATTATTAGTAAGTAAAAGTGATTCTAATCACAATTCCCATTATAAATTTGTTTGACTGAATTAATACTATATATATATATATATATATTTTTATAATATTCATGCAGCTGATATATATAACAATGAACAATAAAAATAACTTTTTTTTTAACCTTGGTATATAACAATGCATAACAAGTGCATTATTGTAGACATACAAAGTTCCTCCTCAAATGCTTGATGTTCATTTTGGTTTTAAGAATTGTATAGTGACTACATGACCATTGTAGAGAACAATAAAAAAAGATGCAAAATTTATATGGTTATTGCAAACATAAAAAAGTATTATGTTTTACCAAACATTAAGAGAATAACATTTTTATTTTGAATCTATTTAATTGTGTAATTTGTATCTGGGCTAATATATATGCTATTGGAATATCATGAATTTCTATTTGTTGGTCAGAGTACTTTCCTCATCTTAATTTCATTGATAAAGAATATCTCTTTATAGATATTTTGTCCATCATCATACATTAAATTCTTATTTTATTTATAAAAAAAAACTATCCTATTCATTATTGTGTTATGAAAGGAATTTATAAATGACTTTTTAAGATCTGTATATGTGGAAAGCTAAAAAGTTATCAGCTTAACAGACTTCCAGAAATCTGGTCAAATGACCAAACATCAGAATTCTTTTGGAATCCCTTTTTGATCAGTATGAGAACTTTGCAGCACCTCTTTGTAACATACCTGAAAATGATTTTCATATCAGAGATACTTATTTAAAATATCTTGAAACCTGTGATCTTGATTTTATCAACTAAAGGAAAAATTCATTGAATCCTTGATGAAACGTATTAATAACATGATGAAAGATCCATAATCTTTCTGCTTATTTGTTTGTAGGTGCTATAGATTTGAGGTAGTGCAGCTGTGAACTGTAAGTAAAAAAAGGAAAAGAAAAAAGCACTTTAATCACCATAGTTTTTTTGCATGTTTTCATGAATATTTTTACACTGATATTAGTTGAGTGGCATGCACAATATTGGTGTTCTTCAAACTTATTTCTTTGTCTACAATTCAATGCAACAATATCACAAACCTTTATGAATCAATTAGAACATTTGATACATTGAAAATGGACATATAAAATAATTTAAGAAAATTTCCTGTATTGTTCAAATATACAGTGAATTTTTTTCACATTTTTTACAAAAAATATTTTTAACATGTGAAATTGTCCATTTATCTCTGCAGCATTGAAAGAAAAGGATAATGATGTTTTTAAGAAAGAAATTGAATAAGCCATTCACTAATGAACTTGACTACTTCATGTGCTGTTTTACATTGAAATCACAAACCACTCAGTTAATTCACATAAAATATTTTATATCATCTTATGTTATTGATTCTTGAATATTTTGTTGCTAAATAACTTTTGTTGATTTCTTTCAATACTTTTCACCAAATTTATCTGTTGTGTAATTAAAATATTATGCATAAAAGTAATGTTGTATAAGCAGTTGACATTTTGCTATGTGACACATTTTGTTCACAAACAATTATTTACTTGGAGAGAATTCTGTTTTGTTGAATGAAGAACTTTAATACCATGTACACACCATTTACTTGACAACAGCAAAACTTTAAATACATTTGGGGACAAGGATAATCACAATGTCAATATCATTTATACATCTCCAACAATTATTGCAACTGCAGCAGACATTTGTATAAAGTTTGACTATGCAGACCTGAACCCCAATTGCATTTGACTGGTGGTATTATTAATTTCATTGTAATTATTCAGAAGGTCATATTTGGGAGATATTTCTGAACTGATTTTGTCAATTTCAAGGATGCCTGGAAGCTCTACTTGTTCAGATATTTTGGACAGTGGAACATAAATTATATTTTCCCTAAATATCATCAAGACATTAATTTTGATAAAACCATTAAGATTTTGAGTTCTACAACCAGTGAATAGTAATCTCTTTTTGACAGATGGTATCAGTGTCTAAAATTGGTGAAAAATGTATCCTATGGTTTTATGACATTGATCAGCTCTCTGACTCTGACATGTGCTGACTGCTTAAATTAAGAAAATGAATGATTCAAGATCAGCTCAAACACCTTATATTTATTTGCTAATTGCAGTAACTAGAGAATTGGAACATCTTGACTGGGTTACTGAATTGAATCAAATTACTCTCCAGATCCTAACTATAGAATGTTTGTGACTATTAAATTCAACAACCTTCACATTCTACATCTGATTATATTTATGAATATATGCTATGAATACTATTGCAATATTTCGAAAGTTGCAAAAACAGGAGATACATCAAAGACCATAAGTAACTTGCTGGAAATGCAAAGAATGGCATTTTGCATAAGATTTTCCCTAAATGGACCCTGATTCAAATCCAATATTTTATCTGAAATGATCTATCTCTTATACAGGGCACTTGATTACTGATCAGAAAATTGATAACTTGTAAGAATGAGTATCATTCAACCATTTAATCATTCTGTTCTATGTTGGCAATAACAAACATGACTATTAAGAAATTTAATAGAAATGTTTATCTCTATGCAGATTTTTTAATTGGCCTTAATAATGCACTTGAAAACTTGCCAAAATTTGTTGCTTATAGTTGAAAATCTGTTTATCAAACTAATCAAAGATGTGCACTGTTTTACTGTACCTAGCGTAAGATGATCTACAGATCAAAAATGTGGATGATTTGAGAGAGCTGTTAAGTTTGTTCCAATATGTGTATCATTTGATGAAAAGATAGCCCAGCTATGATTTAATAAACAAGAGACACTATGTCAATGAATGATCATAGCAATGCAACCTGTTTAGATGATATTAGTTTCATGGGATATAACCTGAATGACCTAACAGGGAATTTATACTATATTGGATTGGTAAATAGGATTGTACCTATTTGCATATGTTAAGTAGAAGAGAAATAAAGTGCATAGTAAAGTAAGAGACAGGCAAGAAGTTGAGTATGGATCACATGTCATAGAACACAATACAATATATACAGTGTTCTTTCACATGATTATGCAGATAAAAATCTGCATGCTAAGAAATGAACCATCAATAAAAAGAATAAATCATTTTTTTAAAAAATGGATCTTCCTCTTAACATTTCAGCAATTTAGAAAATGATTCCATCACCAGACATACTTACACATCACTTTTTTCTTGGATTAATGAATCAATTCTTGCTTGTATTTCAATGTGGAATGTTAGAAAATGGAAATCACCTTTAGTATGACTGTTAGTATTCAAAAAATTCAATGCTCATCTCAATTCATTACCAAAAATAGTGATTATTTCTGATACTTTGAACAGATCACTTAGACTGGCTGAGAAAAATTACAGTCAAATTGAAAAGGAATCATTATTAACTATTGTCACACTTCAAAAATTCCACAAAATATTCTAGGACTTTCAGCTTTTGATAATAAGCCATTGTTGATCATCTGGTAGAGAATATAAGTTTACATTGCTAACAGACCTCAGTAATGGAAAACAACCATTGTGACTTGTAACTTCAAAACCATTTATAAATCTACCAATAACTCTAAGCTGGCAGTCTATTCCATTACATCAACTCATAGTCAACTGAAACTGAAGATATTATCATTACTGCTATCAATGAATCACAACTTAAATTTGTTTTTGCAGATTCTGTTTATATGCAACCCATTCCAGCTATGATAATTAAACAAGTAATTTTAAAGATCATAAGACTGCAACAAATGATGTACAAAATGGCTAGAGAAATTGAATGATGACTTTAAGCAGCTCACTGACAATCATGTTTCTTTCAACTGTAGACTTTTGCTTTACATTTGCCAATCAAGTTTTTTGTATTTTGGGGACATCATCCAGGAATACTCAAGTAATTCTATTCAGAGGAGCCAAGGACCAATCAGACAAAACACAAGTATGAAGCTACATTTACTGGCTCAAGATGAATGCAAATTTTGAATGGTATCCAGATGAATTTAGTTGCAAACTGGGCTACATTTGAAAGCCCATCACTACTAAACATTGATTTTTTCCTTGTTAGTAATCCAACTAAGTTCAGTTTATATTAAAAGTAACCCAAAATGTCACAAGTAACAAAATTCAAAAATTAATAGTGCTGAGCATTCAAAAGTAGACCAATCTAGCAACCCTGATTCAGAATTTTAATGATATTGCAATGAATGCAGAGCTTGGGTATTATTGCTGTGTGTAAAGCCAACTCACTGACACTCCTGAAATGTACTTTGCATTTGTGATCAATTTACCAGAAGGTATATATTGTCTACACTTGAATTTGCAGGCCCAACCAATAGTCTGTTTTGGGTTTTGTTTGATACCCTTATGAAGTGGTCAGATTTTTTACCATTACAAAATGTACAATTATCACCATATTTCATCTCCATTGTTTTGGGATTACAGAGGTTGTTTTGTCAGACAATAAACCATAGTGTTCCTCACAAAAAAAGTACAAAAACTTTCTTCACTTCCATATTATCCTCATACAAAAGACTAAGTGGAAATAATTGTCATCATGTAACTTGCTCAAATCCAATGTTGAAGGATACTCATCAGGTACTCTAAGAACTATGGCAAACTACTAGCCAGCATCCATTGTTCTACACACCAGAATGAAAATCTTTTGCAGATGTTATTTTCAGACAAAAATTTTAATATTCTGTCTTGTTTCCTAAGAATAAAGCCCAATGTATTTTAACATTGCAAAGACACTGCATTATATCATTTTCATATTGGTAATATAGTAGAAATGGTTCTTCAAGGTACCAAAATGACACAATCTATAAGGAGTTGGTTGATGATGATACTTGCACAGCATATTGATCAAACAATGTGTTATATATGCAACCTTTTATTCTTTAATTACCAAATATTATACTGTAAGGAAGGATTGTAATGAACTGTTGTTGGTATCTGCTTGATACTATAATAAATTTTTAGTTACTTGAATGATGACACTAATATATACTATTCACAATGACATTGACTACATAAATTCGCCTTTTTCCTGATGTCACACAACTGACAACCATTTATATATCCTGGGCCTCAGCCGAACTGAAGTGACAGGTTGGTTTATCACAGTAACTAAAAGGGAATATTTTATCCACTGATCTAATACATGGCCAGAGCATAACACAACACTAACCCTACTACTATTAGACATTTTGCAAGGCATACATTGCTTGGAACCAAAGAATTTTTGTATAACCACTTCCTATAAATATGGTCATACACATTATATGTTATTTTAAAAATAAACAAAAATGGAAAGTTGTTCAAGAATATCAATTATCCATAAAGTCTGACAATTAAAATCAAGATTGTTTGTTCAGAAATTATGGAGCCTATCAAAACAATAAATTTGAATAGGCAAAGGCCTCCTCTATAAAGCAGTTTGAACTTGACCTTCAAAAAATGTTGCAATTTTGTCAGAAGCTATCTTGTTCTGTTAGAGCCATTTGCTCAAAGAGAATGCCATTTTGTTGAATTAATAACTTTATTACTATCAACAGATCATCTACTTGAAAACAACTTGAAAATTCCAATCACAATTTCTGGCACGGAGAACACTGCACCATTTAGTCCAAGATTAATTAGCAGTTGAGTAAGTTGCTGAGTAAGTCAGCTACAACTAACATTCCATTCAGCAAGAATAATATGAGTAAGAAGTGCCAAAGAATAAGAAAGAATAATTAGTCTGAGGCTGAGGGAGGAATACATTGTATTTTTTTTTTACATTGCCTTTTTTGTGGAAACTGCCTTGTGGAGAATCACTATCTTTATAGAGGAATGGACATATTGTTACAAAACGCATTTTATTGGAGATCATTTGCTTGGAGAGGACACCATTTTGTTGAAAGAAAACATTTACTGCTGACCATTAGACTTTTGTCTATCAGCAGCAAACTCCTAAAGTTGGTAATGAAAACACAATACCAATTAATCCACTATTCATTGGTAGTTCACTAGGTAGCTAAATAAGCTGCATCATAAACATAAAAAACAAATATATTTAGTAATATAGAAAATAATTGTTACAACTTGAAATCTAGGTACAATACATTTTTAATGTATATCCTACTATTTCAAGTTATTGAAATTTTTTTCTGGCAATTTAAGCGTAGTAATTTTGATCTTTAAAATTATTAAAAGTTAACATACACTATTTATTATTAACAATCTTGGGAAAAGTTATTCAAAGACCTTTGCTGAATTAAGAGGTATATTTAAATATTCATCGAGTTGATATACTCCCAAACATATTTTTAAAATATTCAATAAAAATAATTATTTACAAAGAAAATAATCACATGGAAAAATAAATAAAAGTTTGCAGCTTCAATAAGCTTTTGAAACATCAAAGAATTAGAATTAAAACTGAGGCAGTCAATACAAATAATAATGCTCAGGTGACTCATAATTTGAAGAACACTGTTTAATATGCAAATTAATTATTGTTTAATTTAGAAAGGTTTATGCATTTTTAAGATCAGCTCGCATTAAAATCCAAGAATTTTCTTCAGACTAATTACTTCATCTTTCTTGTTTCTGTAGTATGATAAATGCTTATCATATTAAACACATTTTCATATCATTTGCAGAGATTCATCAGTAGTTTGAATATAAGAAGTTGAAATATTTCTGTTTAAAGGATTGTAAAAAGTCTGGCATATGTATCTAAATTAGTCAGAAGAAACTTTCTGGATCTGAAGTTTTTTTTATGAATTGGTAGTCATTATTTTTTGTTTTCTTTATTTTTGTTTTTCTTTTCAGTAGCTTCATCTGTTTATTGTAAACATGTAATAATATTTGTATGCATTTTTTCTCTAATTTTTTTAATTTTTAGATTCTCATTTAAATTATGCATGAAGCATGCTTCTGAATTAGAATACTTAATCCAATTTTTTTCAACCTATTATTCCTATCTTTGTTATTTTTGTCATCATTTCAACTGGCCATCTTCTTTTAGTATTTATAGCATTTTTTTTTAACTCAGTATTACCCCAAACAAGGCAGTACAGCCACTAGCACACAAGGTTACAGGGGTGGACGAATCAGGAACAGAAACATTAGTAACAAGTAGAAAGAGAAAAGAGCAATCAGGTGGATAGTAGATAGCAATTGACATTTCATTTAAATTTTTGCTGATTAAAGTTGGCTGAAAGAATGGAGCAGGAAGGCAGTTCCACAAGTGAGAAGTGCGAGAAAAGAAACTGTCAGCATAGAATTTACAGTTATATCTAGCTAGCTCAATTGTAAATTGATGAGATCTCACTGCCAGTCTAGTATCGTGCTTAAACTTATACAGTCTAGGTACCACAGCAAAGAGCTCATCCAAACAGTTACCATGAAAGTATTATAAAAAAGGCGCAGAGAGGCAACCTTATGATGGTGGGCAAGTGACTGAAGCCAAGCCACCAGATCAGGATCAATAATATTGCTGATTGTTCTTTGGATTTTATGAAGGAGTTCTAGGTAAATAGCAGGGACACTGGACCATATATGGCAGTAATATTTTAAGCATGGATGAATGGTAGACTTACAGATATGCAAGATAAGATAGATTCCAGAGAGAAAAATTGTCTTGCAAGACACAGTGAACTTTCTTAGTAGCTGATCTTGCAATGGATTCAATATAGTCTTTCTGCCTCATGTCAGCTGAGAACATTAGCCCAAGAAGGTGCAATAAGTTACTTGATGACTCCCAAAGAAAACTGACCCCAAAGATAATAAAACCAAAAATATAATTGAATAATAAGATTTCATCTTGAAATTTCAGAAATAAAAATTATTTCATGTTTTGTTTTGTTTTTTTGTTGTATCAGTGTTTCTACATGTATATTACCAATATTTAAACTAATGTTAAAAAATCTTTTTAAAAGAACATGCCATTAACAAGTTTCTCATAAGCAACATAAAATCCATTTCAACTTCTTGTTGAGTGTCTAAAGCAACTTTGCTATTTGGAAATTTTCTTTTTGCCACATGATTGTATGACTAAACTTCTTGCTTCACTCTTCATTTTACCAATTAACAAGACAATATATTAAAAAATATTGTTGTAAAGAGCCCAATTCATAATATACTATAGTTTGGTAATTATTTTGTTATTCATATTAAAAATAAAATGATTGGTGACATTAAATTTTCAAACAGAATTGTTCACATGTGAAATATATGGTGTGTAGAAAGTGGATTTGCTGAGCTGAGTTCAAATTCTGATCGCTTGTATTTAGATCACTCTACTCTTGGAAAAGGTATGAACCCATCTTCCTCCATTTATGGGTTAAATAACAGGGCAGACGGGTTTCTTTTGCCTTGTGTGGCAACTAGTCCAGGAGAAGAAAAACTGAATTCAAACCATGTCTTTCCATGAAGGATCATATATAAGTACATGTACTGTCCTTAGGCTCTAATATTCATGTCAACAAAACATAAGAAGGGCATTTTGGAGATTTGGGGGGGGGGGGACACTGAGCATTATTTCTGTTAGTTGTACTTCTAAAATGTGTGGTTTTACTACTGTACTACTAATATCTGTGTGAGTAGTCTCAGAGATTCAGTTCTAAACTGAACTGTTAGGCTCTCATATGACCAAATCAATAAGAGTGGGTTTGATGGACTCTCATGGATTTGGATATATGAGAGCCCATCAAACCCACACAATCATTTACACTTCAGTCTGCTCATAATGAATATTTACTGTCACAAAAGCTTCATTAAATGCATTAAAGCTTAAATATTTTGAAGATACTATAGTGATATCTGAACAAAGCAAATAAAATTTCTCTTACCTAATTTTTTGTTAGAATTGCCTTCTAAAGATGTTCAGGAATTTCTTTGCATTTGCTCTGATTGGTTAACCTTTAATATATTTGTCATCATCAGGAAAATAAATTCAAGAAGTTGTATTTATATAAGTTAATGAAATGATTCAAAACTTTTTAAACATGTTTATTTATATGTGCTCTATTGTCCTCATCTTTGTTGTCATGATTTGGCTGTTGTGACCTCCAGCTTTCATCAGGTGTATGTTGATCCGGGTAACATACAGGGAATTCCAAACTGAACCCTTTATTTAATCTCTGGGCATAGATTGAACTCACAATTACTGTGTCACCAAATTCATATACCAACACTTCAATCCACTAGGCTATTAATTCACTCGCCTTAAACTTTCTTCATTACTTATTTATAAAATTTGATTCAAGCTGAATTAAAGAAAAGACAAATTATCATTGAACTTCGCTTTCTACTCTCAGTTGATTCATTGACTCAGTTGTTTTAATGACAACATTCTCAAAAGTAGTTTCCTGTTGCCATTTACACCATAAGATCAGATTTCTATTTCTTCTAGATTAGTTTATGGTATATTACTCATAGAATGGGCAATTGAAACAATTTAAAATTTTTAAAATATAACATTTAATATTGTATTTTTCACCACCTTTAGCAAAAGAAAATGGATTTCACTTTATTATTGAGAACAAAAATCTGACCAGTCACAAATTAATTTTGTACAATCTATTATATAATGAAATCTCAAAAACAATTCTAAATCATGGACCAAAAAGAATGTTTTTTTGTTTTTAGTCATTCTTATACTTGTAAAAATGTATACATTGATTTTTCATGTCTTCTTTTTCCATATATTCTCTTTTTTTTTAAAAAATCATTAATTAAAAAAAACAAAAATGCAACTTTATTCTTTGTCATATTAACAAACAGGCCACAAAAACTAAATCTTAAAGCTCTTAACTAAGAAGAGAAAAATGTAAATTGATATATAATAAAAATGCTTTGTGCTCAATCTTGTACTTACAACTTCTACAATATTTATATGATACAGACCTTAACTTAAGTTAGAACTTCTGCTGTTTGTCTCTTATTTTAAAGCTTTCTTAACTGTTTGCCTTTATAAACCATTATATACATTATACACCATTAATGTTTTTGTGGTCAAATTTGGCAGCCATTTTTTTAATTTTTTTTTTTTACTTTTATCAACTTTTTTTGGTATTGTCTTGTTTTTTCTGCTGTTGTCTTTAATTTTTTGTTGTTCCCTATTTCTCATTTACTTGATTTATAATTCATGTCATAAAGGTAGCAAAGTGCTTGTTGCTTTTGTAATTCTTTCTTCTAGTAAATTATAGTCTAGTTCTATATCTTCCATCTACATTATTTTGACATAATTCTTCAGCCCAAAATTTTCTCAAATATGTTTCTTAAGGTCTACAATTATTTTCTCCCATTGGTCTATACCCACTCACTCACAAGCTTTTACTCTCCCCTTTTCACTAATTCTTCCTAATATTTTTCATAGCTCATTATTGGCCTGTTTTAGCTTTTAATATTCATTTTCATTTTGCATATTTTTTCCTTTTTTAATATTTTTATCCAGTTTCTTTTGCTTAACCTTTCCAGTCAATTTTTCTTTTCTTTTTCTTCCTTTCAACTTTTTATTTTTTTTTACCTAAAAGTCAATTTTTCTTTTCATTTTTTTTTATCTTTTTATTTTTGTTTAAATTTTTCATCAGTTTTCTTCATTTCTCATTTTCCTTTTTTATTTTTTTTTCTTAATTTTACTATTCTCTTTTTCTTTCTTTTTGTTGCCATAGTAATGACTTTTCCTTAGAGCTTTCAGTCATGTTTAGAAAATGCTAAATTATAAATTTCAACATTCAACTTTACATATTCTCTAGAATTTAATACTTTATTTCAGTTTCAGAAATAGTCACTAGAATGTTTCATGCATTGTAAGAATGAAGTTATTAATTACTATTTTTATTTCCTGGAAAATTAATAAAATATTTGGATATGAAAAATGAGGTACCTTATATAAAAATATCCTGATTATTGTATTTAACATTTTTTATAATTGTTTTTTGTACGTCATTTGTTCAAGAGTTTGAAAATAATTTTATTGTGTGAATATTATTTGATATTTTTTATTATGTAACTAGCAGGAACACAACTCTCATTCTTAATATCTGTTCAACAAAAATATGTGTTTTTTATGTATTTGTATTTTTTCTGTTATTTTCTAAGTAACTTTCAAAATAATTTGTGATGTATTTCTTGAATTAGGAAGATCAAATTAAGTGATCAAATTTTTAAACTATAATTCCAAATGAGACCTTCTAAAATTCTAAAAGAATGCTTTTTTTTATAATTCTATTTTTACAAAAAAAAAGACATGAACAGTGTATTGAGTATTTGATTTGAACTGAATACATTGCTTTTGATTGAATCTGAAAATATACATAAATTATAATTGTGTTTTATATATATCAAGAAATATTTAGCATTTTTGATCTCATTATTTGTGTAAATATTCAGGTTTTCAATATTTTTTATTAAGTTCCTGGAAAATATGCATTCTTAAACTATATTTTATGCTTTTATTGTTAATTTCATGAAACAAAATGCAGAAGTTTTTGTGTCTATACATCCTTATACATTTTTTCTGTCCAACAAATTAAAAAAGCTACTGTATGCATTCTCTTATATTTGGCCTATATGTAACCAAACTTAAAACCATTGTCTGGCTAAAATAAATTTATTTACAGAAATCTATTTTTCAGATGTTTTTAAAAAAGAAAAAAATATGCAAAGCTGTTTAATAAAAACAAAGAAAATAATACAGTGGATTCAGGTTAAATAGAATATTGATTACAAGAAATCTCCATTTACAATTAGAGTAGAATTAAACTTATGTAATGCTTTTAAACAAATCTTGAATATATAGGAACATATTGAAATGACAAATTTTGCTTATAGTGAGCAAAATTTATTATTCCAATATGTTCCACTTATCTGAAATCTGTTGTGTTTCTCCTTATCATACTTTACTCATAATCTGAACTAAAAAAAAATTTACTGAGTGATCATGACAATTATCAGTGCAGAAAATAGAATTACTAAATTGAGTTTAAATTCCACATGAGGCTTTTTGTGTTCATTTCATACAAATGCCCATGAAAAAGGCATGGCTTCATCTTCTTTTGTATTCTGTCTCTTTAGCGAGATATTTAGACAAAGGTCTTGTCATTACAAGGAAAAAATCTGGTAGATGAGCAAAACTCTCTCCTATAAGTACCATACTATTCAGATAGTAGCAACTTATAACTTTGGCTGAAACAAATCGTGCACATAGATGGTAAAATCTTGTATATATATTTTAAATGATATACAATTATACTTGTATATACTTAATTATTTAAGTTATATTTATAAATTTAATTATCAGTATATGTGTTTCTTTTATGAGAAATGAAATTTGCTTAAAAAGCATTAACCATTTTATTTAGAATCTAAAAAAAAAAAAAATTAACCATATGGCTTGCCCAGCCTGATTTTATTTCTACCTTCTCAATCATCCAAATAAATCTGCATAATTCAATTTGGATTCAATTAGCAAGTTATAATCTTGTCTCTATTCTTCTCTTAGCTGTTATAGGATTACAGTTGAGCATATACATAATGTTCATCTTGTTCATTTGTTGCTTCTTAAAAACAACAAATGAACAAGATTTTTCTCTATATATACTTTATTTGTTAACTACCACACTGCTATAATCCTTATATTGGTACACTTATTACAAAAATGTAGTTGCTACTTTTTCTTTTGATTACTCATTTTGAATCTACAGGAATGCATGTCTAGCTTGTTCACAACTTATATTAACAAGGTAACAAAAAGACACTTTTATTTGCCAAATTAGTTTTTCAAGTAGACAAGAAGCTAGAAGTAAAGATACACTTCTTTGATCCCGTCTTGGGATTGTTCCTCATAACAAAAGGAAGTGATGCTGGTTACTGTCAGAGTATGGTGAAACAAATTTAAGTTACTCAAAATATATTCTTTATTGATTTACTTTGACTAAGTTTAACATAGCTGTTTCTGTATATGCATGCCTACCCATGAGCAAATATGACAGTTTTAATATAATCACAAAAAAAACAAGATGGCTTGTTGTTTGAGTATTTAAGGCATTGTAATAAATGATTTGCTTATTTCTTGAGAAAAGTTTTCTTGACACTTCAGAAAATTGTAAAAATAATGAGATAATCAAAACCATTACTCTAAATATCATATTCTGTATATGCACAATTGATTCCACTTAAAAAAACTTAAAAAAACTTACTAGCACTGTCCACCATACCATACACTTAGTATTCCATAATCCTGGACAGTATCTCTCCCTTTGTACTTAATGTGGGGTAGTCAAGGTCAATTCCTAAGAGAACTTGAGCAATTTTTGTCATTAATCCCATGTACAAGTAGGATAAATACCTATACATTTAGAAATGTATACAAGTTTGGGGGGGAGAATTAATTCTTTGGCTTATTTGTTGTTTTTTATTTTGTTTTCTCTCATCAAAAGTTCTTTTTCTCTTGTTTTTTTTTTAATAATGTATAAATGTACATTATATTCTAGCGCCCATTTTGTTATTTTAGTACTAGCAAACAATTCTAAGTAGCTCTTAAAAATAACCTTTGAAAATGAATTATGGGCATATTATACTTATATAAATTGCTTGTGTACTTTATCATAATTTATGTCTGTTTTAGTTATTGATATTAACTAAGCTAAACCTTAATTTGGCAGAAGACCCCATCTGGATGTCACTCAACTGTAGTAATAGTCTGAGACTAACTTGTTAATCATTACTCCATGGTCAGGTACTCAACCAAGTTAATACTTAGCTGTCACAACATAAGGGTCTACTAGTTAATTAATACAGTTTCAAATTGTAAATGTTACAATGTAGATTCATCTAGGTCTTCTCATTTGTTTTCTTTTCTATCTTTTATTTGAACAATATATTTATTTGAATAAATTGTTAAATGGTAATAGGAAGTTTAAAAGACAAGAAAATTTTGGGAAAGGTGGGACTCACTTCCTAAATAGAAACAGGTATAAGAAAGTGCTGAAAAGTTCTCTGCATGACCAAACTGATGTTTGATAATTTAGTTAGATTTTGGTAAGGCTAAGTCAATAACTTCTCAGTACCCCTCTGTATTATATTAGCCAATGCATTTTTACACTTACTGGAGACTTAAAATCAAATACTATAGCAGAAGAAAAGTTTTACATTCTATAAATAAACATTTTTCTATAGTAATACATATCTCTGCAACATTAAAAATTCATAAACTCAATGAGAGCATTTACATAAAAATAAAGTTTTGAAGCAGGATTGATCTTACCCTTGGATAGATTAAAATGGTCAGAATTGAATTGAACATTTTCATCTTTTACTCATTGAAATAAATAAATACTGTTCATAATGGAATTGAAGACTCTATTAACTAATACTGCTGAAAAACAGATGCAAATATAGATTTACTTTTGAAGTGAATGCTGCTTACAGGTCAAAAAGCTACTTGTATATACTTTTGAATTATATGTTTGTCAATAAATGACAGTGTCTATTTTTGTTAAAATCATTATTCAAGAATAACTAAAAAATGAGGAAATCTAAGCATAATTTAACTTTGAGCACTGCTATTACAGTTACATTTTTATTTGAAAGAAAAAAGATTCCTATACTCTTCTCCTGTACTGGTTACAGTTACAACTGCTTTTCATTTTAGTTTCAACCACTGCTTCAACAAACTTAGAGTTTTGAATCAAAATTTTGTGACATTTACCTTATAAAAGCTTGAACTTATAATCCCAGTTCCAAAATATTTTCATCGGGTTTTAATCTTGTTTTATTCATTTTTAGATGATTAATAAAGATAAATCATAACAATAATAATGACTTCATGTAGGTCAATGGTTAGAAAATAACTTTAACTTGTTTTTTGTGATATCTTGGTATTCAGATTTCAAACAAAAAGAAACGTTTGGCAAAGTTGTCTGGCTAAATAAAAGAACAAAAAAAGATTTGTTATTCTAATTTTTCCTCCATAAACTAGATGCCCTTGTGTAGTGATATATTATTAAGTTGGATTAGTGATACAAAACTGTAATTAAATATGCTACATCATTTTTATTTTGAATAATCATTAGTAAATCTATATCATTTGTAGATATTAAATGAAACATCTATTGAATGTAATTCAAGGAGTTCCAAAATATCAATGCATATTTAAAGAAATTATACTGACAAAATTATTACATGCATAAAGTATTGCTTTGGTTTTATATCTTATCATATATATGCCAACACTCTAATCACTATTTGTCTTTTCTAATATTTGTCCCATTTTGGTCACAGAAGGAATTAATGAGTTATATATAATTAATACTGGATTTTTTTTTTTTTTATAATTATTATCAGCTTTTATGGTAGACATCAATGGTTTAAACTAATATCTTTTTTTTTGGGTGTAGTAAATATTGCAATTATAATAATGTTAAATAAAATGTTTAGTAAATGTTGATTTCTTTTTACTGAATTTAAATCAGTTTTTCTTCAAATTTAATCTGGGTATCTACCCTGATATGTATTCATATGCTGACAGGAGATTATGTTTACATGCCTTCCACAAAGACATTAATTTTAAATTATTTCTTACTGCTAAATCCATTTATTAATACCATCTCTAGATTCAGTGTTCGGCTTTTTAAAGATATTTTACATACCAACATACTCCTTTTTTAAAATGAGTAATTTCCTTCATATCTTCAGTTATTTGTAATATATATTCTTGATTAAATGATCTTCTATAACATGGACATTTTTTTCTGAATTGAATACTTATTTTAATTACTATAAAAATATTAAAGCCTTATTAGAACTTTGATGTACACAGTGAAAATTGATACTTTTTTTCTATGAATTAGTCACTGGCTTAATGTAATGAATTCTTTCTGTAAAGAAAAAAATATTAATATAAAATTGATGGGTGTAAAATACCTGACTTTAATAGTTTCAATGTGTAAATTAATTAATAAATAATTACCACTGATTTATACAGTGTATAATTAGGTGCATACTGTTTGCTTAGTAATTAAAAAACTCGCATTTTAGACCAATTCAGTGGCCTTGTAGATCATTCACTAATATTTTGAGTTAAATTCTTACTGAATGCTCCACAGAAAACAACCTTGTCTTGTGAATGAGATAACTGTATTTCTTAATGGCTTCAAGTCTGTCCTAGTGTTCAGGTAAAAAGCCAGTATTTCAAATAACTCATTTCTAAAGTAGGAAGCAGGTTCTTTTCTTTTGAAAAATTGACCCAATATGATCTTCCTTTCTTCATGTCATAATTTGGCCTGTTGAAAATATGAACTTATATTAGCTTGAATTTCTGGATTATTAAAGATTACTGGCTATTTTCTACAGTTTTTAATTCATAACTTTGGAGAAGTATTTCTCCACAAATAATTTTTGTTTAATTTAGAAAAAAATAATTATTAAGTAGTGTTATTTATCTCATATTTTTTATTAATAGAAATTAATATTCAAGTAGGCAAACTTTTTTTTATATATACTCTGGTATAATTTTATTACATATCAAAACAGTTTTTATTAAGTTTATTAAAAAAATATATTTAAGTACAGAAATATGAAGCTGTAACTAAATTTAATAAAATGGTTAACTGTATTGCTAGAAAGCTCTTTTCTGTTTTGTTTCAATGCAGAATATAAAAAGAATTTTGTTCATTATTGTTTGGTAAATATTTTTGAAAATATGCAATAAAAATAATATTTATATTATATATATTATATTTATTTATCTGCTAAGTAAATAAATGAAAACATTCATACAGGTTTCTAGGAAAGTGTTCAAGTTTTATACTTGTTAAACTCCTAATTCTATAATGCAAGATTCTGCAAATAGGGAAACTGTATTTGTATTGCGAGTTAGTCACACCTTCAACTCAAATGTTCACATTGCACACACTCAACGACTTGTGACTTTTTTCTATACACTGTGTAAAAAACCTGTACTGCAAGTTATTGAAAAAGAATCAACAAATCCTATAGTGAATTCAGTTTCTATATTTAGTTCATTTTTTTTAAATGGGGTGTTGACTGAAAATCTTAAACTACTTTTTCTTTATTCCTACAGTTGTGGGGGTGGGCACTGTTACTTTTCTAAATCAATCTTTCTAGCATTAATGGTAAGTTATTCTTTTTTGTTTTTTCTTTTTTTATATATTAATTTTTTTTATAGTTTTTATTTCTGATTCTTTTTATAGGTTGTTACAGACAGAAAATAAATTATTTAACAGTATACTCAGATTCAAATTGCAATGCACAAATCTATTCTTCATTTTAACATTATTTAAACAACCCTTTTACTGTCCTGGCTTAGTCATCTGTAGTTATATATTAATAAAAATAAAAAGATAAGTAATGAAAGAAATTTCACCTTTTATTCTATGCAGACTCCTAGTTTTAGGGAGTGGTTAGAATATAGGTTAAAATGTGAACTTCCACAGAAAATATTACTGACACAATATTTATTACTTGTTCTTCTTTAGTGTTAATAAGTTCATTATTCATTTTGTTCTTTATAAAATCTCTAGAATAAAATAAGTAAATTGTGATTACAGCTATTCTTGCTCTTAACAAACATCTAATCACTACTGGATAAGATTTCATTATGAAATAAATTAAATCCAATTATCTTTAATTATTGCTTATATTTTTAGGAAAGGTGTTTGCTTTGATTTGAAATAATGATTATTTACCCCTTTGAATCATTGAACTTGGCACCAGCCAGATTTTCTCTATTTTCCCTCTTTCTCAATTTGAAAAGTGAGTATTAACAAATATAAGAAAAGTGATTACTTTTGTAAATTTCAAAATTAAAGTTTCATATGCTTTTTTTTCTTTTTTAGTAAAATATTAATTTTTTTCAATATGAATGTATGTTTTTTTTCTGTAGCTAGAATGTTGATATTGTTATTGCCACTGATTCAAATCTCACCAACTATATGAATATTCAATGCTTGCAAAAATATTCTAAATTCAAATAGAAAAATATTTATTGTAATACAAATTGATAAGGTTATATAGTTTGATATAAAGTAACCTTAATTTGTTTAATATTCTAATTGCTTAGCTGTTACTTCACAAGATTTATTTTCTATGTTAACTTTTATATGAATATTTTTGTTGATCTTCAACTTTGTAAATAATTATTCAATTAATATTAAAATCTTGTAATTGAATTCATCAAAAATGTTAATTGTTAGGCCTTTTTAGTATTTTTATATCAATTCAAGGCAATAATGCCACTAAGATGCAAGGGGGCTAGTGAGAGTGAAAGAAAATGAGACTTTAGAAGGATCTAGAAACCCAATCCTAAACAGGAAACAAAGACTAAACCTCTTAATTTTTTTAACCCTTGACTGGTTCAATCATTGGAGGTGGGGGATCTGAGGGCAGAAGAAACAGACTTTGATTTTTCTTCCTCATGAGCCTTTCAGCGGGCTTTCAAGTGCCCATATCCTCTCCAAGCGCTTGACAGTGGGTTGTCCCTGGTCTGTACATGAGGCCCTTAGGTTCTGAATTCAGAGTTGACCTACTCCTAAACCGGCTGCCATTCAAAACTATAGGAATAATCTGTCCTGCTATTTACCAATATCTGGGAGGAAGAAGAAATGGATTCATACCTTTCTCAAGGATTTTAGCACTTAAGCGAATGTAATGAACTTGACTGGAATTTGAACTTGGCTCTCCAATTACTCAATCCAAGCTGCTATTGATTACTCCACCATACCTCCTTATAAACTTCTACTCTTGTTCAAAAAACAAGGGAGATGTGTGAACCAGATGACAGGAAAATCTATCTACACTGTTGAAGAAAAGTAAAAATATAAATAGTAAATAAAATTTCAAAGTTTAAGCAGGGACATTAGAAGTATAGAGTTGAAGTAGACTTTAGAAAAAGCATTAGTCATTAAATTTGGAGATTTAGATTTGAATATAAACTGTCAATGTCAACACTTTCCAAATTAGTATTTTTAAAATGTATTTAAATCATTTTCAATTAAATCTGTTCAAATAGGATTTATATATAACAATCTTTTATTAATAATTTTCAAATTAGTATTTTTTATTTCCAAATTAGTATTTTTTAAATGTATTTAAATTATTTTCAATTATTAAATCTGTTCAAATAGAATTTATATATAACAATCTTTTATTAATAATTTTTAATAAAATCACTGAATTTCACTCATGGAACCTAATATTTCAAAGTAATATATGAAAGTAATATTTGAATCTTTATTTGAATAAATGACTTTATGTGGCACAGATATTCTATCTATGCTTTCTATCCATGAAAGTTTATATTTCACTATGTTCAATTTGTCAGGAAGGTGACTTAATGATAATATTGGCATGGCAATCTCATTATACAGCACTGTTGGAAACTGTCTGAAAATCATACTGCAGGTTGACTCAAGCCTTGTGAGTGAAATTGGATAGACAGAATTGTTTGTCAAGAGTTGTGCTAGCACAAAGTTTCAAGTCATTGTGACTGAGGATTTGAGCATACTGGCCTTGTTCAAACTGTTCATCACACCAGATTGTGCACTCTCTACCAGAAACTATAACTAAGGTTTGCTTAGCATAGTTAGAGTATAAACCACAGGTAGCCTCTGTGGGTGTTGAATAAACACAAATATGTCAGAACAGGTGTCTGCAACAGGAATTGGCTAGGCATCCTAAAAGACAGGCATACTCGGAAACAAGTAGCCAACCATATATATATTGTCATCCACAGACAGACTGTTTCGCTGTATCACAGTTCATCAATGTGGCTAGACGTCCGGTTGCCTCCGGCTAGAATCGAAAACCGGCTGAATTCACGTCAGTCGGAAATTTTACCCTGAAGCCATTGGCGCACGGCAGAGAAGAAGGTGAATTTAAGCGTATTTATTTTTAGATAAACACACAGTGACTGAGAGAACTCGATTCGATTTACCGAAGAGTCTTGCATTACTAGCCGTAATAGTCACTGTTTACAAACCCACACATCCTCCCCAGAGAGCTCAACCGAAATAAATTTTTCAGGAGCATATATATTGTCATCCACAGACAGACTGTTTCGCTGTATCACAGCTCATCAATGTGGCTAGACGTAGGATTAATGCAAATATAAAATTTGTCACTTTGCTGATTGATATTATAATCAGCACTCCAATTCCAGAGTTTTGTAGACAAACCTTTTTGCAATCGTTCAGTCCACTCGTCAGGAGGTATCAGCAATTGACTGCCAATTTTCTCATTTTTATATTAAGTTAAAAAAATAATTTGTGTACTTTTTATTGGTGTTAGGTTGATTTTTTTTTTCTTCTTCTTTGTGTGTATGCCTGTATGTGTGTGTATGTGCATGTGTGTAAAATGTTGTGGTAATGTAAACTGTTTAGAACATTGCCTCTTTTGCTTACTGGCAACCACAATTGTTGCCAAGCACTTAATTTTGCTGTTATCTAATTTAACTTATGTATACTTCTAACATGTTCATACTTTTACTATAACTATTTGGCAATGTTTCAATTAAAATTGACATTTACTATATTCTGCATGCATTTATTGTTGTTGCTAAATTTGGATTCATACCAGACAAGCACAAGACATTATATTAACCAATTGCTTGTATTTGCTTTTCTACATGATGCTATAGGTCTATTATCCATTTGACAAAAATTCTTGTTGTCAAGATTAATGTTAAACAAATACAAGAGGCCAGCCAAGAAGGCCTCTCCTGCCAAAACAAAATTGTTTTGTCATTTGGTCAGATTTTGTGAAGTGGGTTAGGTTCTACACACCCTCCTTGGGAGTATTACAACAAGTAATGTATCTGCAATTTGATCTTTTACAGCCTACTATTTTGTAGATAATATCAAGTTTTTTGAAGTTACTTTCTTTTCACTGGCGGTTAAGATTAAATGCTTACATATGCACTGTTAAAAAAAATGGTTACAATCAAGCTTTGAATATTATCTTTGCATTGTTCTAGTTTGAAGAAATTCATTTTTGGGAGAGAAAAAAATGATACCAACTTGATTTTAATTTCAGTAAAGGCAAAATTTAGACATAGAAGCAATTATAGAAACATTGTATTTCAATGATTATTCTCTTAAGCCTCAAAATATTATGAAAGCAAATAATTTTCTCTGTTTATTTATAAACATTGTGTGTGTGTGTATATATATATATATATATATATATAATCAAGAACGGTATTGGAGAAATTTTATGAGAAAGTGAAAAAAAAGTTTGCTTGTGATGCGTTTCATCCTTCAGGACTTCATCAGACCAATATTGTTATGTTGGTAGGACTACACATGCACATGGCAGAGGGTTACTGGGAATTTTAGAATTTTTTTTCTCACCCAAATTCATTTAGTCTTTTTCTTTTTCAGACATAAAGCTTTCCAATACAGAATGAGAAGCCCTCATCTTTGGTTTAAAATTTACCACTGGAATCCGCAAAGGAGACATAGTAGATACTAGTAAGAAATAATCATAAACAAAACAACTCTGATTTCACCAAAGATTTCATTCAAAGCATTATCACTGCTACTATAGAAACCAACAATGAAAATACATTACCACTGAGACACCTAGCTGCACTAACGAACCTAGCAAGAAATAAAGATAAACATATCACTCCCTCTGACAAAAGATGGGGGGGAGGGGATTGTGATCATGAACAAGAATACATACATGCATACATACATACATACATACATGCATAGAACAAATTAACTCACTACTCAACAATACAGATTAAGAAAAAAATAAACAAACAAAAAATAACTACCAAAACACAAAAATTTAACAAGGAAATCAGGAAACTAATTAAAAATGAAAACAAATCATGGTACAGACTCATAGAATATCACCCTAGAACACCCTAACTTTACAGTCTCCCTAAAACCCACAAAACTGTTACACCAATGTGTCCCATTATCTCAGAAATAGACAGGGTCTCCCCATAAACTGCTAAAAGCCATAACAAAAATTCTAATCCCTCTCCTTGAACAATCAGTTCATCTCGCATAACAAACTCAAGCAGTCTAGTTGAGAGAAATGAACATGACCCACAAATGCATGGCCAGCCTAGATATAAAATCCCCCTACACCTATGTCCCAGTTGAAAAATGCCTAAATCTCTTAAAAAAAAAAGCATCTAACACAAAGATAAAGCTCTCTCTAACAACAGCTAAAATAATAAAAATCTGCCACCTCATTACAAATCAATGCTACTTCACATTCAATAATGATTGTTACAAACAAAAATTTGGATTACCAATGAGATCACCTCTCAGTGGAGTGATGGCATGTATCTTCTTAGAATTTCTCGAATCCAGTCCTTTCCAAAACAGTTTACCCAAACATTCAACATACTTTCATTATATTGATGATGCTCTACTTATTATATATCCGTGTGATACTGATTTACCTGACCTTACTAAACAAAGTCGAACACACAATAGAATTTACATACAAAATGGAGGAACACAATTCCTTGCCCTTCTTAGATATCAAGCTACACCTTATTAACAACAGTTTAAAACTGTCCACCGGAAATCAATCAACAAAAACAACCTAAGAAATTTCTATTCCCATCATAACAACAAAATAAAATCCAGCATAATCATCAGATTCTACCCAAGATCTCTAAAAATATGCTGCTCAGATTATTTACACAGAGAAGAGGAATACATTGAAAACACTTTCAAACTTCTCCAGTACCCTAATTATTTTATATTCAATTCAAAACAAAAAGCCCCCAAAATATTCCAAAACAAAAAATGAGAAACCCAATGAATCAAAAAATATATATTATCCTGCCTACTACATCTACAGTTGAATAGAATCTATCTAAACTCAAAGTTGTTACTACTAAATCCAGAACAAGAAAAGACTTAGTCAATGCTAAACAAACAATAGGCTAAAACCTGAAGGAGGAATTTACTCCATCGCCTGTAATATTTGTTACAAAAAATACATAGGAGAATCTAAAAAGATTATATGAACAAAAAAGGGACATTTTACAAAATAATACATCAAATGCATTGGTTGCCTACCATAATGAGACTGACCACAATTTTGACATAAAAAATGTTACTCTGATGAAAGGAGAAAATAATTCACTATGACGTAAATATCTAGAGAGTGCCTTAATCACAAGGTCATCTACAGTAAATTTGCACCCTGGCTCTTACAACATTTCACCATTCCTGGCAGATCTTCTATTATCACAGCGTGGAATACCTACTTACAAAAGTGATGGAAGGAAAAAGAAAAAGACTCTAAATGAATTTGGCTAAAAAAAAAAGAATTCTAAAATTCCCAGCACCCCTCTGCCGTGCACATGTGTAGTCCTACCAACATAACAAAATTAGTATGATGAACTCCTGAAGGATGGAATGTGTCACAAGTAAACTTTTTCCACTTGGTCATAAAATTTCCCCATATATATATATATATATACATATACATATATATATATATATATATATATATATAAGCAAATAACATTACTTTTTCATAAAATAAAGGACATTAATGAGCATAAAACTATTAACAAAATCTTTCACATTTTTTGTTAATAAAATTTTGAGCATGCAATTCAGAAAGATCTTTCATAAATAATATTTTTCTTTTTATAAAACTAATCTTAATCTATTGCTTTTGAACATGTTTCCAATATTGAAATACAAATACTGTACAATATTTTCCTCCTCCACAACAAAAACAATATATGGTTTTATGCATTATGATACATCTTTTCCTTCTAATGTAATGACAATTTTGCATTATGATACATTTTTTTTTATCATTATTTGCTGTCAACTGCTAAAGACAAATGTTTTTCTGTGTTTGATTTGTTTTGTTTTATTTCTTTGTTTTTTACCTGAGAAGGTTTGTCAATACAAACATAACTATTTATTTCCTTCTCTGAGCTATCTAAAAATAGCTAACAATATACTGTTGTGGATTTCACAACAACTGTATTTTTACAGCATGTTTGTCTAAAAGCTTGTTCATAGTTTTGTGGAAACAATAAATTGAACAACAAATTGCTTCCCATTTGTTTGTAATTATTAGCAAAAGAATCAAAGGATCAAAAATTAATTCAAATAAGTTACTCATCTGTCCCATCTAATAAGAGAAAGTCAGTACATTTGCATCACATTTTATCTTAACTAAGCTTACCTTAGACTGGCACAAGGTCATAAGTGTAAGGTGCCCATGAAAATCCAAATTATTACAACTTTGCTAGCCACTATGTCATGGGCAGGCACTCTTGTATCAAATGTTATCTCCAGAGATACGATATGTCCAGTTAATGCATAATAATTCAAAATGATCAGGTTTATTTGTCATCATTTGTCATTTTCTTGCCTATGAGGATGGCAATATATGCTTGTCTCTTGTTGGCAGGAAAGAATGGTTCTTGTTCATTACACATTTATCACTGCAAAAAGAAATTAACTTTAAGACTGGATATTAAATATATGGACTCATGTGTTGCCATATGTATTTTTTGTATATGTATAATGCCTAGTGTATATATTACTAATTTTCATGAAATGAATATTAAAAGTTCAATATAACTTAGCTATGAATTATCTACTTTTTGCAAGTTTGTAATAAGTAACAAAAGAAAAGTCTTGCATACTCTAAATTTATCAACTGTACATAACAACTGATCTCTTAATTGCTAGCCAGTATTGCAACTTGGCTAGAACTGTTAAAATAAAGTTGAATTGGTGTACTGAGGTTTGTGTCTGTAGATGCCATTAGGTCACAAGTAATGTGAAATGAATAATTTCTGTCCTTTTACAAATGTCAAGAAGTGGATTAAAATTACTGTCTTTAAAGTCGACATTCCAGGTTTTATTCTCTTTCCTTTTTCCCACTCCCACTCTTTTTATTTACTTACTCTAAACATTACATACTTATATGCAACTGCAGCCATTTAATACATATGGTAACTAGCACCAGAGATGATGTTCTTATTAAAAGGTGTAAGTCAATCTAATGATTTCATTAAGCATACCACATCTGATTCTTAATTGTTGATTCTTATCATTATGTTGCACAATATCCACTCATTAAGGTTTAGTTTATTGACCTTGAAGATATTCATATGTGGTTTTATTTATTATCTTACCCACATAATCAAAAGTACTGGGACAACAAAAAAAAAACTTTCATTTTTCTACTATTGTTTTAATATAACTTAAAATAGTTGGGATTACTCTTTTATACACATTTAAATGAAAACTATAAGTACGAAGGTATGAAATTCTGCTCATTACAGACAATGTAGGTATTCAGTAACAATGCCAGTTAAGATAATTCCCTATATGTAATCCTATATATATGATCCTATTAAAATACACTATTTCGGTACATGCTTGCACATGACATGAGTTATATAAATAAAATGAAACTTTATAAGAGTATCTATATAATTTTTGACTTCTCTTTATACAATGAAATCATTATCTGCAACCTAGTAATAGTTTTTCAAGAACTGATTTATTCATATTTTTTTGTTGAAGAAAGAATAGTAGAAAAAGAATTGTGCTGATGCTTGACCACTAACATTATCAAAAAGTTTATTACTTGATACAGCTGTTAGTCTAGAGATAATGTCACTACCTATTTGTGTAAATGCAGTAGGCGGATGAAACACTTAAAATGCTGCTCTCCATCATCCACCACTTTGCTGTTTTTTAAAAAGCTAATAGCAAGGTTGCTACTGTGTGTGTTATGTATACATATGTGCTATTTTTTCTATATGTATGTATGAGTCGTGTGTGTATATGAGTAATATGTCTGTTTGACTAAATACATTCATGTGTACAAACATAAAGAGAATGGAAGAGCTTAAAAATCCAAGATGAAAAATCGATTTGATTTAAAGCAGCCTCAGGCCTCGTCAAATTCATTATGATATATATAATGTATGTGGATATCACAGATTTTATAAATAACAAATGACTACATACAAATATAGTAGTCTTTAGCTTAGTTTGTCCAGACTTTTTCTTCTCAAAGAATAACTTTTAATCATGAAATTAACTAATTTGAAGACTTGAATACAATTTTGAACATCTTAATCTTTAATATTTTTCTCTAACCCACAAGCCAAAACTAGCAAATGTTTATAATGTATATGTTTCTCATAAGAGACCTTTTGTGAAACTTTTTTACATTTTACCTTATTTTTACAAAAAAAATCAGGTTATTAATTTAATATCAATATCAGAATAGTAGCTTTTTTAGCAGTTGATTAATATACCTAAGTTAAAATCCATAAAAGTATATAGTTAATGCATTTTTTATTAATTGTATTTCAGCTTGTATATTTTAAAAAATAATTTTAAAAATAATTTTTCTGTACTCCAGATAGCATGAAAGTATCTTTTAACTTATCTTATATTTTTCATTTAAAATCTTGTCATTTTTGATAATTTAACACCCAAAATTATTGATTTGAAAAGTTGTTGTTATTCATTATATATATATATATATATATATATATATATATATATATATATATAAATCTTCTAAAACAAGACTTGTAAAGAACAACATACTCCCAAAACCACTTGGCATCATAATAGAATTATATGATAATTAGAAAGTCTTAAACACTTGTTTGGCTAGCTGGAACCCATCTCTGTTGAATTGTTGCTTTTGCATCCATTAGCTTTTGTTCATTTAACTTCTTATATTTTGCTTATAAATCATTCTTAATCAGCTTTTTGGACTTTCTTTTTATTTTAGCAAAACTTCCTCTTACGATGAAGAAGTGAAAAGACTTTATGAAGAAATGGAATATCAAATCAAGAAAGAAAAAGATACTATTATAAATAAGGTTAGTTCATCATCTTTTTTATTTTTGTATTCCCCTCCACCCAAATTATCAATATTAACTGCACTGGTATAAAATTCTGTATTGTATTTGTAAAAGAGCATCAAATAATTAAAATATTTAAATTATACAATATAAAAATATTATCTAAAATGTTAAATAGTAAGTTATTTAGTTATGAACTTATGATGTTCATGAAAAATAATAGCCTATTCATAATTTTCAAGAGCTTCAATATTCTTCATAAAAATTATTTCCTTTCTACTTTGCCATTAATTTCTCTTTGATGTTAATTCTAACATTTGGTAAAACCATGACTCTAGGAAAATCTACCTGAATTTATCTATACCTAAATATGAATTGTAGCAACTAAATAACAAGCTAGTTCAGCCTTATCTTTACTGAATCACTCAGATAATTTTCCCAGGCTAGTAAAATCATTATAGTAAATTCCAGTTATAGAATCTTGTATTTTGAGAGAATGGAGGATTATTAAAAGTTCACTTTTTAGTTTGTAGTGGCTTGTACAATGTTCTATGTAATTTATTTTTTTAATAACACTTGATAAAGGAGGACCATCTAGCAAAACTAATTAGGGAAACTAGAAAAAAAAAATGAAACTGTAGTGTAGCACAATGCCAGTCAGCAGCAAATATGTTCTGAAGAAAATATTAAGTCTGATGTGATTTTTGCTTCATGTCCAATTTGTTGAATTAAACTAAATAGTATATTTGTTATCACAAAAATTTATTATGTATACTAGGACATCCATGTTGGAGCACTGGAGAAGATAAAACTTTTCATATATATATATATAGATATTTTCATTAAAGTAAAAAAGAATTAACTTATTTCTTCCAAGTGAAAGAAGGAAATATTCTTTATTTAATTTTAATCCTAAGAAAAAGAGACTAGAAAAATAATTTTCTACAAAGGGGCTAAGGAAGGAAGGAAACATGAAGAGTAGGATCACAATACGGAAAATAGCTTATTATCAATTCCTTGGTTGAATGACTTTTTACTGATAACATTTCCTTTAAGATTGGGAATCATTTTTTTTAATTTATCCTGTTAACATTTGTGTTTTGCATAACTAGCTAACAAGTTAGTACATTTAGTTAAAAGCTGGTCCTGATTGAAATGTAAATATAAGAGTATAAAAACTTTGGTGTGATTGACAAAATTTGAGCAAAAAATTCTCAGTTAGGAAATTTTAAATGATTTCAACAAAATTAATCAACATTTTCATATTTGTATATATTTTTATTAGCCATTTGCCAGGTCTGTGTATGCATATATAAATTTTTATTCTATATAACAAAGTTTAAGATATTTCTTAATGGAAAGAGAGTGAATATTACATGATTACTTTTATAAGAGAAAAAATGGGATAAAAACTTTTACTCTTGAGTAGGCACTAGACTGCTAGATTAAGTTAAGTATCTTGTTTTATCCCACCCCCAACAAACCAAGATTCCTTATTGGTATTTACAAATCTTACTTTATTCTTGCAGAATTAAGCATTGAAATTACTACAGAACTAGAGCCGTGAGACTAACTTGTTAGTCATTTCTTTCACCAACATTCTTTATGGCAATTGGCATTTATCTGTATGCCTACTTGAATAGAATATAGGATATGGCTAAGATTAAAGTGGGAGTCCCATGCACACATGGGACTAGAAACAAAATTTACTCAGCTCTTTTGGAATTTCCTTATTGGGATATGAAAGGCACTAGAGATTAACCTTGGTCTTCCCACTTTTAATGAAATGGCAGAGATATTGTCTGGGGAAATGGCTTTTTAGAGCTAAGACCAAGATTCTTTACAAAGAAAAAAATAAATAAATAAATATCAGACCAACAAGCACTGCAATATAAAATTGGATTGTTATGCAAATAAAATATTTCATTTGCATATGAGTATACTGTTTTAGTATGAGAATCTCTTTTGAGTTGATTGGCTTTGTTCTCTGGAGTTCTAGAATATCACCTGGTAAGAAGTGTTCTTTTTGGTTCCTATTTAATGTTTTTTTTTTTTTCTTTCTCTTTACCACATCTACTTTTACTATTTTTACTTGTGACTCTCTAATGTTGTTGAGGAAATTATCCATAATAACAACTGTTAAAATTATTCTTCAATGAACAAACCTCAGACAGAAAAAATAGGATTTGTTTGGAGCTGAATTTTTTTTTAATTGTTTTTTTTACTGACAACTTTTACAGAGTGAGAACCCAGCAGAAATAGAATGTTGGTCTTTGCTAATTTTGCTTGATCATTATCACCTTATTGAAATGAAATTAAATAATAAAGAGTTTGAAAATAAATTTATAATTACTAAATCATTATTCCACATGCACTAATTTTCTTTTTACCATAAATGATTTATTTTGCTGTAATATTTAATGTTGTATTTATGCTTATGCGATGAAATAAAACAGCAAACATTAAATGCTCCTAAAAACATTTAAAGTTAGATACAAATGTAGATTAAAATGTTTCAATTTCATATTAAATATATTTACTTTTAAAAGTAATTTAGCAAAATTTGAAACTCATTTTGTTCTATAAAGTTTTTCATTGTCTTGTATATAGGTTTGAGAGATTTTAAACATTTATAAATTATTGCAACTAACAGCCAAATAGTTTATATTCATATTGCATACTATCCTTTTGCTGTGGAAAAGAAACCATTATAAAAAACACTTTAGTCAAGGTAAAGAAAATTATTATTTAGAAATGGAGTTCACCACTAAAACTTTTGGGGTTATACACCAAAGTATAGCATCAAGTTCTGATGCTATACTTGTGTGTATAGCTGAAGCATGCACTTCGACACATCTGTTAAATTTCACTGTATTGTAATTATTTCATGAAAGAATCAATTTAAGTTAAATGTGAATTGTCTAACTATAACTTTTGCCTTTAATTTTCTGTTTTTATTTTGTTCTTTTTTACTCTCTCATTTTTTTTAATGTCATGGCCCTTCAGGATATAGGTGATCATAGCTCTCCACAGATTTTATATTTTTATATATGAATTGCCAAGTCTTCTTGGGAAAGGCAGTGGAATGATTTCCCATCACCTTCTCTGTGGTTTTGAATTGTTGTCCTTTTCTTAGACTAGCAGCCACCCAATGCTCAAGAGCCCACTCTACCTTGCTATTTAACCTATAACTGAAGAAGACTTTCCAAAAGGTATTTGCATGAAAGTGAATGCAGTAGTCAAGGTTGTAAATTGAACTCAGCTCGCCAATTCCACTTTTCACACAGATGATCATTACACTATTCACTCATCAATAATACTAACCTTGAATTGTACTTCCTGTGTGTATTCAAATTTGACCCAATAATTCCTTGGAATCACTTGTTTTGAAATATTTTTATGCATTATCTGAATGGAATGTTTAACTTCCCATATAATTTTACATGTGTTTTTTTTACAAGGCAAACTGAATATTGCTTTATTTTTATTTATTTTGCTTTTTTACAGATTATTTTAAATTTACTTAAGTGAATAAGAAAAGAATGTTAACTATAATAAGAAGAGAAATGAAAAAGTAAATTGCTTTATTATCATGAGACATTTTATGGATAAAAAATCTTCATAGTATATGCAAGTTTTCAAAGACAAGGAAATTCTTAGCCATTTGAGAAATAAATTCTAATGAAATTGACAAAGAATGAATAACTGGAAACAAAATTGTGTTCCAAATTAGAAATTTATTTTTGCAATTTGCATTAACAAAATAGAGGAAATCTGATCCAATGTAAATGTTCTTTCTTCAAGGAATTAGATAGGATTTGCAATTTAAGAATGTTATCAGAAACAATGTTGCTTGTAGACTTTATTTTCATTGACAATTATTCATATCCTTTTCAGCTGCTAAATATAATCTTTTCTCTTTGCTACTGCCATAAGCATTAATTTCTATAAACCCATTGTACTTAACAGAATCTGAGGATACAGTTTTCTTTAAAATTTGTATTTTTTTTCACATTGGACTCACAATTTGTAATCTAGATTGCTTTCTTTTGCATTCAGTTCTTATACCAGTGGTAATTTTGAAAGCATCCAATTCAAACTATGTCCAAAGGTTAAATCCGAAGGATTACTTATGAGTTTTAATAGCAGTTAAAAAAATTTCCCTCAAATAATTTGAGGGAAATTTTTTATGTAATCTTATAAATCTTTAAAATTATTATCTATGTAATATCAAAAAGATTTTTTACTTAGGATTGTGGATGTTTCATCTGTTGACAAGTATGGGGGGATATAAGTAATGTTTTTAGATTTCACCTTGTTTAGAAGTCTTAGATATTATTGAGTTACTGCTAAATAATAATATTAAGTATTTCCTAAGTGATAAAATTATTCTTTATACTGTTATCAAATAGGAAAAATTGTTAAATAAACACACTTTTTTTTTTTTTTTTTTTTTTTTGAGAAGTAGTTTATCTACTTTCATTTTTTAACTTTCTGGTAATGAATTAATGAGGGAAGTTAATTGAATTAAAACTATATATTTATAGTTTTTATAACTTGGAACCTTTTCTATATTGTTTAATTTTATTTCCTTTTCTCTCTATGTAGTTTTATTCTATGTGCATATATAGAAAGAGCACAGACTATGGTATTCATTAATTCTTTGACAATAACTGCTACTGATGTACAGATTATGTTAGGCATTTGAGAATATGCCTTTACCAGGCTACAAATGGAAAATAACCTAATGTTATGCGGCATGGATTAAATTTTAACATCCTCATTTCCCTTTCAGACATATCAAAAGTATTAACATGGCAGCTTCCAATCTGACACAGGCAATAAAAAGAGATACTCTGCTTGCGGTACTAGCCACCAACCTCTGTGACTCAGAGATAGTTAGGGTCTTGAAAGTGACTAGGTGAACAAAAGAAACAACAGATCACTGTGTGAACCTCATAGATATACCGACAGATATATACACAAAGTTCACCTCATCTAATGACCCTGGCAGCTGTCAGCAACACAGACAATGCCATGTCATCTCACATCTTCCCATTGGGTCAATGCTACCACAAGATACTGGACATTGGTTGAGTCTTGGATTAAATAGGTGAATGTAAGTGATCCATAACACTGACACCCTTCCCCACTCTCGGCCCATGTAACCCAGGAGTGGCTGACCAAGAATTTTCACAAATATGTCACCCCTACCCAACATGCTTTGAATCTCCTGGACTACTATATAGTCCAAGGCATTGTCAAGAGGGAAAATGACCAGTGGCTTCACAATGTCAAACTTGGATGAGAATCACTTGACCTAGATATGCAGTTACTTTTGAGCCTCCTTTAGGGCTGTCCTTGAGGCTGCTCAATTTCAATGATTTAAGATTGATAGCTAAGTCTCATAATTTCACTGTTGAAATTGCTAGTTGTAACCATAAATTTTATGCTAATAGTTTCTTTTCCCACACTTCTCACCTGTGGAATTCTCTTCCAGCTTCCTTCTTTCCAGTCAACATTTAAATGCAATATCAATTGTTATCTTCTGTCTCCTTGAATTCTGATCTTTTGTCCTCTCTGTTTCACTCTCAGGAACCCCTTGTATCCTAGTGGGTTGCCTAGGATGAAATGATTTTTAAAAATTGTAATAAGAAAAGAAATTAATATTACATTTAATATTACATGAAGTATAATCAATTATTGTTTGACTGATCTTTCTTCCTTCTTATTTCTGTTGCTTTTTACTATAACTTTTGTCATTCTAAAATTGTTAAATCAACAGTACATTTCAGGGGTAAAAAAGAAAACATCAGACTTTTTTTTTTTTTTTAAATTTCGGATCTATACATAGAAGTATAGAGTTGGGGGAGTATTTCCTCAGATTTTGAAGATACAGGGTGCGATGGGTAAATTGTCGCCATTTTATATTTTTAATTTCACACATATACATTTGTTTTTTATTTTGTTGACTGCACAGTATAGTAGGGCCAGTTGGGCACTGTCTGTGAGAAAAGGTACACCATGACGCAATTCACTCCATCAGAAATTTAGAAACGGCATGCTTGACTTCATGGCATTCATGGCAGAAGCTCCAATATGAACATTTCAGAGTAATTGGGTGTCAATCTGAAGACAGTGCAAAGGATTTGGAAAGAGTTAAATGAGTCTAATTGGGATTACAAAGGTATGACAGCTTGGAAAATTCACTCTAATCATTTTGATAAGAAAAGAACTCCCAAATTTGTTGGTGAGGGCCTTAAACTCAGCACAGAGGCTTACATCAAGTGTCTTGAGGAGGTAGTGCTGCCCTGGGTCAAGAGGGTGGCTGCTGGTAACAGGACTCTGCACCATGCCACACAAACAGGAGAACCCAGTCATGACTGTCAGACAATTTCTGCAACCACACCACCTACCCATCTAACTCCTCAGGCTGCAACCTCCTTGATTATTATGTGTGGGGTGCAGTTGAGCAAGAGACCAACAAAATGCTTTGTAACACCAAAGATGAACTGAAAGCAAGGATTATGGCAGTATTCACCAAGTTAAACAAGATCATTCTAAAGATGCCAAAGTCATGTGGATGCCGTGGTAGAAGCTGATGGTGGTTTTATTGAATAAATTTGCTCTTTAGTATTTCAAGATATTTTTGTGTTATTTTGGTAAGTATATCTGTTAAAATGAGATGTCAGTGTTATTTTCATTTTTGTATAATTTACACGACAATTTATTCATTGCACCCTGTACGTTTTCCCTTATGTTAATAATGGCTTAATTCTAATTTTACTCTGAAATAACATGTATTTTTTTGTTTGGCAAAGCTTTAGCAAATGTCACTGAATCATCATTTTTGTATATATTTTTCAAATATTTTCTTGGCACAATAATAAAAATGGTATTTATCAAGCCTCATTATGTTGATATTCAATTTATATAAAATGTCTGTAGGCAGAACAAAACTATTTTTTTTTATACTGTCTTTGTGATATTTCTTCTAGTTAATATTAATTTGTTACTTGTAATACAAAGTTTGGAAAGTGTGAAGCAAGACAATAAATATCATACCAACACAAAGCACAATATCAATTTTCATTTGTTCTCTCTTATTTCTCATAACTCTTTAGTTTCTGAAGCTATTTTTCTCCTTCTCTGATAAATCTTGTTTCTCTCTCTTTATTTATTCTATTCCCTATCATAATTTCATTTCAGTCTCTCCTGTAATTATTATTCTTATTAGTTATTATTTTTTAAATCCTCTTTTTTTTTCATCATTGTCTTTCTTCATATACACTCTTAGACTTTCTATTTATTTCTTTTTCTTTTCATTTCTATAAGCATATTCTCATTACACTTACAATATTTTACTCAATTGTAATTCAAGCAATCTAATAAACTTAGATTTTAAGAAGTCAGATTTTATATAAGGCTTTTGTTCATTGTTTTCAAAGCCAACAACATACCGAGTTGGTTTGTCCCAGAAACATAAACTTAGTCATTTTATTAATCTAATAACTATACTATTATTATTTTTGCATATGTTATTGGCAACACATGATTTTATCTAATATAATTGCAGCACTGCCAGATATATTTCAGAAATATTCTCTTCATTTTCTTTTTTGTGAAGCAAGAATATTTTAAGTTTTCTCAGTATTATTTATCTTGTCAAATTATATCTTCAAAGGATATTTATTCCTAGATATTATCAAACATCTAGCTACACAATTTTTTGACACTTCCCTTCTGTTCATACATGTATCAAGTACAGCATATACATTTAACTATTATTTATTTTATTATAAATACTTTTAGGTTTTGTTTAATGAAATATTACTGGTGGATTGTTATATTTATTGACAATATTTTATATATATTTACAATTCAAAATGGCCACTCTTTACTTTCACCATGACCCTTGAATTGGATTTGGTGAGGTTGTTTGCTGCTCTTGAAACTTTTTCTATACATTAAAAACAGTTTTCTACAAACACCTCACAATTCTTCATACCAGCCATTTTCACTGCAACAATTTGATCACATTTTGTTTGAGCTACCACATTTATTTAAACTGCAAACAATAAAACAAAATAATCTTAAGAAGCTTTATGCAAATTTTGAAACTATTTTTACAAATAGGTAGGTGTCAATTTATGTTTAAATGATGGGTAAATATTTATGCCACACCCTGAATGTATTTTTAAAGCATTGCCTATCCTCTGTAAGGTTTATATTTTATTAATTATTTTATTTATCTTTTTTGTTTTTATAGGGTATTTATGATATTCTTGTTGCTTTAAGATTAACATATTAGTCTTCTAGTATCAAACTTATTTACTCACAATTCAGAAGTATTTCAGATAAGTGTTCCACTCATATTTGATAGATGATAATATTTAAATCTAATTATGTTTTATTTATTTATTTATTTATAAACTGGCTCTTATTGTGTTGAATTTCTAATAGAAGTTATTCTCAATTTTTTCATTAAATGTAAGGGAATGTCTTTATTTCAATTCTTTGTGTCCTGAGTGGTTCATTTCTCTAAAAGGAAATGCCATGCCTTTGTAGCTAATAAATATATTTCACACATAACTAATGAGACTTGTACTCAAACAAAACACAGTATATATTAGACTGCCTAAATGAAATTGTCTATTTATTTCAGGAAAATCAATGGAATGAAATTCATTAAAAAATTATTTATTTCAGCAAAATACTTTCCTCTCAGCCACTTATTTTCATCATCATTAGTCACTGTTTCTGTCTGTGGCAAATTGCAAACCAACATGACTTATTTCCTGCCATTTATTACAATCTTGTGTAAGTCTATTTAGCGTCTGTTACTCATTAGTTGGTGACTACAAAATTATGTCATCCTTCCACTTCTGTTTTGGTTTTCCTCTATTTCTTTTTCCAGGCACCAAATCCTAAGACAGAATTTAGCAAGCCCCACACCAGATCTTTTAATGTGTGCAAATAGTTTCAAGGATTTGATATGAATGGTCTTAAAGACTGGAGGCAAATTGATCACATTTCTAAAATTGTTTTTGTTTGTTTTTCTAATCTGTGATGATGTGCATGGAAAGTTTTGAATTGAATGGAAAGTTTTTGAGTCTATGCTATACAATCTAAATCAACTGGAAGAATACTTATATCTTTATTTTAGTATAGACTGGAGCTCTTGTTGCTTTCAGAATAGTTTTGTTTTCCAAAAGCAAAGCTTATTTGATGTTTTACTGCAACTTGGTTGTTCTTGCAAAATAATTTGTGACCAAATTATACAAAATCAGTCATTTGATGATTTTATTCTGTTTATTTGGATGTTAAGCTGTGGCTATGCTTCATCTGTTGTCATTGAGGTTTAATTCGATGTCTATTTCATTCGTGACTCATTTTACTCTAACAAATTATCAATTCCTTTCTTAGTAAATTATTTAATCAAAAAATTCAATTTATTGAAGGCTTCAATTTGATACTGATTCATACAGTTTTTGCCCGTAAAGAAGTGATCTAAGCACTTGGACAAAAATGGTCAACCAGAGGTATGTGATCAAGTGAATAGTTATTTGATGATAAAATGTTGGTTGTAGCATTTACTTTTTAGAAGATTATACAGGCGTTTATTTAGATAAAGGTATTTTTTGACATCAGTAAATTTGCTATAAAGGCTTATTTTAATATCAAATTACTTTCATAGCTGAAAATGAATTGCATTTAATCAGCCTGAATATCATTTTTTTTTTTTTTTTTTTTTTTAATTTAAAATCCAATATTTTACTTTTATGAGGAATCCATTTTCCCTCTCACTAATTTAATTTGAAAGCCAGACAGGATGTTCATGGATTTCATTTTTTCATGCACTATAATTGAGCTATGCTTATAAAATGCTGTTTTTATTTTAAATATTTCATCCTGGTATTGGTAGAGAGTATTGTTTGCAATATTTATGGTCATTGCATGTAAATAAATTATTCTGTAACCTAAGAATATACTTTCTATTTTCTTTTTGCTTAAGTCTGCCACTTAGCTTATCTATAGTACTTACCAGTCCATCATATGTATTTGTTAGTTAATCCAACTTAAATTCCTTTTAATACAAAATTGTCTAAAATATGCATAATTTTTTTTCTTACCTAGATTTTGTACAAAAAAATTAGATTTGAAATTATTACTAACTTATTAATTATTACTCTATATTAAGATACTTCTTACCTCAATAACCTTACTTTTAATCAGTTTTGTGTATAATTTTGTAAACATACATTTATGACTTTTACCCACCCTCAAAATTTGGTATCACAGAATGAAAAGACCAAATCTTTTCTCTTAATTTTACTAAACTTACTTTAGGCTCAACAATCTTCTTTTCTAATATAAAAGTTTAACGGTTAATTTCTAAAATTTGATTTTTTATTATAGTTCAGAAAACTTTGTAAATAAATAAATAAAAATTGAAAAATTTGCAGAATACATTTTTTGTCTTAAATAAATTCTTAAGATATATGTGTAGGATTTGTTCTATATAAATTCTTATCAGGCTCAAGTTTTTACATGTCGAACTGGTAGTTTATTTGTTTTTACTGTAATGATTACATTTTTATTGAGTTTTTTATGCAAGTTCTTTTTATTTAATAAGTCCTTATTTCTACAAGATAATTTTTTTATTCATTTATATAAGAGATTTATAAATAAAACTTTCTCTGCTAAATACTTCAAGTAGTACTTGGTAGTATATTTAAAGATCCTTTTGACTGGAACTTTTGAATTCATTCATTTACAGGAAAAAGCCAAAGAGCGAATGTTCAGAGAAGAAATGGAGAAAGAATTGACAGAAAAAGATGGCCAACTTCATGAATTAATAAATCGGCACAAAGATGTGAGTATTTATATTTTAAATATAAAAAATGTTAAATTATATTTAATATTAAAGTCTCCAAATCAATACTGAATTTTGATTGCATGCATATACCACGGAATTAAAAAGAATATATATTATTGTCTTGTACCAGGTTACATTTAGGTGCCTAATGGAGGGGGGTATTTTTCATTTTTATTTATCTATTTTTTCCAACTCCACCAAGCTTGTTAAGACCACACTATTAATTTTACACTTTTTCACCCTTTAAATAAATTTCTAAGTCCTATTTTTAAAACCTCTTCCATTTATTCCATACTGAGAAAAACTCTGACATTTCCCAATTATTAAAAATCTCCCCATGTATTAGAAACCTAATCTAAAAAGAGAATTTGTTGCAGTACTATCAAAAAACAAGTACAAATTGGTTTTCATTTTCTTTTTGTCCATCCTGTCTTAAAAATGAATCAGATGAAAATATCAAACAAAATCCTCTCTACTTCAAATTAACCAAGGCAGTTCTTGATGATGTGACTCAGCCATTAATAAAATTAATTACTTGATTATTCTTGGTAATGCGTTCTGACTAAAATTTAATAGTATAATTACATGAAAAAATGGACAGTGCTGAAAATAGGCAGTAAAATTTAGATTTTAATGTTTTTTTGTTACTTGGCTATGTTATTTACATTGTTCAGACTGTTGTCCTCCTCTTTATTGCTATATTCATGACATTTCAGTTGTTGTAAGCTTTGGCCTTCTTCAAGTGATTAGAATTTCGAACTGAACACCAGGTTAGAGTATACACAGCTGAAACATTGTGACTATGGCAATAAAGATGAGGACATTAGTCGAAACAATGTAAATAATTAAAATACCTAATCTCAGAAATATAGACAAATATTGACTGTTAGTATACAATTATTTGAGATCTTTTGGCTATACACTTAGATTTTTTTTTTAATTGGTTTTAACCCATGCAAGGCAGTAAAACCACTAAGGCACAAGGGGTTACAGGGTGTGGAAGAATTAGGAACAGAAACATTGATAATGAGTGCGAAAAGAAAAGACTAATCAAGAGGACAGTAGATAGCAATTGACATTGTATTTAAATTTCTGCAGATTAAAGTTGGTTGGAAACCATGGAGCCAGAAGGGAGTTCCACGAATGAGAAATGCAAGAAAAGAAACTGTTATAAGTTACAGCTACATTTAGCCAGCTCAAATGTAAATTGATGCTCTCTTGATACCAGTCTAGTACTGCACTTAAATTAAAGAAGTCTAGGCACCATAGTGAAGAGCTCATCAGAGAGACCATAAAAGATTTAGGACAAAAACTTTAGATGTTAATCATTTTCTTTATATTTCTATTTTTTTTCCTTTAAATCCAACATAGGATGATATAAAGCATGATCCTATACATAAACCAAATTCTTCAATGGGCAAAATGTAAATGGCAGTTTTTATATATATATATATATATATATATATATATATATATATAGGAAATGTTTTTGGAAAATGTTAATGAAGTACTTCTGCTTAAATGCACATTATATACAAGTCAGGTTGAAAAGTTCTCAACCTGACCTACTTTCTAAAATATGGACCAATGACCAAATAGTATTTTTAAGGTTTATTGGCCAGGCTATTTATGTATGCATATATAAGAGGAGGTGCTGAAAAATTTCCAGCCTAACATGAAGGGATTCCACAAAATTTTCTGATATTTGATCAGATTTTGTAAATTGGATTGAGCAGAGCACTTTTTAGAAACCTCGCATATACACTCATTTTTTTTATGTCTCGTATACAAAGTATAACAGCATACATATATACACAAACATGCAGATATCAATATTAATGTATTATTTTAATTGTTCTCTTCATCTGTTATTGTTTTAATCAATAATGTTGTTTTTTGGGGGGAGGGGTGTTCAAGTGAATGTTACATCCCATAATCTTAAACTATGTCTATTTTTTTTTTTTTTTCGACTTGTTCTTTTTTATTTTTTTTCAAGTGACAGATTGATTTGGTCTATGAATTTTTATTTGTTTGAATTTTGTAAGTTATGCACTTGAAAAAATTATCCATATTCTTACTGAATTAAATAGAAGTGGGTATCAATATTTTTACTCTTGTAATAGTTTTCTTCTTTTCTGTTGACTTTTCTTTTTGTGTATTGTATCTATTGAGTGCATTCATAAAAGGCATCACTCATTATTTCCACACAAATGGTGAGTTTTGATCTCGGGAACCAATTTCTCAACATATATAAGGCTTTGTTTATTATACAAGTTAGATGCTAGGGGAATGTATCAATATAATAAAATTTGAACAAGTATCTCTCATTTAGGTGATGGATCAGTTTTGTAAACAGACTCTGGAGTATACCTTTTCTAAGATTATATGGCCATAGTAAAAAAGAAAATGTTAAACTCCCTGGTCTGCATGCTTCCCAAACAATATTTTGTTTTGCCTATTGCTTTCCTGTGTAACAATGTAGTATTGAGGAAGTATAGAGAGCCTGCTGACTAAAACACAATGATCAAAACAACACTGGTCAGGTGAGGCTGCTTGTCTACTTCACTTTGGAAATACATATAAACCAGTGGTTTTTCATAGTCCAAGGCCACATTTCTCCTTGCAATCCAGGTTTCCTTAAATTCTCCTCTATTTTGTATTGACATCTAGTAATTTTCTCTATTGTATTTATTACTTGTATATATGACTTAATTTCCTCCCCCTGGTTAAAGTTTTTCTCCTTAGATTTGAAAGTCTTCCCTTGGGAGCCAAGTGCCTCCTATTTAAGAATCACTGATCTAAGCCAATTATTAATTCTTTGAAGCATTAATTTTGCAGGTAAATATTCTTCCTTTGACAACAATCTTAAAATCTGAGAAATAATATTGTTTCTGTTTGTATTCTGAAAGAGAAACTAAAGGGTGTAACAGTTGGTAAAAGAGAAGTCCAGTTGTCAAAGATGTAAACCGTTTGAATAAAATCAAATATCATTAATAAGTGATTTTTCTTCTTTTTCAGTTGGAGAAGAAAATGTCTGAAGTAAATTTTTCTGAAGCAGAAGCAAAACAAACAAATGACAAATTATTAAAGGTAAAATATTAAGAATTATTAATTAAACAGTTGTTAACAATTTACTAATTTCATAAAAGATGATTATTAGTTAGTGATGGTGTTTTTCTGGTATTTTTCTAAATGATGCTCTCATTTAGCAAATACCAGAAAAACTATTCATAGACCTGATATTAAAGTAAATATACCTATTAATAATGAATATTCTTTACATATTTCCTTCCACTTTAAGAGAATAAGGTCATAATTCTTTAATAAAAAAATGTTAAATAATAAATTAAGAAATAACAAAATTATAAAACAGTGAAGTAGTTGATATTATCAATACTGGTGTCTATTCAAATATATATAAACTGAATTGTATCAATGTTTTAATTTCCTCAATTTTTATTTCCTTTAAAATAAAGAAAAATATCTTTACAACATTAAATATACATAATGATACTATTAATAAATTATAATGTTTTTGCATAAATAAAAGAAAATCCTAAATAAATCTTGCTGAAAATATAAGAATGATCAGTTAAAACATTGAAAATTTTTTCTTTTTCCTTTTTTTTATATGCACAAAAAGTGTAAGAATATTAAATACATTTTGTGAGTTACTGTTTTATGTTTTACCAAGGATTAAAATACTTGAGAGGATATTTTCTTTTGTTTTTAAAAAAATTAATCCACTTTCTTTTTTTTTAATATGATCTTAATATAGTAGCTTAGCCATTATAGAAATATACACATACATGCACACACACACACACACACACACACACACATAAAAGAAGAAAAAAAAAAGAAAAAATCAACCTTGCAACAATGAAAGCGTATAATTTATTTTTTAACTCAATATAAAAGTGATGAAAAATAAGAAAATAAACCGTCACTTGTCATCTCCTGATGAGTGGACGGAGTGATTGCTAGAGGGTCTGTCTACAAAACTATAGAATCGAGATGCTCAAAATAACATCACAAATTTTATATTTGTATTAATCATATATATATATATATATATATATATATATATATATATATATATAACATTTTATATCTGGAGAAGTGCATATATGAGTAATGATATGTATGTAGTTTGTTATTTGTAAAATTGCAAAGCTCATTGACCTTGACATTATAAACATTGTCATTTCTCTAAAGCAAATATTTTATTTCTGTAAGTTTTTTTTTTTTTTTTTTCAGATTTATATTTATTGATAATGAACTCATATTATGGAACTTTACACTTAACCTTAAATTTCTTGATAATTATCTGTACCTTTTCAAAGTTTAATTTATGTTTTTATGTTACATACATATTACTTGAATTCTTCTGGTAGTGGTGAAGAATATATTCCTTTGCTCTTTATATAGATTTGTTACAGATTACAAAAGAATAATTTTGTTCTGTATATATCCATTTAAGAAAAATGAATGCATGTTTGGAACTACTTGACCTATATTTATATATCAGAAAACTACCATATTTTGTACAATCTAAAGAAAAAAATTCATAAATTCACTTTGTTTCTCATATCCCAATGGTAGACTAACATCTAAATTAAAATAACTTGCTCATCCACAGATTATCATTAAATGGATTACAAATTAAGATAATGTTAAAATATTAAAAAAATCATATATATAAATATGGATTAATATTATTACCTTTCTTTTTTTTATACTCTGATGCATGTTATATAACTGGAAATATAGGCCATTCTTTATCAACAATTTGTATAAAATTAACATGAAAATATGTATAATCTTTAGTTGCTAAATATTTAGGTTTTAAAGGATTATTTTTAACTTAAACACTTATCAAAAGGTTCTTGGATATTTTGTAGATGTAATGTCTGTTTTTAATTAAAATTCTTTCATCACAAGGAAAAAGAAGAGCTGGAAAGAAAGTTAAGGAAATCTCAAGAAGTTCTAGAAGAACAGAAGTCATACATTCAGCAACTGAGACAACAACAGAAAGATGAAAAAAGAGAAAGAGCAAAGTAAGTTATTTAGTAGATTTATATTTAATTTGTCCATGCAATTGTTTATTTGTATGTCTTATTACTCTTGATTTGGGTTTTCATTATTCCATTATTAAAGGTGAGCTGAAAAGTAACACTCCTACAATTTCTAACATATCCATTATCATAACACATATTATTGAAGGCAGTCACCCAGATTGGATTGAGCTAGTTCAGACCAGTGGCCATATAGTCATTGATGAGTTTAACAAGTTGTTTTATAATAGGGACACCATTTCTTATCAAACATAATCCAAAGAACATGTTAGAGATTTTCCTTTTCTAAAAGTATAAAACTGCAATTTGACTCACTGATTCCCTTTTTTATATAACTATTAACTTTACAAATTTGTAGCTGCTAAATTTCATTTACAAGATAAAGTTGGGGTAAGTTTTCAGTTAAACTAATTGATTTGTATCCAGATAATTTTGAAAAGGGATCTTGAGGAATTTACAATACATTCCCTCATATTACAGTTGCTTTCAGATTTCTCTCATCTCCTGAAAACATGTAGGGAAATTTGGTATTTTGATAATATTTCATTTGAAAATTAAATAATTTTACAGAACTGAGAAAAGACTTTGCTACCAAAGTTATCTTTGTCCAAGAATTTATCTAACTGGAATTGTCTCTGCATAGATTAATGGTTAGTGATTACTTCTGAGTAGTGAAGTGCTCCATGCAAAATTTGACACTAAATAAACCAACAAGGGTTCATATGTCATAAAATCAACTAGGCACCTATTTGCTGAAATTGTCTCACTGGAACTGCATAATTGCTGTGTGAAGTGAGAAAATGTCTTTAAATCTGTGAACCATGATGATTTTATTTGAATAGAAATACTTAAGAGACAAACCATACAGGGAAGTTATTGCTGAAGTTGACAAAATTAACTATGCTTAATATTTTCTGTTAATAAATTGCCATTGGTCTGTCAGATATTAACATTATCAAATAAGTGTCAATATAACTTGAATATAGAACATTTGAAACATAAGTTGTAGCCTATAATTAATAGTTAAACAATTATGTAAACTGACCAGCAAGAATAATAATTTATTTTGGTTTGAAATCAGTTTTCTTTTAGTATCAAACATTTAATGGCATCTAATAGAGCCTATGATCTAATCTACCATATTATATATCTAAGAGACTTTAAAATCTATTTCATTTTTATTCATTGACAGCACAAATGTGTTTCAGCAATTTTCGTATTGGTACTCTTGAAAACACTTGTTTGTCAGTCTACTTTTACTGAATGCTCTATAACTGTGGCTTTGTGTCAGAACTAGTTCTATTCTTCTCAGACAGACTGGTCTGTAAATTAAACAGTTGTTTCTCTTGGCTTTTCTTTAATGACAGACAAACAAGTTTCATTAAAATTCATTAAAGTGGTTTGTAAGCAGGTTGCCTAAAAGCTGTCTTATCATAACCAGATTTAAGTCATTTTCATTGTAAATTGTAATTACTAGTGAATAAACTAAAAAAAATTTTTTTTTTTTTTGTTTCTAAATGGAATTGATAACCTGAATCTAAGATGACAAAACGTAATGAAAAGATAAGCAGATGAAAGGATATTTTGCAGTTGTTTTAATTTTTATGTATAGAAATGCAAATGTAAATACTAGAAAAGCAGATAAATGAAGGATTTAATGTATTTTAACATACATTATCACTCAAAAAGAACTCATAATTTTAAATTCCAAAGTTGAAAAAAATAATTTTTTTTTTTTTTAAATTTCTGTAGTTTATATATACAGTTATCCTATATATCCTAAATAATGTATGTACATGAACTTGCCAAAATCAAGTTGTTTGACATGAATACACAGTCATATTCATTAAAACATGTGAATAATTACTGCTATTTTTTAGTTTTTTTTTTATATGTCTACAAATGTTCTGATTTCATTGCATGAAATCAGCAGTTTTATAGAATAAGCACAGTTATATATAAGTTCTTTCAAAGATCTTCCATTGAATATGACAAAGGAGGACTTAGAAAATGTGCATATTTTCCAATATCCTAAATCAGATGTTATAGTAGTTTTGTTGAAGGTCAAATATTTTTTTACTCCAATTTACTTTTCAAAACTGCCTGGATTACAACCCAAAATATGAAAAGATTTTAAGTCTTGTTTATCAAGTTCCTTGAAATACACAACCTTTCATTTCTGATTCTTCTTGAAATGCACAATTGTTTATTTCTGTTTTTTCTTTCAGAGTGGCTTTGAAACTTACTGAAGGAATAGCTATGGAACGAGAAAGTCTTGTAAAGCAGTTGGATTTCCTCAGGTATTTTAACTTTTTATTCAAGGTTAACCATAGTCATATATCAATTGCAATAAATTACCACCGTATCATCTTAAACTCTTCATGCCAAACACGATTATCTTTAATACCACCTCTGTCAGTTTGTATTTCTATCATGTTTCAAAAATGTTTGACAAAGATTTTCACCAATTTTATGGTGATTTCATGAAAATTGCATTCCATTATATATTTAAAATTTAATCCCTAATTTTCCTCTAGTATAATTTTTAGATATGCTCAAAGAAAGATATCAAATTGCATCTGTCTTAATTTCTGGGATGAGTTGTTATTTACATGTGGATCATTGTCTACATTTTTGTTGAGAACATCAGAACAATATTCAGAAGTAGTTCAACTCTATGAAGTCAAGTTAAACATGGGAAAGAACATGATCAAGAATTGTGTGTACTCCATTTCTTGCAGTTCTAACAAAGAATATAAAGGTGAAACTAGCTGCTCCCTAAAAGTAAGGCTGGGGGTATATCAAAAACAGTAATGAGAAAATGAAATCCAGGCATGGCTGATCATATATGGAAGGAAAAGGGTAGTCATCAACCCCTCTGGAAAAAAGTGAAAATACTGGACAAAGGAGTAACACTGGAGAGACATCTGAAAGAATTGACACATATGCTAGGCTATAAAGACCTTCCTAGTAGGCCTAGTATAGAAATAAATACCATATAGGAGCTGCTAATAAAGAAAAAAGACAAATGACAACAGATCTTCAGCAACAGCTGTAACAAAACAGATGCTTCAGTGAGTGCAGTCAAGTATGACAAGCAGCAACAACACTCATCAGCAGGCAGATTAGGTTTCAGGCTTCAAGTTCTTCATTCAGAATTGCCCCATGGATTCATAAATTTGGTGACATAGTAATTATGATTCTTGGGCTGGGCAGTGTGTACTTGGACTCAATGGAAACTGGGCAAGTAAAAACTGAGCAGTACTAAATAAAGAACTAGGCAAGATATTCCTAGGGCAGTGGGACAGAATCAATCTACCTCTGTAGATTAAATGAATGGTTCAATTTGAAATTTGCTGTACATGACCTAGATTAACATATGCTTGATGAAGGCCAGATAACAACAACAATGATGAGGACAATAATCTACATGTAAACAAAATAGTTGATTGTAGTATTCATCTCATAGAAATTGACTTAATTTGTACTTGAAGATACTATTTAAATATAATGATTTAAATATGTAAACTGGAATTTTTAAATTACTTATTTGCAACCTATTGTATAATTGTACGATATAAGAAACCAGTTTTAGCACAATCTAGTACATTAACAAGCTGAGCTACAATTAAAGACTGTTTAGATGTTAGGAAGTAATAAATCTTTCTTTGCTGACTTCACAGAATCACATCTTTCTCTGATCATGAAAAAATTTAGCTGCTATGAAATATGAGTTGCCGACTGAAATGAAATTGTCACAAAGATCTTTTCTCTAATATGGGTTTGGCAAATTATATTTCCATATTTGTGAATCTGAGAACTTCTATTAATGCAAACAAATATCTTTAAAATAATCATGAGAACATTTTTATAAAAGAATTTTATTATTCTATGAATTATTTGGAATATCTTTGTTTTAATCTATAACATCTTGCTCAGCTGATTCTCCTGCTTTGTGATAATCTTTGAAAAAAATCCCTTCTCCTATTCACTTTTTGAAAATTTTAACTACTAAATTTTTTTGCAATATGCTGACACGTGTTGAAATATTCACAGTATTTAGTAATGTTGAAGTTATTGCTAACATTTTTGGTCAAGATTTACAAACTCTACATTTCATTCAATTTTGCAACCAATTGATGAAATTTGAATAGGCTGATTTGTATGGAAAAATACTTTTATGCACAAGAGTAAAAAAACAACTGTATTTTGTACCTCCTTACCTGTTTGCACTTCTTCCCAATATTTTCTTTTGATTGGTTAATATATGGCTATTTTAGAAGGTGTGATGGACAGACGAATAGAAGTCACAGAATTTTTAATATATATATAGAGAGAGAGAGAGAGAGATTTCAACTTTAATCAATTCACATTTACTCTAGGTAACAAGGTTTCATGCTGCACTTGAAATGTTTCAGATAATAATAATAATAATATTCTAATTATCTTCAGTCCACATTGGTGATATAGTCCTATGTTCACTGTTTTCCTCTATATAGATGTCTTGAACCCATTTTCTGTGCAAAGCATCTAGGAAAGCAAATATATGTTATGCTCTTATAGGGAACTGTGTTGATATACTAATGAAATCTATACAATATAATAATGTTTACAAATCAAGTTAGTATATGAATATTGATATTGTTCATATACTAGGTTGATATGCAAACATTACTACAGACTATTGGCCTCATCTTTGTTATTAAAACAACATTTCAACCATTGTGCCCTCTGGCCTTCATCCAGTGCTTGTCAATCTAGATAACTCTTTATTTAATCTGTGGGATTAGACTGATCTATGTTTAAGGATATTTCCTCTTATTCTTAATTTTAGTACTACCTAGTTATTACTCACCCTGTTTCTACTGCACTACCCACCCCAAGGATTGAACTCGCAATTACTATGTCACCAAATTCACAAACCAATGCTTTAATCCACAAGTCTGTTCTTCCAGGTTTGTCAATTGAACAAAAGGTTCTGTTTGAAATTTCCAGACTGAGAGATACCTGAAGTTTAGAGGGAACAACAGCCAAAACATTGTGATAATAACAACAAAGATGAGGATAATGGTGTCAAATACATATCTAAGCCAGTTTTGTTGATAGTTAATCCATCAAAGTATTCCATATATAGAGGTGTGTTGCTATTAGCAACAGTAATAACTATGCCTTTCATCCATCTGTATATGCTAGATCCTAATTGGAAATGTATCATTTATATGCAGAACATTTACATTAGATTGTCTACTTGCATGCTGATGTATTTCACCAGGGATGAATCACTTTCTAATCTATCTTTTATCAGTGAAGAGGTCATGTATCTTGGAACTTTGATAAACAGGTTCACAATATCAAACATTTGACTAATCCTCCAAAGTAAGCCAAGTTGTATGTGTGTGTGCACAACACCCTATGCAGTTATGTCAAGGGGATATAAGGAGGAGACCAACTAACCTCTCCCCCAAATTAAGTAAACTTGAGGATCATCCAAAAAGTAACCACCTGAAATAGGGCTATGAAATTAGTCATAATAGGTCATAAGAGAGAGACAAGGAACTATACTGTTCTCTCAGAAATGAGGTTGAAATAATGGGGGTAGAACACTAGAAAGAAGTGAGTTCATGGTTGTGTTTAAAAAGTAATATAAAAAGATCAAGAGTAGAGATGGTTTCTTATGCAATGCTGAGTTCAAACTTTCCTGCTTTTTAAATCACTGTTTATAAACAACTCCGGAAATTTTACTTCAATCCCAGCCACTGTAGTCTGCAGTACTTTCAGAGTTACAGATGAATTATCAACAGTATTTTATTTTAGTTTTGACTTTACTGGGACTCTGTAGCAAGAACTGCATTGCATTACATTTCCTCCAATTCTGTATTGCATTTTTTGACAGTATTTACAACATGTGGCAGTAAATCCAAGACTGAAAAGTTTTGTATTGTTTTTTTAATGTTTTTCTCTTCTATTATTAATAACACTATGTTTGACTTGGATAGCCAACTCTTTTCTTATTTTGTTTGTTTTGTCACAAGCAGTACAAGTTGATTGTACCAACTGTAAGGCGAAAAGATGGAATAAATGGTCAGGTATATTGTTCAAAGATTTATTTGGATAATTTTGCATCCTAAAGGTTCAAACTAGGAGCATAATTTAGTGTATGAAATGAAAGTGACTGCCAGTTTTGGCAAGGATACATTTAAGGGAAATTAATGTCTGAAAATAAACTCAATTTTGCATCCAGGTTATTTTAATTTTAGAAGCAATTTGTACTATTTAATGAAAAACTGTATCCATTTGAAAAAAGATTTGTGAATAACCTGCAAGTTTACCTTGGAGGAAGGGTGTACATAAACTTTTCAACCTACTGAAGTAACCAATACAGGGGAGAAATAGACGTATTAATTTTAACAGGTATTAGATGACAAAATAGTATGTTTTTCAGTGGTTTTTGAAAACTTCTTCCAGAAACAGTAATAATGAACTCTTCTCATGATCAACTATGCAAAAATTATATATATTGGGGTTTCCAACGTTTTTTTCCTCATTGTTGCTGAATCATTGTGGGTTGGATTTATGAATGTTTCTAATTGCTTTTCATCTCTAGTACACAAAAAATATGGATAAAAAAGGTTTTTGTTCAAAGATTACTAAATGCAGTATAGGTCTGTCAGAGAAGGTATCAATTGAAGAACAAGGATCTATGAAATAAAGATTGAAATGCTAATCTGAATAATTCATGAAATAAATGTTAATGAAAAATTTTAGAAATTTGGATAACAATGGTGAAATAAATTCTTCTTCTGCAGGGATATGAACAGAAAATTACGTGATGATAAGGATGAAGCTGAAGCAAGGCGGGTATATATGCATTTGTACTTCTAGTAAAGCTGTGAGCATTTCACTTTTTCTCTCAATCGCTCATTTCAGCAGAATCATTAAAAGAAATCTTTATAATTAGACATGATCTTTAATTATATTTTTTTCACTGGTATTCTTGTGAGAAAACTGACAGAAAAATTGCTAGAAAATATATTCTGCTTTTGATTTTATTATCTCTTGATTCTTTTTTAATTCAACTTCTTTCAAATTGAATCATTCACAGCTTCACTATTTTCTTTGTCTTTATATTACAAGTTAATGAATAATGGCTAATGTCAAAGCAAACCCCTATCACTGTACCTTTTGTTTGTTTGCATATGTTAGCAACAAAATACACAAAAATGTTTATTGCTCTATAAATGAACTTCAGATGAAAAATTAAAATAGCTTCACTTTCTTTGAAAGCGAGTTGCTAATTAATATTGCTTATTTAAAATATTTTTTTTAGAAGAATGGTTATGATCCAGAACCTAATCACACACAAAAAAAGTTGACTCATTACACATCACTAAAAGAATGCATCAACTACCTTCTTTTCTTTTTCCATTTTTCTTTTTTTTCTCTCTTTTCTCTTCTCTCTTTTCTTTTTTTTTCTTTTCATTATTTACATTCTGACTAAGTGTCCACATCTTGTTATTTTTTACCATTGTGTACTCCTTCATGTGTCTGTCACTCTAGGTAATCTTCATTTGAACTGAATCCTTTATTTAATCTACTGGGAATAAATTGTTCTTGTTCCACTGTCCATGTCTAAAGAGATTTCTTCTTTTTACTACTGTTCAATTATTGTTCATCTTGTGTTTGTACTATCCAACCCAGAAATTGAACTCACAATTACTATGTCATCAAATTCATATGAATTTGGTGGTATAGTAATAGTGATTGACAGTCATCTGAAGAAGGGTGGAGGGAAAAATGGCTGAAATATTTTAATAATAACAAAGATTAGGACACTAGTCCAAATATAAATCATGTAAATAATCACTACTTCTCATCACAGAAAATCAGGCAGAAATTGCTTTTATTCATACAGTTCAGAGGACATAGGTTTTCAGTGCTAATGCATTATTATTATGCATGTAGCAGATAGAAGCTTTGGTCATTAAGTATTAATATCTGCTAAAACAGATTTATATAGCACATGAATACAAAAGACATCCTAAAATAAAATGTCTACTAACAATCATGGATATAAGGAAATATTGGACCGCTTCCATTTAGTATATTATTTAGTATTACTACTACTACTACTACTATTAATATTAATAATCATGGGCAAAAAGCCTGTTTAAACAGACTTTTTCTGTCTATGACAGACAATATTTTACTAGATTACCCTGGTGATCATCTATGTGATTCTTTTAAAATGTCTTGCAGTATACTAGTAATAACCACTGACAACAAGACATGATTTCATTGTCCCTTTTAATGTCATTGATAGGAGCGGTCTGTAATATATACTTAATAATATTCCAGGGCTTTCTCAAGATTAAGAAGCTCGGATGGATAAGTATTTTAATTTCTTAAGCTAATCTACAGGATTATAAAAACTTAATTATTTCATAACTGTTGTTATGCAAGTAACACAAAATGAAATCTTATTATTTTACACTAAATAAAAATAGAGACAATTATTTAATAGCTTTTTTTTTTTTCAAAAATTGGTTTTAGCAAGGTCAAGTAGAATCATTAAAAGTTTTACAGTGAAGTTATTTTATAGTTTTTATAAAAAGTAAGTTTTTATGTAGTTGTGCAATATGTTAAAATTAACAAATGTAAAGAATGGGGAATTTTCATAGAAAATATTTTAATAAATGAACATTTTTGCAGAAGTTGATTTCTATTTGCAATTCTGGTCAACTAACATAGTATGTATAAAAATGACAGGATTGTTTACATATAGATTGGCACTTCTGCCTAGGATCAGTCTAGCATCCGTGCATTCTTTGAAAAATATTACACAAATAAAATCTATATGAATAGACATTGTTTTTTTTTATATGTAGATACCAAACACTAAGAATAGAAAGATCAAATAAGACAAGAGGGTAAATCAACTTCTATGGTTGTAACTGATTGACTAGTTACACATATACACAATACATTAACATAGTATATTCAGAATTTTAAATGGAAATTAATAGTTAAATCACAAAAAGTAGTTTAGTTTGGAATAGTAGTAATTCAATGGAAATTAACCATAATTTTCTAAATACCTATTGTATAGATTTATTATTCTTACCAAAATTCTTTTCTCTCCTGATTCATGGAGATTAAAACAGCTTTCCCAAAGTGCAAACAATAATTACATGTTATTAAATATTTCAACTCAAATTTATGTGCTAAGACTGGATGCAAAAAAACTGTTCAGTAGTACTTAACATGAAGAATAATTAAATTCATTAGGAAATAATTAAAAAAATCAGTGACTTTTTAATCTATTGTCTAATAAAGTTTTATTTAAGAGGAATAAAAAATATATATTTCTATAATTTGCTATTAATATTTTAACCCTTTCCAATCCAGAACTAAAATGAATCAAAATTCTATTATCATCATAAGTAATTATTGCTTCTTATGCTTAACTCTGCTTGCCAAGAATTGGATGCTTTCTTATTGGCTTCATGAAGCCTATCTGATGTGCAAATGTAATTGACATTGTCCTCTGTTTGAAAAGTATTCTGTTTCAACAACTCTATTATGCAAACCTCAAAATTTGGTACTGCTTAAATGCCTGCAATTGTTAATGTCAAAATAAGATTGCATTGTTGTTTCTCTGCGTAATGTCTATATATTTTTATTGTTAGATTCTCTTAGATACCATTATAAAATAGTAATTTTGTGTGCACCTGCATGTGTGTGAATAAGGTATATTTAGGCAGTAAGTATTCATCCAAACATGTTTGAATAAAAAGAACCAACAAGGACTATATGTTTCGGGGGTTATTATATTTTTCCATTTTTTGGATAATGTGTTATGTATTTTGTTCAAAGTTGTGGATAAACTGTACATTTCAAAAGCCCAGCTTCCCAAAGAATACCAGGATGCAGAGAAAGGAAGTCCAATGGCCACATAAACACCATGTTTGTTCTTGATAATGACTGAAAGTTGAAAGTACTTGAACAAAAATAACAAAATATGAACTTTGGACAGTTTATCCAAAACTTTGAGCACAATACTCAACATCTTATCCTTTAAAAATTAAGGAGACAGATCTTGTTAGTTCTTTTTAATCAAACTTTATATATATAGAGAGAGAGAGAAAGAAAGATTTGGTTAAATTTCAATAAAAGTTCCTTGTTAATTATTTTTTTTATTTACATTTGATGTTTCTGATTATTTTCTTGATTTTATGTTCATATTTAAATATATATATATATATATTCCTATGCCTCACTACTTTTATCAAGCATTAGCCTTTCTCAAAGACTTTCAGGGTTTTATGTTGTCAGTGTGTTCACTTTTAAATATAGTATTTTTCAGAGTTTGTCTTCTATTTATTTATTTGTTAATGCGAGAAGCTGAAGTGAACATATGAAATGGGATATTTGAAATTGAAACCAATGACATAAAAAAATGTTTTTGATAATGGCTAACTCTAGCTCCTACTTGAAAGAACTGAGACATAGGAAATATATTTTCAAATATGAAACTGAAATCATAAAAAAAAAACAAATAACTAACAAGGAACTTTCATTGGTACAAATAAACTTGTATAAATGAAAAATCACTGCTTAAATACTACAATAAATAAAATTAAATGTCCACTTATCTTGTCCCTACACGTGAGTTTTATGGATATTACATCCACTCTACAGTAGAATTTGATTGTAAAATTGGATTTTAATTTTAATTCACTTTTACAATGAGTGGATGTAATCTCCATGAAACTCAGTAGCGACAAAATCAATAAATATTTATTTGTATTTATTACTATTAATGTTTTTTGATATTGAACACTATAATTACAAAAAAGTTTGGTTTTAAAAAAAAAAATGTTATCTTCCCTGGTTGGACATTTTTATTTTGCAAAACATATATATATATATATATATATATAAGTGAAAAAAAACAACTGCTAAGAATTACTTTGAATTGTATTGAAAACCAATGTTTCCTAGGAAAATATTATTGTTTTAAAGAAAACACTTTATTTTTTTTATTTTGCTGCATTGTTATAATCAAAGTTATACTGACTTGTTTTTTTGTTTGTTTGTTTTTTTTTATATATATATTTTTGAAATGTTATTCTCAGAAAAAAAGTTGCTTGGCATTTTTATTTTTTAAACTTCTAGCCATGCTCCATACCAAAAATTATTTATTTGAAAAATTATTACAAATTTGATTTTAATAATTTTTTTATTTTTAGATTTACCCCAAATTATTAATGATGAGATTCATAATATTGATTTCAGATAATTTTCATTATTTTTCCATATTGATATTGTTTATTTCATTCATTTTGTCATGATGCTCTAAAGCAATAATTGAAATATATATAAGTCTACATCTGCAAAATTTGGGTTTCTGTTTTGTTTTTTGTTTTTTTTCCAATTCTACTCAATGCAAAATTAAATACAAATTAGATCATATGTACTGGAAAAAATAACTCAAAATAAAAAGCTATCACTTTGATTGATATTTTTGTTTGATGTGATCATTTACAAGGTACTTTAACATTGTAAACAGAATATCATAGATTTGAAATATAAATTTGAATTTTATATTAACACAAGTTTAATGATTTAAAAGATAATAAAAAACACAAATGGATAAACATTATATTTTCCTTATTTGTAACAAATAAAAAAATTCAGAAAATTTGTTACAAAATGGCAAAACATTTTCTAAGAAATTTTTAATGCAAAAGGAGTTTCAATTTTATAGAAGTCTTTTTTTTTTAAACCCAATTAAAACAGCTACAATGAGAAAATGACTTATTTTCTTTGTTGATTATGTATTTTAATTGCTGTGCTCAATAACATTTTTGTATGTTTCAACAATGATGTGTGTCTCTGGAAGTGTTTATAAAAATGTTCTCTTCTGTTCAACTAAGACACACATAATACTGAACATTATAAATTCCTTTACAATTATAATTCATAATCACAAAAAAATGTTTGGTTCAGTTAAAGTTAACATATGAAAAAATACTCACCTGGTTTTAACTAGAAAATACCTAGCTTTATGATTAATGCTTAACTCATTTGAAATAAGCATGACTCATTAATAGGAAAACTGATTTAAAACAAAACTTAAAAATATTTTGTGTGTAACTTGTTTTGGTTTTCAATGATTTACTTGTTTACAGAACTTATGAGTAAATGTATTTTTCTTCAGTTTCAGTTTTTTTAAATTGACTTCAGTGGGTTTCAAACTAAATTTTCTTTTTCTTTGGGCAAAAACATTTCTTATTTTTTTTTTTTTTTTCTTTCACTATTGAATTGAAAAATACATCCTAATTATGATTATATAAATACTTAGATATTTAACTAATTTTTAAATAATAGATGCATATTAAAAGTGAAAAAGCTTTGAGGTTGTAGTGCAATAAGCTTTTTGGAAAGTGCTTGAAAATCATTATAAAAATAAACCTTTGATCTTTGTACCACAGTGAGCAACAATGAAAAGTGACTACAAATTATTTTCCTATAGGATTCTTTAATCACAGTTTATTCCATTCAAGAACATACATTTAGATTTAATTCTGCTGTTGTATATCAAATAATTATTCAGTTAAATTCTTTTCTGTTTTAGTTGATGTTTTCATAAATGTTGTCAGTTCATCTGCTCTAAAATTTTATAATGTTCTACTTGTGTTGTTTCATTGCTCTTCTACTATTAACATTGGCAGGCACCTGTAGAAAGTCTTCATGAAGAATTATTAGAGGTATTTAAATTGTTCATAGCACTGGATTAAAGGGATATTTTTTACTCTTTTTATTTTTCTTCCTCTATAAAAGATAATCATTTACTTATTTGTGCCCTATTTATTATTTATTCCTACAGTTTACCCTAAACTCAAGTGGACTTGTCCTTAAGGACAAATTGTATAGCTTAGAAAGATGTTTGAATTATGTCCCTTATTTTAGGGCTAATGCATCTTTATTTTTCTTTTTAATAACCTTAAAGCCTTTTTCCTTTATCTTCTGCACAAGTTGCGATGTCAAAACAATTACTTTAACTTTTCAATCTATGAGCAGATATTAGCTAAATTTTTTAATGAGCACCCACCACCTTTTTATTTGATACTGTATGCAGTAGCTTTTATTTCCTTTTGCCCTTTCAAGACTGCTCATCATCAACCAATTAATTCCTCTCTGAAGCCTCATGAAATGACAAGTCCATCTGGATTGCCTCCTCTTCACTTGTAGAGAATGCATTGTGAGCATTCTCCAACATATTTGACAAGGATCAAATATACTTGACATGGCATGGGACACCATCAACCCTGATGAATTACGGGCTGATGATCTTACTGACCCTCTCTTGTTCAAACTCTGAGGCATTTTTACACAAACAGTGTCTCACACTTCACACAGATTATGTATCACTTCAGATCCTATATCAATGCCTTTCAGCTGAACCTCATATTTATGAATCTCATTGGCAGGCGCAGTTGAGGATGAAGCCTCATCCTTTGGTGTTATGTTGTACCAGTACACTGCCTCAGGTATAGAACGCTGCTTTCTCATAGCACTTCTTTTGATATTACTATAACATCTTTCTACTATTCCATTTCCCAAGGGAACATTTTCACTTTGAAAACATATCAAAATGCCCTACTCATACACAAAATCTTAAAAAACAAATTTTAATTTCCGGAATGCTATGAAACGGTCAAATGGTGAGCCTCTTTCAAAGAAATACAGACTTTAGTTGGTGTATGACAACTGCAGAGTCTTGCCAAAATAAAATGTCATCAAATGTGAAAGACTGCAGTTAGTGTCAAGTAATGCCTGCCAACATAACACATAATATCCATTCCTACCAGATGTCTATTTCTAATATTCCTTTTTCTGCCAATGCACTGGTGCTGGATCTATAGATCGATGGGCTCTGTATTTTTTAGTCATCAACTAGACAGCTACTCTTGACATGGAAGTGTAAACTCATTTGACAAAATAGTGTTCTTTTCACTCTGGTATGTTCATAATACTGATCAGTTAACACTATTTGACTGGTTTCAGCTTTTCTACAATAGCAGCACACAGGTTTTATAAGCTCAATTTCTTCATTCACTCTACTGAACCATTTCTGTGGCACTTTAGTTTGTTTACTAATTTCTGGTCAGAGTTCACCAGTAAGATGTCAACAACATTATTATATTCCTTTATTAATGCACTAAGGGTATTGAGCTGTCTTCTCAGCATCTCATTAGAAACCTTATTCAACCTCACCTTACTAGTCAGTGATATACAGGGTAGGATTTAACCTCAAAATGCAATACCTCTTTCAGCATAGCATCAAGTTCCAATATGTTAATGTACTGTACATCATTCATTGGACGCAGCTAACCTGCATCCTCAATTATGAACCCACTAGCTTCCAAAAATTTTAAATTCTTGAAAAGCTTCCATCCACCTACACCCCAGTCTTCTTGCAAGGAGTCATATCATACTTTTGAGGGGATTATCATTCACATCTCAGAACTTTATGATTGTGATAACTTTATATTTTATTATCCTAGTTGCCATGAAGTGCCACTCACACCGGAAAGTGCTTCACAAGTTTCTTGCAAATGGAAGGAATTTCTGCAAACTTGTTTCCAAAGTAATTTTTAATGCCAAGATTTCTAAGACTAGCAATTAAGCACCACTTTCTAATCATTATATCTCCTTATATTTTGTCCCACCTCAGAATCCTTGACACTTGCATCAGGATAGATATTTTTATTAACAAATATATTGTTGATATACACTGATATTGCCCTTCTAATGAACTCCTCTTGCAACCACACAATTCTCAGAATAAGCCTCATAACCAGCAGTGCTACATTGAGGCCAAATCCTAATCTTGTAAGGCAGTATACCTTCCTTTTAAACACAACTGTCTAAAATAGTCACAATGACTGATGAATTTGTAGGTTTGCCTTCCTGACATTAATGAGATTTATGTTTTTCTCTTTTTGCCATATCCTCATATGCAAATGTCTCAACATAATCCATTGAACTATTATAAAATACACCTTCAGAGGAATCAAGTTGTGGAGGATGAAACAAACATTTTTGCTTTACATACCATAGCAAAAGCCATTGTCCATTCACACATGAATCACATCTTCATATTTCTCTTTAACTTGCAATAATCTAGAACTTTATTCTGTAGCTTCTCAGGCTTCCAATTATCTGACCATTTCCATGCTATAATGCAAATCTTTTGCTTGTCAATCTTGAAAATCTAGCTCATCAATCTGAATGACCAAACATAAGGAACAAGGTGCATTCCAGAAGTTTTGAGATTGTTTTTCAGGAGTGTCATTTATTAATTTCAAAGTACAAAACTGTAATGTCCTTCAAATTAGGATCCTCTGACTCCAATGCCCTTATTGTAGGACTCCAGCCACTTTGTGAAGGCACATGGAAGTTATTCAAAATGAAGGTATCCAGGATCCTTGTCCCAGCCCTCTTCATCTTTTCAATGTCTTCAAAATGACTCCTTTTAAGGTTCTCCTTCAGATTGGGGAACAACCAAAAGTCACAGAAAGTTTGGACTGTAGGGAGTGTCAACACAAAACTTGCATAACAATCTTCCAAATTTTCTTTACATTCTGACTGCATTCTGTAAACTAGTCAGCTGTGTTCAAAAAGCTGTTACACCTGTCTCCTTCAATCTGGAATAACAAAAGTTGGCAGGTCAGCTTATTAGATGTATATTAATAATATACTACTATTTTATAACTGCCTCTACTAAAAAAAATGTTTCAAAAACTTCTAGAATGCTCCTGGTATTTCTTCTATAAAACACTATATCCAATTGATTGACCAAGATACCACTGAACGACTTAGTGGCATTAATTCCAAGGAGGTTGAATCCTAATGACTTTTTATCTACTGCCAAAACTTCAACCTCAATCAAATCCACATTGCAGTTTGATATTTCCAATACTAAAGCACTTATGAGTTTTTCACATTAATAGTCAAAATTTTCACATCTTGCCTTCTTCCATAACTGACAAACTGGTTTATACTTGCTCAGGCAGGAACATCTAGAATCTACCAAATCTTAGCATGATGTTCCATCAGTTTGGTCCTCAATTACATCAAATTTATATTTTTCCTGTTGGTGAACACTAGTGCTGATATCGGCTTCTCACCATTCTATTTCCTGAACAACCTGATAAAATGGAACCTAATGCTTTGTACCAATAACCTTCTACATTCCTTGATCTTCATACATGACTGCTTCTCATACTTGTTGAAGCAAACACTTTTTCACCATATTGTCAGGTTCATGATTTTTTCACCATATTGTCAGGTTTATGACACGTATGCATTTTTCTGTTGATATTGGTTCTGACAATTTTTCTACAAATATCTTTTGTCAGAATTTTTGAGATGAAGTATTATCATTATTTTCTTTGCTATTTGAACCAATATATTCATTTTGGTTATTGTACTCACAATGTTTCAGCAATTGTACCCTTGAGCTTTTTTCATACTTGGTAACCTTCTCAATATTTTGATCCATACAGCAGATTTTTCTCATTTCACTTTCCATGCTTTTCATATCAATTAATAATCATCAGTCTTACTCACCTTTGTTTTGCTTGTTTGTTTCTTCCACTGAACTAGAGTATGTGAGTTTTCAACACTACTAGACTCGGATTGAACGCATGTCTAGGAACCTGATATGTTTTAACCAACACTTTAATCCACTAGGTCATGTGTTGAAGAAATAAATGCTGTGTACAATGCTTCTTTTATGTATGCAATGCCCTTCTTTATCTCACTAAATTATTGTTATACAGTGAATGCTCCACCAGACAAAGTAGAATGACTCTTTCAGGTTTCCTTATATTGTATAGATGACCTATCTGTTCAAGTTTTTCCATTCATTTAACCAAATTTACATTTAGTGCCACTAAATTCTGTTATTAGTATTGACTTAATACATCTTTCTAAATTTGCTGAAATAGTTTGCATGAAAGTTCAACAAAAAAAGTTTTTGTTTGCAAATAAAAATCCTTTGCTGATAAATAATCACCAAGTACTAATAAATGATTCAGTCTTAACTTCCATTAAGTAAAGAAGCTCAAACAAGATATTCCCTACTACACTCTTTTCTCCTGATTATATATTGATTGAGGCCATCTTGAAATGTTTTATCACAGTTGCTGCCACATGGCACAGCCTTTGTTGATCCTTCTCTTTGGCAAGTGACACAGTATCAATAACACACTATAAAGATTTCTGATGGAAATAAATTTACAGAAAGAAATTAGGGAGGATCATGAAACTAATCAGACTTTAGAAAATAGTTTTCTTTTAAATGTTTATTGATTATTTGCATATATTTACTCTACTGAATAAATAAAAATCATTTCTTATGACAATGTTCTGGGGATAATTATTGTCTTAATAAAATATTAATTACCTATTTTTCAATATTACTGTCATACTTCATATACTTTATTTGATCAACAAAGCATTAAAAGATCTAAACTAATATCACTTCCAATAGGATTTTAACTGCATCCTCTAAAATAAAATTTAAAAAGTAAGATCTTCAATTATTTAATTTATAATGCTGTATAATATAACCAGAATGTTTGTTTCCTTTTATCAATAAGTAGAACTCATCCAAACTAGAAAGGATTTGACTTTGGTTTCATCAACTATAGACCTGTTAATATTACATCATGCACACGGCTCTTAATTCACTCTCTTGTTGAAATCCAGTCTTGTCTCTGTTATATGGAATCTCTTCTCATACTATGCATGTCTACCTGTTGTAAATTTCATAAGGGATGGCACATTTTTATCAAACTATTAAAAAAATCTCTGTTCATCTTCCTTTTTTTTCTTTTTTTTTTTACAGTTTTTTTTTCTTAAAAATTTTCTAATCTTATTTGAAATTACTTAACACACTCTATATTTATAAATATATGCCTTTTACTTTATTATAATTCTGTTATAATTAATTTTCACCAATTACACCTAAGTATATTATTCTATATCAGCAGGTTTAAGATTTTTATGATCTTATATTTTCTGCTCTGAGTGGATATTTGAAATGATTTTTTACTACAACTTAAAATACAAATATTGTGATTTTACTGACTTTAAAAATTAATTTTAATAACATTTTACTTTTTGTATTTCTTCATAAAAAAGAATTTACCCTCACTGATGTATTTCTTCATAAAGAAATACAACAATGAGGGTAAATTTTGAGACTCCTCTATCACTATCTACATGTTTGATGAGGAAAGTCTTTTAGTAAAACAATGATCTTGGAAAAAGATTACATTTTTGTTAATTTCTTATTTTAATATCTTTTTAACATATGTATTTTTCTACTGATATTCTAAGTAGAGTACTTATAAAAATTATATATTCAAAGTATGAGAGTGGCCCAGTAAATCTAACTTGACATGATGTGATGAGCTAAATTTTGATCTGAAATTTTCATTGTATAATGTCTATTAATATTCACCACTGAATTAAGTTCATTAACAAAGGAGATTATATTGTAAAACAAATGCTGATGTTTTTATTATGCTGTTATATACTTATTGATATATGGATAATAAAAATAGTTAATAAATAGTTGGCATAATTCAAACAACCTACTGAAGTACTTTTTTTTTCCAATTGAATGGCAACTTTACTTTCAGTTTAAAATTTTTTTTTTCTTTACAATATATAAAGAAAGTACACCAAAAAATTTACATTGTATTCACTTTTCTGTATTGTATGAAAAAATTAATTTTAAATTCAAATGCTATTAATAATTTAATTATGCCAGCTTTTATACTGAGGTTTGTTAATAATATTGCTAGTATTTTAAATTCGTTTTATTTTCTTTGTGATTATAAGTAGTTTTTTCAAACAGTATATTCAAAGTTTGTTTAGAAAAAAAACTTTCTATGCTTTATCTTTACATTTAGTTTTCATATGATTGACTGATTCTAGGTCATCTTAAAATGTTTATAACATGAATTATTTTTCAGATACATGTATGAGTGAGATGTCATTTAAAACATTGAATTTTTAAAGAATGAGTGTACAAACTTACAAAATATTAAAATTCTTTCATGCTACAATTATCATTTATTTGCTATACATGGTAATAAAAAACATTTTTTTAGTTTTAATTCTTACCTAATTGTGTTAGACATTTTAATAAGGAAAATAGTGTGTCAATTTTTTTATACTGAAAGTAATTTTTAAAAATATTTCAGCATTATGTTCTGATAATGATTTTATTATTGTTGTTTTATTCATGTGGACAGCACCATGAATGGAAGAGATATTATGTAAGATACTTTGATTTGCATGTGTATTTTTAATCACTTAATTTTCATAAATCTTTATTCTTCAATATCTTTAGTTTTGGTTTTTGGCATTTTTTAATCTATTAAAGCTTCTCATTTCATGTAGGAATTCTACATGTCTTCAAAGACTATTCCTCTGAAATAGAAAATTCAGAACTTTTGTTCAACTAGCCTTGTCTGAAGCTATCAAAAGATAGAAACTACATTCTTGATCAAATATTTGGTTATTTTACTATTCTAATTCCTTAATATATATTCAAGCAGTTAAATATGAAAGTGTTAAGTTTAGTTTAGAATAAAATGTGAAGAGTTAACACTAAGTGATATTATCTTGATTTTTTTTTTTTTTTTTTGCTCTGAAATATATGAATTTTAGACTGACAAAAGAGATTATGTATAGACCAGAATAAAAGAAACTGATTGCTTTTAGAATGTCTGTCTTTATAAATATTTTTTAAAAACCATTAATGAAAGCGATATTGATTCAAGTTAACTGAATATACTGGGAGGTAATCATAATAGAAAGCAATAAATCAAATTTTCACTTTGTTGAATGGGTCACTTCAATGAAAAATCAAAAGTTAGAAAATTAAAGGGAGATTACTTTTATATTTGAATGGTGCTTTTTAAATTTTTTTTTTAATCATTTCACCCCAAGCAAGGAAGGAATGCCACTAGTATGCAAGGGGGTTACAGTGAGTGAAAGTGAGAGAAAAGACTGGGTATAGGGGGGATTGAGGAAAGGATAAAAGATGAACAGGATTCAAGAAGATAGAAGGTGGCGATTAACATTGCATTTAAATTTTTGAAGATTGTAGTTATCAGGGAAGCAAGTTAACAGGAGGGAGTTCCACAGTCGGGAAGTGTGAGAAAAGAAACAGTTGGAGAAGAAGTGGCGGTTACATTTAACAATTTCAATAGTAAGAGGGTAGTAAATGCCAATCAAGTAGCATGCTTAAATTCATGTAGTCAGGGCACCAGGGAAATTATGTATCATTTAAAAATTACATCCATTAATTTCATTGTTGTTTATTTACAATAATGAATCACTTTTTCTCTATAAAGTTGCCACTGAAATTTTTATTCACGTAATAATGTTGCTTAATAGTTTGCTTTTATTCTAGAAATATTTAAAAACGAGTAAAAAGTGATGAAAGAGAAAAAAAACGTTTGTCCTATCCAAAATACATGCATAAATAAATTAAATATTTTAAAATGTCTTCTGTATTAATCCATATTAATCTTTCTATTTATTTTAATATTTGTATTTTAATCACCTTTTATTTATATTTTATTTTCATTACTTGACAAAAAAATTCAAGTTCCTGTTTTTATCTGATTTCAACATTAAATAATACTCTTAAATAAACTGACTTGTCAATCATTCATTATTGTAAATAAGCAACAATTAAATCAATGAGTGTCAATTTTTAAAATCAGCATTCAGATACAAAATTATGCCCCTTTAATTTCCTACCTTTCGATATTTTGGTGAAATGACCATGGACAAAGTGAAGATTTGATTTAATGCTTAAGTTTTCAGACAAATGACATTTACTGTTATGAACCAGACCTACTACAGTTCTGAAGCTAATTTCTTTCACTTAAATGAGTTACTTTCCTTAAAATGCAGATATCATTTGCATAATTGAAATAAATTTTATTGGAAAATGTAACCAATTAAAATATGAGGCACCTAGAAAGTAATGAAATGAATTCTTTATATTTGAAATTGTTTTAAAGACATGCCAATTTGGTATTGTTCCATGGTTTTTATTTAACAATAATATTTTCCTAATACAATTTAATATAAAACAACAGAATCTCTGATTGGCTTCAGAATTCTTCATTAAAAATGCAATTAAAATGGATCATCATTATTAATAGGCCTGCATCTATTACAAGAGTTTATAATTAAACAGATGAATAAAGACTAGCAAACTTTTATTGGTACCTAGGTTAGTACCAGATATACAGTCTAATTGTATCAACATAATTCATTTTTTTAAATTTCTTTTAGTAAACATGCTTATAATAAAGTATACTTGATCAGTTATTGACCCATTAATGTCCACTGTCGCATTTTAGGAATGGTGGGCATTAATGATTTAGTTAGAAACTTACAACTTATTAATGGGTTATAGGTAGAACCCTATAATTAATTTTAAAGCGTGTATTAAGGGGTTCATCAAAATTAATGGAAGAGTTCATATGCAAGTTAAGAGTTATTTTGTGACGAGAACTAAAGTTGCCAATTACATAAAAAAACAAGCTACTTTTTCATTATTATTATTATAAGAAATGTTTAATTTTCGAAAGATACACAGAATATTCAAATTTCTTTTTAAAAAATATTTTAAATGAATTGAGTTATATTTCCCATATTTTTATTACCAATTTTTTTCTATTCTGTACATAATTTCCACCTTTATCCCATTAATTTCCTGAAGGAATCTTTACTTTACTTACTTCCTCAATTCTTTTACAACTGGTACTCATACAATTGTATATGGCCAGTTGTTTGTTTTCTGCATTTCACACTTTGGGATTTATAGATTCTATCATCAAAAGAAAAATCTTATTTATTAAACAGGTTTTATGTTTTAACCATCACTTCATTTTCACTGAATTCATGTGACTATAAACTATTTACCTGCAACATTACAAAGAGCAACCAAAGAAATTTACTAATGTAATGAAAACAAATGTGATGCTACATAATGCATGTATATGCAACAAAATCATATTGTTGCAAATTCAATTTTTATTTTCTAGGATAGTGTAACAAATAAAAACTGTCATAAGAATGCAGAATAAAGAACACTAGCTTCTAATCATGTGATGAGGTGTAATTATGACTGATATTTTCATCACTAGATTTATACTAATGGATTCTTCAGACTTTAAAAGCTTCTAGGTGCAAGGCAACACTAATAATGTAAAGCACACCAGTTAAAATTTTCAATAAGTTACCAACATGCAAGTAGTGGTTAAAATGGAAATACATTTTATGAATAAAGAAATTGCTATTTTTTTATTTTTTAATGATATTCAAGATTAGTGCATAAAGACAGATTAACATTTATTTCCCTTTGGGATCAGCTGTAGAATTTTTATATTACTCTTATGTAATTATCAAAGTTGAAAAATAATAAATTTTACAAGTATTTTCTTGTTCAATTTTATTTTTATTTATATACAAATTAACCTCTTCAGTACATCACTATTTTATTTAGAATTTCTCTCATTTTCTATTCAGTCTGTTCCTATTGTAATATCATATTTAACATCTTCATAATTTGTTGTGCAATCTTATTTCTTGCGTCTTTGTATGTATTTCTCTTTTATTGAACCAATTCATATTGTTCATTCTTATTGTCACTTAAAATGTGTTCTAAATTTATTGATACAAAAATTGAAAAATCATTAGGTAAAAATATTAAACAGTAATTTTGTTTTGTTTTTCCTTTCTAAAAAGTGTCAATGCCATGAGAAATTAAGTTATTTCTATCCCCATATCATGAAAGATTTTCCATAAGATCACTTAATGAGTATTCATATGCTAACTCTATGAGATGAAGCATGACACAATGCTTTATCTCATGCTGAGGACAAGTTCTTCATGCCAGTATGAATTAATACATAATATGATTCTTACTTAAAACTGTCATTTCACTAATGTAAAAAAAATGAAATAAAATGAATTTGTAATATGAGTATATCATAAAATTTGGTTACATTATATGAAACCACAGAATATTTCTATCTTCTTGATATGAAAGAATTTATTTTAAAACAAATCCAATGAAAACAGTTCACACTAGTCACATGGTTTTCTCATCAAATTTTCTTTTAAGCAATGACAATAACATAAACTATGTCTCTGTGAAATTTATTTAGTATATCTCTTGTATTATCCTTTTTTTTTTCTTTTTTTCTTTTTGCTTTTCATATTGCAGGTGGCGCCAGAAACATTCCCACCACAGGCACTCCCGAATGTCTTGCGTCCGACACTCAACAAGAGAGGTTCCATCTTGTCCGATTACTTCAGCCCACACCCAAGAAGGTTCAGTTGTTTTGTGACTTCTGTTAATTAAACTGAATTTGTTATCCTTTCATTTACATCATATGAAAAACACCAGGATGATTCTATATAAATTCATTAATTTATATAGAAAAAAGAAATTAAAACAAAATATATACACAAAACACTGATAATTAAAAATTTAATTCTCTAATTTGTTTTTCTTCATCCACATTTAGTATGACATGACTATATATTGGGGGAAAATTGTTTTTATTTTACTATTTTTTTTTTTCTTTACTACAAATCTTTCTGAGATTAGACAATTGTTTTCTTTTTTGTTTTCTTTTTTTGTTATGAATAAAAGAAATTTGATAAATACTATTGTCTTAGTTATTCAACAAAGATAATCTCTTAAAATGATGATTTTTTTTTTTCAAATGCTATGTTCCTTCAGGATGTAAATGATCATGGCCTGCCATAGTTTCCCTTATATCTAAACTGTGCATTGTCATGAATGTTCTTAGAAAAGATACTTGTTTCTTGTTGCCTTCTCTATGGTTATAAATTCAGAATTGTCCTTCTCCTAGACTAAAAAGTCTAGTCTACCCTGTATTTGACACATAGCTAGAGGGAGAAAAGATTAACATTCGTGTAAAATGAACATAAGTTGCTTCATCAGTAACTTGGACAGCTTGGTGATTCTATTTTCTTCATTGATAAACATTAGTCCAACTTTACTTTCCCAAAATGCTAATGATGATAAATTTAAGTTAGAGATTACAAAACTTAATAATTATTCATCTAATTTTTTCATACTTTTACATTTTTGTTGGATTTATTGATGCTGTCTTTCAATTAAACTTTTTTTAGTCGAATTTTCAATAGATTTTACATATGTCAGCAAGATTATTTTTCTTTTTTTTTATACACAAACTTTAAAGTTTGTGACTCTTAAAATATTTATAAGAATAAAAATACATCAAGTTGGATAATGAATGATTTTTAGCTATATTTATAAACAAAAGAATTCATTGACATAGATATATACTTGAATTCACATCATTCCTACTGATGTAAAAAAAATACCAAAAATCTCTTCTACTCTGATGACCATTTGTCTTTTATTGTTTCATTTGATCCCATTTTGACTGAAGTCATTCCACTTTTCATTTATTATATGAAATCAAAACAGTTCTCCTTGATAGCCATTAATTACAATATTAATATATATATAAAAGGTTGATTTTTTTTTTTTTTTTTTTTGTATTTGATGTATATTTCCTTTATAATAATTTAAAAGCATTAAAAATATTGTCATCTCATATAACTGTGTAAACTTTGCATTAGTTTGACAGATTTATCTGCTTAAAAAAGATTTTTATTGTGCTAATATGAATAGACCATAAAAATCATTTAAATTCAATACTGACATCAGAATTTCTTTTTTTTTTAAAAAGCTTACAGCCAGTTTACACTGAACAAAATGCACATGAAACAATGAAGTACAATATTGAGTTTTTTCCAGACAAAATCAAGCCACAACAAATATGAATTGTGGAATTAGGGTATTCTTTTTATAAATATTTTACTGGCATACTCAAAGTATTTTGAGTATTATTTTGGGGTAAAATTTAACTTTTTTCTTTATACACACACACAAACATCTTTTTACACTTTATCAGCTGATCATAGTATTTTTAAAAAATAAATAATGCTTTGTAATTCTTTTCTTCTATACATTTTGTCCTATACAAGATCAAATAAATAGTAGGAAGATTGTGATGTGTACAATGTAAGTTGGCTCTGAAAATCAGTATCTGAAATCTTACTTTTTGCTTAGACTCAACCACTAACCATTGGTGCTAGAGAGAAATATGAAACTATCTCAACTTTAACTATAGCAAAAAAAAAATTACTTACCATAATATCATGGTAAGTATTTTTCTTTTTTTTTTACATCATCTCCTTCAAAGAAAAAGGAAAATATGTATTATGTTTTTTCTCAAAGAGGCAGGAAAGATTTGTACAAAATTTAGATTACAAGTGCTTCTCAAATTCCTAGAATAACTTCTGCTGTCAAAAAAAAATCAAACTCATTACACTAAGATCTGAGAAACACACTTGGTATCCATTGAACTAAAAGAAATGTTATATACAAACTGGCAAACTCACAACACTACTGTTTTGGTCTGTTACAGTAGGTGCCCACATGTGTTTTGTTTATATACATATCTGTGTATATGCACTTTGTGTGTGTGTATTACCAGCCAGTTATTCACACTCATCACCTAGAACTCATACATAGTTTCAAGTCTTTTCTAGAAAAGACTTTGTTATATAGGCAACCACAGCAGAGCTATGTAGATTTATCAACTGAACAAATTGAAAGACAAGAGAATGCTCAATAAAATAAAATAAAAAATTTTAAATACAAAAAGATGACTGAAGGTAGCAGAAAATGAAAAGTTCTATGTTAAAAAGTTCAAAAGCAAAAATGTACAACTATACCAAATCTAAGCATGAATACCCAAGTATTTCTCTGAAAGTTCTTTGAGATTTGCAACAAGTAATGAGATCTGCCTATATGGTAAGAATGCCATTCATGCTCAGTAAGGAGAATATATTACTTTAGGTTGGATCTTCAACTTGTATGATTATTCCTTCCTTCATTTCAACCCTGACTCTTTCTATTTATAAATACTTGTAACTATTCCTGTCTTATTCTTCATCTGTGTACAAATATCTGAGAAATAAAGGGCTTTCAGTCTCTGTGTGAGGGTCTTAGGGATGTAATATCAAATGCAAAATATGCATATTTGGAATCCACATTTAAATCCAAGTTCAATGAAAAGAATGCGCTATTTTTGTTAAGCAGAATGGGTAACAAAGACGTTATTGATTTTCATGATCCCTATTGCATATTGTATAAACTTCATAACGGCATTAATAATTCACAAGGAATGTCAGTGCAGTGTACCAAAACAACAACGACTGTACATAAATGATACCAAAGTTTTTTCTTTTTCTTAAATGCTATGTCTCTTCAGGATGTAGGTATTTATGGCTCTCTACAGATTCTTTTTATTATCTGTGAATTGCCATGACTTCTTGAGAAAGGGTGCAGTTGTTTCATGTTGCTTTCTTCAATTTTGAATTAAAAATAATCCTTCTTTTTGATTGGCTGCCACTCAAGGCTATTTAACCCACAGAAGAGATAGTCATGCCTTTCCTATCTATAAAAGTAGAGGCAACAAACTAGGATAGAGCTTGAACTCAGCTTGCCAATTCTACTCTTCTGTATTGATAATCATTATACAACCAACACATCAGTGTTTCAGCAAGTTCAAAATAAAGCTATGACTGAATATTTTTTAATAATCTTAAAAACAAACCACATTAAGTAATTGTCCTCTGTATATATCTATTGAATCTGATCTTTTTTCAAAACACCAGAAATTTAGCAAAAAGTTATAAGCATTATGTTCAACTATACAGCATCATTGGAAACAAATTGTGAAAGAATTTGGATTCTCCATGAATTCTTACCAGAGAATTGAGCACAAAATTTAACCAATTGCAACAGTTTGCTAACCAAGAATTAAACTCTTGGTTATAAAAGAAAGAAATAGGCACTATATGTTAGCAACAAACACAAAAGAAAAATGAGTGGTTATCACTCTGTCAAATTGATCACAACAATGAAACCAGAATTTCTTCCATAGAATATTTGACTGTGCATCTAGTAGAACAAGACGAGTATTGTCATGAATATTTACATCTTGGAGAAACTATGATCTCAGAACTTTATTGTTAACAAGTCAAGTACATCATGGTGTCTTATACCAGAAATCCATAACTTTGAGGAATAAAAGTGGAACATTCATAATGACATGGCAAAAGAAACTCAGGAGAAAATAAAATCATGCTAGAAAGTATTCTTTTATCCTCCATACTTACCAGAATTAGCATCTTTGGATTATCATTTGTTTCAATGACTAGAAGAATTCTTAAGGAAAAGAGATTCAGAAATAAGGAAGATGTCAATTCAAAACTCTCGGCATTATTTTCATCACTAATCCTACAATTGTATCAGCCAGTCATAGGATAATTACCTTTACATTGGTGAATATAATTGCCAATAAAAGAGATTATGCCATTAATTGATAAGATTCATTACATTTTCATCCTCTCTTTGAAAATACAATATTACTTACCCATCAATACACATAGTTTGTGCCTATAAATTCTTCTGTGAAATCTCTTAATAAGCAAACATAGCCATCAAAGTTCTTACTAAATAACACCAAATATTTAATTATAAAGATAATTACATTGTTGTTGTTATTACAACATCTTGGTTGTTGTACTCTCCAGCCTTCATTAGGTGTATACCAATCCACTAAATGTTATATTGGTAATTACATTGCATTGGACATTGAAGGCCACATAACTAAATTCTTTAAAATTTGCTAAATATAATAGCAAAATATTCTGCTTAGCATTATAACTTGTTAAATATGTGAGAATTCTAACAGGTCATGTTAGTGACTATAAACTTTTTTTCAATGCATGAGAGAGATTGTGCTAATCAATTCTAGGATAGGAGCGATTTCCCCACAATTTTTTGTTTCTCTGATTTACCATACAATCATTATCTGACCTTCTCAAACCAAAAGTGGAATAAAAATCTACCAACAAATTATATGCTGCATTTTCAAATCTACCAGTGCAATAATAAATTCAAATCCATAGATTCTTTGTGTTTTTTATCCAAGGAATAGTGAATCAACATTATTTAGAAAAAACAATTATGAGTAGAGTAATATTTAGGGCTAGTATTGTAGGCAGTAAAATTATAGGTCTCTTCAAAATTGATGATGGTATCAAGATAAATGTTGAGAATTATTGTAACTTCTTGGACAAAATGTTTTTAGAGGGGTGCAAAGGAAAGCCAAGAAGCATTAAGCCAAAGAGTCTATTCATACAGAACATTGCTTCTTCACATCCTGCAAAGCTGACTATTGCCAAAGATTTCAAAGACACCAAATTTATGGAATGGTTCTCAGCCTGCCTAGATATGAAGCAAATAGAAAATTTGTGATTTATCATTAAAAAAGATATTTATATGACAATTTTTTTTTTAAATTAATGGATGAAAGATTGATCAATGTCAAGTAGCTAATATTGTAAAAGAATTTGATTCATTTTTGCAGTTCCTCTTTTTTTAGCTGGTGCTTGTACATTTCTATGATTCATCCTTTAACTAAAAGCCTTAAGGATTAGTTTCTAGACTTGATAAGTCAGTTCTGACTTCAAAACCAAATAGAAAACACTGCTACGATATGCAAACTGACCTGTTACAAGCACTTTTTCACTCCAACATCAATAGCACTATGAATTAAATTGTTTTTCTATTTCTTTCACTTGTAAAGGTGAAGGAAATACTTGCACCTGGTATGTGTGACTTTTTTTAAAAAAAGTTATTTTTCTTGGGACATATCTAGCCTCATGGGTTACTTTAACAAATATTTCTTGTTACTTTAATCATCTTACTGCATTGTCTTTTCTTCCTTACTACATTCCTGAATTTGTTTGTTTTTTTTTTCTTTGTTTTTTTACTTGACTTTTTGTAGCTTTATGCAGTTTCTTTTGTTTCAGTTTTTACCTTTTATTTCATTTATAAACTTGTTGATTATACTGTGATCTTCAGTTTAATTTAATTGATTAGGGGTATTTATTTTTCCAATTTTTTTTTTACATCAATTGAGCACAGTTTATATCAATAGGTGCATAATCCAGTTATTAGCTGAATTTTGGTCTGAAATTTTTAGTGTATAATTTTCAATTTATGATTAATATTCAATACTGAATCAAGTGCATTGACAAAGATTATTTTGAAAAATAAATATTTGTTGTGCAAAATAAGTGCTTTTTCCATCATTAAGATTTGAACTTATTGATGCATCTTTCAAATGAATTTGAAAAGACAAACACTATTTAATAAAATTAGATGTGCTTCCGAGTTATCACCAAATGGGGTAAACTGTTTTTATCCCTTGGCCCCTTGTATGTGGATAAATGCCAGAGAAATAAAAAAAAATTTTTTTTTTTTTTTACTAAAGTATTAGGTTGGGACAAAAGTTTGGTAATTGGACATGTGATTTTGTTTTACAAATGACTGAATTTTATGATGTATATACATATTCTGAAATGTGACATTTCAATGCATCTATGATTCAACTGTAGATTATGAATTTTAAATGTTAAAAGTGAAAGTAAAGGAAAATGAGATGCATTTTCACCATTTGATACTCTCTTATTTCCAGAAAGGAAAAAAAAACACTGTACAAACAACCAAAAATATATACATAACATTTATGGAGATGATGCTATAGCTGAGAAGTGGTTTGCTAGGTTCAAAAGTGGAAATTTTGATCTGGAACACTGAAAACATTTCAGCAAGCCAGTAATCATTGATGACCAAACTGAACTCCACAAATATCATAGCATTATAAGGCATACATGAATTGCTATGATGTTTATGTGCCTCACAATTTCATAGAAAAATATTTATTGGACTGCAATTTGTTACTCAAAAGCTTAAAAAAAGGACAATTTTTAAAAAGAATGAAAGCAGGTGATGAAAAATGGATTATGTTGTGAAAAAGGTCCTGGAAAAAATGAAATGAGCCACCATTAACTGCTCCAGAAGTTAGTCTGCATCCAAGAAGACTCTGCTATGATTGGAAGGGCATTTTTTTTACAAGCTCTTTGCACAAAATCAGATATTGAATTCAGACAAGTACTGTTCTGAACTGGACCAATTAAAGGCAACGGCCAGTGAAAAGCACCTAGAATTGGCCAATAAGAAGGGTGTCATCTTCCAAATTTTGTCTCTTTCCAGACTGGGCAAAAATTGATACAGCTTGGCTGGAATGTCAAACTATACCTGCTGTAATCATCTGACAATGCAACTTCAGATTACTACTTATTTTGATCCCTACAAAATTCTCTTAATAGGAAGAACATCAATTCTGTTGAAGCCTGTAAAAACTGCTGGGTTCATAACCCAGAAAGGTGCCAAATTTTGGAAGGATGGAATCATGAAGCTGCTTTCAAAATGGTAAAAAGTAGTGGCACAAAATGGCACCAAAGTGGTTGAATAAATCTATGTACATATGTCTAAATTTAAATGCTACAACTCAATAGATTACCAATTTTAAGAGGCATAACAGATAAGAGCATTTACTCAATGAGATACAAACTTTGATTCTCAGTGTGGGAGTTAATTATACAGTGGAGCCAATGGATGGAGAGATATACTTTCTCTTACTACTGTATACTTTATAAACATCACTTCCATTCCTAATATACAAGAATTCAGAAGAAAAAACTCGAAATATTAATTTGAAAAAGACTAATACCCTTGAAAAAAGTATGAATCTGTTTGTTTTTTCTCCTTCTCAGATATGGGTTAATTAGATTTGGTGACAAGGCTCACTTGCCTGGAGGTGACAACCAGTCAAGAAGGAAAACTCTGAAATCAAAATCATCCAAAAGAGGGATGATCTCCATCAAGCGATCTTACCCTTGATACACCACTGTTGTTATGGCTACAGTATATCTGGTGCCTCTCAATGAGTTACAAGACTCACAACATGAGGATCATCAAAATAGGATATACACAACTAAAGATTCAGAAAACAAATATTATTTGGTGTTGTTCTTGCATATTTTTTTTAATCCATGAAGGTATTTTATAGTTTCTGCAAGAAGCATTATCATTTATAAATCAAAGAAAAAGTCCATGTAATGAAATATTCTCTTGAATATTTCTTGATTTGAAATCAAAATTTATTTCTGAAGCAATACAAACATCTGAAAATGTGTCTCAATTCAATTCTGGAATTAAGATTGCTTTGTTAGATGACTATACATATAATCACATAGTAAGATGCCATTTTCTTTTTTGTATGTTAACAAATATAGCTAACCCTTGTTTGTAATCTGTTTGAGATCTCATGAATGTTGGGGAAATGTGTAATAACTCTTAAGTTTTAATACTGACTATTCATATACTGGAAGTATTGTTACTAGTTGAAACAAGTGATGAAGCTGAAGTAAATGCTGAGTTAAAAATGTAACCAATCAAAAGGAAAAACAACTCGGATGTAAGCAAACTGGAAGCTGGCAGAACAATAGCTTGAATCATGTCCAATCAGGTCTTTGAAAGTTGAAAAATACAGAACTGAAGTAGTTATATTTGAAGTGGTTGAATGGTCCTCAAATGGAAAGTTAAAAAAAAAAAATAAGATTGCTCATTGGTTTGTTTTGAACATTAAATGTTGACATGAAAGATGAAAAAGAAAAAACTTACAGTGAGTTAAGTACTGAATTTATTTCTTTGTTCTTTGAACTAAGAGCAGAATTCCTTCCCTGTTTCTGATAAAGTTTTAGACATCTGCTTTTCATATTTGTTATTGTTGTTTTTGTTCTTAGAAACAACTATAAAAAGAGTTATTTCTTTTTAAGCACACACCATCTTTTTTTTTTTTTTTACTTCTTATTGTTTTGTTTCTGTGAAGTTTTATACTTATCGAGCCACATATGTTAAGTGGATAACAACTCAACTAGAACAGCATTCTAACAGACATGTGTTGCTGGTAAGTTACCATACTGCCTGACAGCTTTCTATATATTTATACCCAAAATAGCAGTTCAATGACATTGGATGTTAGGATAAAATACTATATAATTTGGAATCCTTTTTTATATAATTAGCCTTAGATGCAAGCTTGTCTTAAAAAAAATACTCAACACTAATTCACATTTTACATAGAAAAAAAAAACTTTCAAAGTTACCTAGCTTAAAATTAAGCTACTACTATGAATACCATGACTGCTAATTACATTTTCTGATCCTTGCTACTGAAAGATCGGAAATAAATATATTTTCCCTCAAATTTTATATAAAAATAAAATTTTGTTAAAGCTGAACAATTTTTTTGCAAATTGGATATTCTAAGACTGTTAAATTGGATTTATAAATGTTTATTGTATTACATTAAATATGACTGACATCATTTTGGTGGAGGGATTCAAAATAAAAAAATAATTTAAAAATTATTTTGTTATTAAGCAAGATAAATAACATAGAAAGAAAAAAACTTACTAACAAAATTATCAGTGGTTTTGTTTTAATCTAGCCACCTATAAAAAAATAGTGTTGTTTTTTGTCATAGCATGATGAAAATTAAATGTTTAAATTTTTGAAAGATACAGGTAATCTTACCTTTTAAGCTCTAATGAAAGTCAGAAAAACTTATAAGGATTTTAAGTGTTGGCATTCATTAAATATTGTTATATTTTTTAATTTTGTCTTAAGATGTAGCATATATAAATTTTTGAAGGAAGGTTTGATTCTTAACATCTATAATAAAAATTAACTACATTAAAATATTTATAATCATTGTTTATCAATTGACTTCTAAAAAAATCAATAATTATTTTATTAATAAAATGCATTCAGATAAGTAAATTAACAATGAAGCAATTTTAAGGGAAAATGAAAGCTTTTGATATATTGTATTTCAAAATAAATTATCTATGGTTATTAATTTTAAACTATCTTTAATTTTTACATTTTTATTTAACAATTTTGAATAAATGCACAAGGAAGTATTGTTTTTCAAGAGTTTTGACTAATATATGAATTACAATTACTGAGATCCAAATGAATTACATCATACAGATGATAATTTCGACCATGTGCGGATATTTTTACCTGTTTTTTATTTTATTTTTATATATATATATATATATATATATATATATATATATATATATATGAGGGTATATGTGATTTCATGCATAATTTTCAGAATTTGCTGTCTATTTACAGGAACTCCGAATACTCTCAGATAGGAAATTCCCCACATGAAGATGATGATATATATGAAATGGAAGAACTGGACTGTACATATACTCCTAACAGTAACAATCACTTCTATCATCAAAACTTTAACCATAACAACATTGTCAACAGCAATAGCAACAACTGTAAACATCATGATTCCACAAACAAACGCAATGCTTGGATTAATCATAAGCAAGCCAATAATTTCAGTTCATCTAGTACAGCATCATCAACAATCATGAATATGGAGAGAGACTACCAGAATAAAAGGTAAGTACAGCAAAGCTCAACTTGTACCTCCAACTGACTTTATTTTTTATGATTTCTAACTAGAGTTTGTTTTACTGGACAAAGCTGACTTTAATGCATTTAATGAAGATTGATCTCACTCTCAATGTCTTGTAAAATAAGTAGACTGCCCACTGTATAACTATGCTTTTGTTTTAAACCTGAAAAAAATCAGAAGATCAAGGAATAATTTTTTTGAAATGAAAAAAAAAAAAAAAAATAGAATAAAACATTGGTCATTAGTAAATTCATTTTTAGTGATGCTTCCTATTAAATCCACTCAAGATAATTTTTATTCATTATATTTCCTGTTTCATTAATCCACATTATGAAGAGGCCTGAGTACTTGGTATAAGTCAATGGCATGTAAAACTAAAAGTTCATACACCTATTGCTATAAAACCACTTGTAGTGCTTCCAAAACTTTCATCCAGTGATTAACTTGGGAGTCTGAGATGGTTTCAGAGCTTAAACCTCATTATCAATAATCTAAGGCACCTTACCAATACCTCTGGATATTACCGTATGTCAAAATTCATGGAAATGAATAAAGCTTTTGCCCAATATAGTAAGCCGCTTTTCTGATTTCGATATATCAAATTGAGCCAAATATGTCAAATATGATAATAAAACATCAACATCCTGCATCAATAGGAAATATATTTGCTGTCCAACGATATTCACTGTACTTTTCATATTTTCCAACTTACATCCATCAGACCAGTTACCGTATATACTTGTGGATAGGTCGCACTTTTTTTACCAAAAATGTCACAAAATATTAGGAATGCAACCTATCCACTCAACATAAATGTAAAACAACTCTACCTTGTCATCATGATTTCTGAGAAATTGGAAATGATACCCATAAACACTAAAGCTGTGGATTCAGTTCTGAATGAATTTTAAACCTATAACTTGATATATAAATGAATAAACACTTTTTTTCTAAATGTGCCATAACAATACCACTACAACAGTTACCTCCTTTTGTTTACATGATGATTGATAAAGTGTATTTCAACTGCAAAAGTGTATTAATAATTGTAAGTTTTGAAATAAAGGTAGATATGTGATAATTCTTACATTTAAAAAGGGCTGTGTAACTCCTCAGATTATGGTGCGACCTATGTGCAAGTCAACAGTAAATCATCAATTATTAAGTCATAAAGTAGGAGTGCAACCTATCTGGTGGGGCAACCTATCCGTGAGTATATACAGTAGCATTTTCCTCAAATGGAACCATTAATTCAACAATATAAACCGTTTTTGAATTAACCAAACAAATAATAATGTCAGGATGCTGAGCTGTCATAATATTGTCATCTCGAGTTAAAAAAGATTATTTCTTAATATTCTATAATAGAATTATATAGTATAAACTATAATTCCTGTAATTTTTAAATGATATGCAATTCTATTTTTGCATGTATAGTTTTATCAAGTTTCTCATGTTAATATTGTCTTTTAAAAGCAATGTACTATCACATTAAAATATACAACAGGTAACTTTACAAGACACTTTCTCACAACCATTGTTCAAAGCAGTGTAGCCTTTTCATTTGGACAAATATCTTGTGAAAATATCTATAGGGACTAGAAATGAATACAACAATTTGTTTAATAAATATTACTAAATGTTTGGTTTGGTTTATTGCCATATCAACTCAAATGTAAGTTATTTAATGTCAGAATTATTTAGTTGAATGTTGCATATGTTAAAGTAATTACCCTGTTATATGTATTTGTAGTTGATAGATGATTCCTTTTTTTTCTTTTTTTTTTATTGAAAATGAAATGAATAAAACACACAATAACAACAATAAGACTTTTGAGATGTGTTGACATTAATGACAAAAATGTATTTTTCTTTTTGTGATGTTAATTAAAATATTGGTAGTGTGTATGTTAAAAATGTTCTCAGTGTTATTGTATCTTGTTTTTTTTAAAGTTTGTGCTTACTTGATTTTGCTTGTTCCAAAAATTTTGTTGTTAAGGGTAGCCTTTGAGACTGTCAACTGTTGATTTTCACGGAGCGATGGTGATCATTCTAAGTGTTGTTGCTTTTTACTACTGCTTGTGATGGAAAGGTCATTTTTATAATGAAGTTTCAGATTTTTAGAATGATGAAATATTTTATCTTTATTTTCAGAATAATGAAATTTCCTTATCATCAATCATCACTGGTGGGATGGTTGTTTTTAGAATGATGAAATAACATCATCATTCTGCATCATAACAGGTTCCTTGTAACAGAATCGGGTCAGCCTGACAAAAGACTGAGCTGGTTGTATGTGGTGCTGTAATCACTAAGAGTTACATCCCCTTCCACAATGGGTTGTTGAGAGAAGACATTCTATTTAGAGTAGGTGGTGCTGACTATTTGCATATGAACAATACTAGGCAGGTATTAGCCAATAATCAGCGTGGAACTGGGATTGAGATAGCTATATAACACCAGTGTTTTTCACAGTCAAGAGAGGTGCTTCTGATGGGCGAATACCAGATGAACACAGGCTATTTTGGCGACTGACGAACAACGGCAGATCCCACATTCGATTTAAAGCTAATTCCCGAGTTTGACAGATTGGCATTCGGTCTGCCAGTGGTTGAATAGATAGAGAAGCTGGAACTCATTTGCTGGTTATTCAGAGTGAAGCGTTTGGAGCACGCGATCCCTTTGAGACTTATGGGCAGAGCATTTGCAGTTTACCAACAATTGGATGAGAAAGCAAAATCTGACGTTGACCAGAAAAAGACTGCCTTAGTTACAGCCTTTGCTACAGATTCGTTTATGGAGTACAATCGGTTCATTGAGCAGCACCTGCAGTACGGCAAATCTGTGGATATATACCTGGCTGAATTAAAGAAACTTGTGTTCTTGATTGGTGTGATGAGTTGACTGTATGCTGACTTGTGCATTTGTGCATGGGTTACCAGGCCATGTAAAGTGGACTCTTCTTGCATTGCGTAGGATGGACATGCAGTCTATTGACCAGCTGCTTGCCCAAGCGATTATGAGAAGAGAGATGTCAGTATGCTAGTGGACACTATAGAGGAACCAAGTGTTGAGTTTGATTGGAAAAAGAAAGTGTGGACAGCATCATGGAAATGAACTGAAAATCAGGCACCAATGACCCTATGAAACAAGATAGCAGAGTATCCTGTGTCCAAGCTAGCACGTAAAGAATATGACCAGGAGTTAAAAACATGGTTGGATAATGGCTGGCTTATACCATATCCTGAGGAGGAGCTCAGACAGACCTTCAAAGGGGCTAGTTCCACTGATGGCCGTTATACAGAAGAGCAATGAAAAGGTATGCCCAGTAATTGATTACAGAGAATTAAATGGGTACATAGATACATTCGTGGCAAGTGTGAATGTCTGTGCAGACAAACTAAGGGAATGGCAACAATACGGGTACAATGTATCGCTTTTGGACATTCTGAGAGTGTATCTTCAGGTCCACGTACACTGGTTGTTGTGGCCTTTCCAGACAGTCTTGTTGAAAGTGCGGAGGTACTGCTTTACACGATTACCCTTCAGTCTTAATGTGGCGCCTCTTATAATGAAGGCAATTATCAAGACAGTACTGTCACACAATGAAGCAATCCAAAATGCCACTTCAGCATACATAGATGACATCTTCGTCGACAAAAGTGCAGTTTCTGTGGCACGCATCAGAAAACTTATATCTGACTTTGGACTGATCTGCAAGGACCCCATGAGACTCGACGGTGGTGCAAAAGTGCTTGGTTGGAAGTCTAGGGTGGGGAGTGTGGCATGCTTCAATGGAGGTGAGGAAGTAAGTTCCCAGATATTCCAACTGTTATCATGCATTGTAGTACATTCTCTCTCCGCAGAAAACTTGTAGGTCACCTTCCAGTATGTGGTTGATTTAGAGCAGCCACGACATTCTTAAAGCGACAGGCCACTGCAGTAACCAAAGGTTGGGACAATGAAAGACTCCGAGTTGGTTGTATGTGGTGCTGTAAGCACCAAGAGTTGTGTCCACTTCCACAATAGACTGTTGAGAGAAGACATTCTACTTAGAGTAGGTGGTGTTATTTGCATATGAACAATACTAGGCAGGTATTAGCCAATAGTCAGTGTGAGTCTGGGATTGAGATAGCTATATAACACCAGTGTTTTTCACAACTGAGAGAGGTGCTCCTAACATGCAAATACCAGATGAACACATTCTCCCATAAGAAAAGAGTGTCTTAATAATAAAAATAATCATCTTTTTTCATGAAACTGCCATGCCTGAAGCTGTAGCTCTGATGGGCGACTTTTCTTTTGTTGTTATTTCTTGCTGTAAACTATTATGCATTTTATTTTTAACTTGTTTTTCTTTGCTGGGTTTATCTATAAGTTTCAATTTTATTTCTACATAAGGTTTTGGTTTGTCTACTGTGACTTTAGTATGAACATCATTGTTGGTTTTGATTAGCAAATATTTTGGTGTTCGCCTAAGAACCTGAATAGGGTGCTTCTAATGACCTTTGAACATGATATAGTTTAATTCCGATTTTATTACAAGTTTGCAGCTTATCTGGAAGATAGGATTTTTGTGATTTATTTGATCTTTATTTCCAGGATGATGAAATATCCTTATCATCAATCATCACTGGTGAAAAGGTTGTTTTTAGAATGATGAAATATCATCACCATTCTGGATCATAACAAGTATTAGAAATCATGGGTTGGAATATAAATAAAAAAAAGAAAGACATAAGTCATAGTTTGGGTAGAAAGTTTTATGAGTAGTGTAGGAAAATAATATTTAAGATTTTGAGACTATATTTTCATGTAAAATCTGGCTTCTTTCAGGATCTTTTTAAAGTTGTTTACTTGATAATATTCTGTTTGAATTGTTTAGTTCTCCCCAATTAACTAGAATAGTTTTCACTGTGTATTGTTCTTGACATGCAATACTTAGTGATTGTTCTTCATTTTATATTAGGTTGGTGCAAAAATAATGTTGTTTTCTCACATGAAGTTGAACGTCAAAAAACGACACTATTTTTGCACCAACCTAATAGTAGGTTATTATGTGTAATTTGAGTATGATCTATGTGGTGTCTGACTAACACAACCTGCTCCCTTCTTATTTTTCTGTATCCTAGTTTCCACTCTCCTTTGGAGCTCCAATGCTCTTGTCATTTATTTTTGATGAATTTATTTTAAGTTTAAGAGATTTTTGTGTTTGAGTTATTAATGTTCAATGCTTTCTTTACATCTGAATCAGCTCTATCATTACCCTGTATACCAATGTGGCTTGGTATTCAGCATAGTGTGATGTTTTTGGTTTGTCTTGAGAGATGTTCCATTCTATTTAATAATTAGTGGGTCTGTTGTTTTTAGTGCTATTCTGATGTGCGGGCGAGTATAAATAGAACCCGTTTGGTTGAGGTAGGAACTCTTCAGTAGACAGCAAACATGGCGACGAAGACAAGATAATTTGACAAGCTTCGAATTAACAGCAAAGGGAAAAAAGTACTCAAATTCAACAACAACACGAGTAAAACCTCAAATTAATGAAACATTACCCCCTCAACAGCAAAGAAAAATACTCAAATTCAACAACAACACGAGTAAAACTTTGAATTAACAGCAAAGAGAAAAAGTATTCGAATTCAACAACAACACGAGTAACAAACTTCGAAAATAACAAATTATTTCGAAAGAAATGGCTCTCTCTATGCCAACAATAGAGCCCCTAGACTGGGAAGACTCCAACCAGGAGCAAGCCTGGCGAGAATGGAGTGAACAGATCGAAGACGCATTTACAGCGTTTGATATATAACAGAGGATAATCGACAACTATCACTCTTTCGATTTTACGGGGGAAAGAAACTGAAAGATATCCTCAAAACCTTAACACCGGAGATACCACCAGGCCAAGTAGAGCCTACATACAAAACAACAAAAATAGCACTGGACGAATATTTCATCCAGAAAACAAATAAAGTCTTTGAAAGACATAAATTCAGGATGCTTAGTCAAGAAAATGGGGAGTCAACACATGATCATCACCCGTCTACGCATACAAGGAGTAAAATGCAACATTGGCGAATACAACCTGGATAAGGCTATAGTGGACCAATTAATAGAAAAATACTCGTCAAGCAAATTATGCCGTGCGTCTTTGAAAGAAACTGATTTAACAGTAGAGGAAGCACTTCAAAGAGCATTCATATTTGAATCCACTGAAACACAAGCTAAACAAATAGAAGAGAATGAAAGAGAGCACTCAGATATCCACAAAATTACAACCAATTACAAGAAACAACAACAACAATGAGATAACAGTGGGCATAGGAAACTATCCAGGGACAACAACCCGTTAAAAACAGTTACAAAATGCTACGGGTGTGATGGCTCCGACCACACACACACAGTCAAACAAAATGCCCAGCATTTGGGAAAAAATGTAACTACTGTGGAGTAATAAATCACTTTGAAAAAACATGCTTAAAAAAAAAAAGGAATAGTGGTAAAGGGAAAAACGAAGATGTCAGACGGCCACAATTACGTCCAACCAGTATCGACAAATCCGAATAATTCAGACAGCCAGACATTCGTTTTTCAGGTGAAACCTACTCATTCAGCAGATAGAGAAATTGTTCATATTGACAACGTACCTGTCGGAATATTAATAGATTCTGGAGCAGACATCAGCCTTATTGACGGCAAAATGTTCAAAGAAATCCTTAAAGTACGGCCAAACTTAACATTAAAAGAAACAAATTGTAAACCAAAAGCCTATGGGAATATACCAATACCACTAAGAGGAGAATTTTTCGCAACGCTGACAAATGGTCCCATAAGAAAAGCCCACAAAGTATTCGTTACAAAGGCATATCAAGGTGGTAACATATTAAGTAAGCGGGCCAGCATTGAATTAGGGTTTATCACCACCCCACAGGTGAAATCGATTACAACAAAAAATATCCCAGATTGACACCTACCCTCGTTGGAAGGATTAGGAAGAATGAAAAATTTCCAACTTAAAATTAGAATAGACGACAACGTTATACCTGTTGCACAACCGCCAAGACGGACACCATTTCATATCCAACAAGCAGTAGAGGAAAAAATCAATGAAATGCTATAAAATGATATCATCGAAAGAGTGGAAGGACCCACTCTGTAGGTCTCGCCGTTAGTAGCAGTACCGAAACCAAACGGAGAAATTAGAATATGTGCCGATTTACGCATGGCAAATAAAGCAGTGAAACGCACTCGCTATCAAATACCAACAGTTGAACAGTTACTGAGTGAAATTGGCAATGCAAATGTTTTCTCAAAAATCGACCTAAACTCTTATTACCACCAAATAGAACTGGATCCTGAATCTAGAGACATCACTACCTTTTCATGCAACTCTGAAATCTACTGATATATGGTACTGATTATGGGCATTACATCCACAGCCGAAGAAGGGCAACGATTGCTTCAACAAATCCTTCAGAAAATCCCTAACTGCTGCAATAGGCTAGACGACATTCTAATCTGGGGCAAAGACACAAGAGAACATAACAGAACCCTAGATATGGTATTAGGCACATTGAAAGAAAACAACCTCACAATTGCAGAGCACAAAAGTATATTCCATAGTGAAGAAATTGAATTCCATGGTTTTATATTGTCCAATACAGGGATCAGACCGACTGACTCGAAAATAAAAGCAATCAGAAATTTCAAAAACCCTGAAAACGTCCAGGATATACGTAGTTTCTTAGGTCTAGTCAGTTACCTCGCAAAGTTTATTCCACGACTAGCAACACTCAGCAAACCATTAAAAAAGTTAACGCGAGAAAACATGGAATGGCGGTGGACAGAGGAAGAAGAATCTTGTTTTCTCATGTTGAAGAATGCAGTCATTCAGAGCAAATCGCTCATGCACTTTGATCCAAAACTGCAAACATCTGTTATAGTAGATGCCAGTCCCGTGGGACTAGGAGCAATACTTTGCCAAAACAAACAAGGGATACTCATCCCCATCAACTATGTATCCAGAACTTTAACCGAAGGTGAACGCTGGTACTGTCAATTAGAAAAAGAAGCCCTAGCAATTGTATGGGCTTGCGAAAAATTCCACTTTTACCTTTATGGAAAGAACTTTCTTATAATGACCAACCATCAAGCATTAACAACTATCTTCAATCCTAAAGGTAACCCCTCCGTGCGAATTTTGTGATGGATTTTAAGTCTACAACAATATGATTATACAATAAAACACATTAACGGTAAAGATAACCTGGTGGACATACTCTCTCAGCAACCTATGGAGTATCAAAAAATAGTCTCACCCAAAGAAGAGATTGCCGAAGGATTTATCAACACGGTTGTAGCTAACAGCATTCCAAAATCAATCACCTTATCGGAAATAATGGAGGAATCTCAGAGGGATCCAACCGTCACAGCAGTGAAAAAGGCAATACAACAAAACGACTGGACCAATAAGTTAACAGAACCTTTTAAACACGTGAGGAATGAACTGACAACAAAACGAGCAATAGTTATACGCGGAGCCAGAATCATCATACCCCAAAACCTACAGAAACGAATCCTGAAATTGGCGCATGAGACACATATGGGGATAATGAAAACAAAAGCCCTGCTTAGAACTAAGGTATGGTGGCCCGACAAAGACATAGAGGCTGCCATAAGCCGATGTATCCTGTGCACAACATTAGATTGCATATGGCTGAAATGAAAGGCCCCTGGGAAATACTCCATGTAGACATCTGTGGGCCTTTCCCTAGCAGGGATTATGTAATCAGAATAATTGATGCGGGATTAAGATGGCCTGAGTCATTTGTTACCAAATCCACCAGGGCTGATACAATCATATCGACAATCCAAAGGTGTTTCTATACACATGGCATTCCAGCGATTATCGTTTCAGATAATGGACCCCAGTTCATATCCTCAGAGTTTAAGCGCTTCTGCAAAGAATGGGGTATCCAGCACCGAAAGGTAACCCCTTATCATCTCCAAGCTAATGGAGAGATAGAGCAGTTCTTCACAACCATGTTGAAAGCCATTCGGGCGATGAACACAGAAGGAAAGGACTGGAGAAAACATCTAGGAAAATTCCTAATGTATTACCGAAATAGTCCACATGCCATGACGGGAGAAACTCCAGCTATGGGTAGGGAAGTAAACATCAACATACCTGGATTACAAAAGAGGCCTGAAAACCAAGCTTGGAGAACAGCACGGCAAAAGGACAAAAAAGGAAAAGACAGATTTAAAGATTGCACAGATCAGAAAAATAAAGCTAAACAAACTAACATAGAACCCGGAGATGTCATACTACTTAAACAAAGTAAACACAACAAGCTAACGCCAGTTTACCACCCAACACCATGGAGAGGCGAATCTGCAATTATAACGCGAGGTGACAAACTTATTTTACGACACACATCACAAATGAAAAGAATCCCCGAAGACAGGACTTGCCAACAGCCAAGGGATAACGACTTCCCTTTCAACGACGACCTTGGGGGGCAGAAAAATATAGAACATGAACGAGGATGAGGAGAAGGAAGAAGCAGATATCCCTATAGCCCTAAGACGAACAAAACGCCATATAAGAAAACCCTGAAGGTATGCAGGCAGCAGTTCGGAAGAAGAGGGAACCAATCTGAATACAAAAGAGGGAGCAGATGTGATGTCCGCGCGAGTATAAATAGAACCCGCTCGGTTGAGGTACGAACTCTTCAGTAGACAGCAAAGCTATAAGTGTTGATATGGAGTCTGTGAAAATGATGAATTTATTGTGCTGTTTGTTATTTTGTCAAATGCTATAAAGTCAAAAGCTGAAATTTCAACACTATATATTAAGACTTTGTGAGCCATTTTGTCCATTTTACTTTGTTGAGGATGGCAGCACATCTTACTTAGTTTTCAATTTTTGATCTGTTAGTATCTATAAATATTACTAAAAAGTGTATATGACTGTGAAATATTTGCAGTAAAACAATTCTATATAAATGTTTCAAATCCATACACATTTTAATTTTATTACCATTACTGATATTTACCTTAATTTGAACCCATTCTAGCATTTTCTCTTTACCTTTTCTTTTTTCTGCTATAAATCTAATCAAATTATTCTTTTACTTTTAGCAATAATGACATTGAAACAAACAATTATTTGAACAGTGAACCATTCCAATCTTTCAACAGTGCAACAGAAAAAGGAGAAATGGAAATGTAAATAAACTTCTTTACAGTTTATACTCTCTAAACTTATTTTACGACACACATCTCTCTCCTTATATATATATATATATATATATATATATATATATATATATATATTCATTCAAACAAGTTTGATTAAAAAGAACCCAGGTCTATTTAATTTTTTTATTGTATTTTTCAAATAAAGTGTTGTGTATTGGAATCAAAATTGTGGATAAACTGTCCAAAGTTCATGTTTGCGTCATCTGGTTCTTGAAAATGACTGAGAAAGTACTTGAATGACACAAATTCTGGACAGGTTATCCACAATTTTGATCCCAATACACAACACTTTATTTGAAAAATATAAAAAATTAAATAAACAGACCATATCAGTTCTTTTTTAATTGAACTTGTTTATATATATATATAAACAATTTCAATATTCAAGTTCAATATATATATATATATATATATATATATATATAAACAAGTTCAATTAAAAAAGAACTGATATGGTCTGTTTATTTAATTTTTTATATTTTTCAAATAAAGTGTTGTGTATTGGGATCAAAATTGTGGATAACCTGTCCAGAATTTGTGTCATTCAAGTACTTTCTCAGTCATTTTCAAGAACCAGATGACGCAAACATGAACTTTGGACAGTTTATCCACAATTTTGATTCCAATACACAACACTTTATTTGAAAAATACAATAAAAAAATTAAATAGACCTGGGTTCTTTTTAATCAAACTTGTTTGAATGAATATTTGCTAGCTAAATATACCTTATTTATATATATTAGTGTAATAAAAAGCTCTTTTAAATGAATTTAAAATAGTACACTCTTAACTGAATAACCCGATAGAACAATAAATATATAAGACTATTTGAAAAACTTCTACTTTGACATGTTTTGCCAATGTTTTTGTGAAATTCTTGTGATGATGCTGGTTCATTAGCAAAACATGTCAAAGTAAATGTTGTCCACATTGCCTAACTTCTTTTAATCTCTAACTTCCTTTTAATGATCCTTTTGCTAATAGTTACTCTTTGGGTGAAGTGAGAAATAGCAACTTGTCTCTCTTTTTTTTTTCCTCTTCTATTTATATATTGAAGGATTTAGTAATTTTATTTTCCCATTGCAATGTTTATCATCATTATTTATGGAGATATATTTAACTTTCTATGATGTTAATTTGAACTTCAGATTCAAGTTCATCTGAACGTTTTGTCTTTCTAATTTTTATTTATAATCTTAAACATTAGTTTCAACAAATGATTCCATCAAGTTTTTGTATATTTTTTTCATGCCTTCTGAAAGAAAGTATAACTTAAAAAAAAACATTATAGTCACAATAATTGCAAAAGGACAGTTTTTATAGAACTATCATATAAACAATACATTTGACAAGGAAATAGTACTATTACAGCTTTTAAACATATCTAAAAAAAATTTATTTTTTATATTTTAGAAAGTTTAATGCTCTTAAATATATTAGGATATAGTTAAAAAATTGTTTTAAAATATTTGAACTTCTGATGGATTTGTCTTTCCTACTTCCAATTTCAGAGATGATAATTCAGAATCAGTAATTACAGTACAATCTGCATACCAAGATGAAAATTCTAACGGTCATCAATCAGTTGTGATTCCAGTAAGTAGATAAAAACTTTGTATGGTTCACTTGATAAAAATAAAATTCTTACACTCAGTGTTTAATTTTTCTTGTTATCCTTCTGTCTCATATGACTTCATTAAAAAATACTTCAAACAAAAATACATTTTGGCAATTAAATAAATGATCATTAATTCTTTAGTAATCCTTATTTTCAAAAGAAAACTTGTCAGTTTGGTAGTGAATGACCCATGAAGATGACATTTTACCTAAAAGTCATATTTATAGTCAATGTCTAGTTAAAACCTAAGATTCCTCTTTAGAGGACTTTTCTATATTTTTTGACATTAAGTTTACAAAACATAAATTTAAGATAATCTTTGTTTTGCCAAAATAAAATTGTATTAGCATTTTAAACTATGAATTTTGAAGTATTAAATCACCTTTTAAAAATGTTATAAGTTAACACTTTTTAAATGTTTAACTTTCTAAAAATGAAGATGGTAAGTTTTCCTCTTGAATATTTACAGAGTTTAGTAATTAAAGATCTTTTGTTTTTGCTTTCAACTTTAGGCTGAAGCCAAAACTCCTGAGCGGGTGTTCAAGATTGTATTTGTTGGTGATTCAGGAGTTGGGAAGAGCAGTTTTATCCATCGTTTTTGTAATGATAATTTCCAACCAGCTTTCAGTGCAACAATTGGTAATTTGATATTTTTATAAAATGCCAGAAATAAAATTCATACCTTACACAGAATAACATTTAATCATTCATTTTGAATAAAAGAATGCCATAAGTTCAATTCTTCAATGTGGAATCTCATAAAAAATGTTTTATGTGCACATATTTCTGTGCTTAAAATCTATATAAACAATGTTTCAACCTGTTTTTGTTTCTATAGGTGTAGATTTTCAAGTAAAGTCTATTGAGGTAGATGGTCATGTTTTTGCTCTCCAACTCTGGGACACAGCAGGACAAGAGAGGTAATAAAATGTTTCTTAATTATAAATACAAGCATTTAATAAGTTTTGTTAAAGAAAATGAATTGAAACTCAGGGTCAATTTCATTTTTAATGTAATTTTTCCTATATTATATTCTAATTTATTTATTTTCCAATCAACTAAAAGCAGTGTAATCTAAGCAATGAAGAGGCTTTCTTTTGTATTTAAATTAACAGTATTTTAATTGATGAATCTTTGTTGAATTTAAACCTTGTCATCATTAATTCATAAAATCTCAATAAATCTTAATTTGAAGAAAATTGTTTTAATTTATAAAAAAAAATGTTCCTACTCTGTCAGTATTTGGTAAACTTGAATAAAGAAACAAAAATGAAACCTTATGAAACAAAACATCAGTTAAAATTTAAGAATATACTGACCTGAAAAAAGCTTCAGCTTAAAGAACATGAATTGGGGAACCAATTTTGTTCTCAACTAATAACTGTTATTATACTCGAGTTAAGTATATTTAAAAATAAAAAGTACACTTTTAAGAGTCTTTGTAATAAATATCAAGGGATAGGGCATTAATAGTAAAAAATAAAATGAAATATTCACTCTACTCTGAGTCTTGTGAAGTAATCTCTGTAAAAAGAAAAAGAAATGGATGCAATCTCTGAAACTCGGAATAGGGACAGATAAATGAATATTTAATTTTGTTTTAAAAACATATTAAAATGTTTGTGCATGTGGAACTCTTTTTACAGAGTGCATAAGTACTACACTGATTCAATATTTTACTTCCGCAATAGAATGATTTGGAAGAACCACATACATAAATACATGTAATCAAGGGCAAAAATTGACCAGGGTCAAGAAGTCTTTATAATACTTCAATTCTCCCCTTATTGTATGGATATGGAGATGTTACTCTGTGGTCAGAATCCCTATGACCAGACTTGCTTTGATTTTTACTGTGAACCATTTAAAGATGAGGACATATCTGATGAAGAACAGATACTGTACTTGCATCCTCAAAGCCAAACAATTCCACTCTGATCCTAGGCAGAAGTGTCAATCCATATATAAACAATTTCTCACAGTCAAGGATTATATTGAGAATTAAATTTTCTATAACTTTATCTTCCAAATCTAAAAATGTTGATATTTTTTTAAATAATGCTTTTTCATGGAAGCAGGGGAAAGGAGGGACAAGAAATTTGACTACTGCAGACAACAAAAACTATCCAATGAAAACTGGTGTTAATTTTGTAGCACAGAAAAATCAATTATTTTCCTTATGCTGTACTCTTTAATAAACATAAAATATTTTTTAACATGAGGTGATGATTTTTCCCACTTTGATATTGCTATTGAAGTTAACATCAATCAGCTAAGTGACAAACATTTACTTAAATTAATTATATATTTTAATTAAAAATGTTCTTGTTTTTGTTACAGATTCCGCAGTATCACAAAACAATATTTTCGTAAAGCAGATGGCGTATTGATAATGTATGATGTTAATTCTGAGATTTCATTGGTCAATGTCCGCAACTGGATGTTTAGTGTCAAAGTAAGCCAAATCCATCCTTTTTTTTTTTATTGTTAGAATAACCTACAAATCAAAACATTTATTCATGAAGAGACTTTTTCATTTTTCATTTTGTATTGAGTTTGCTGTCTTTGTAAACAAAACACGGAGAGAATAGAGAACTAAGATAAAATTATCATTTCCATTTTTGTGCTATATTTTGAAGGTCTTCATCTCCAAATTAGTAAATATCACCTACTTAACCCTAAGGAATTAAATAAAAAATTCTTTAGTTTTCAATACTATATTTTAGTGAAAAAATACAATTTGTTTCATTTTCCTTTAAAATACAACTCTCTTGTTTATTACTTTAAAAAAAATATTTTGTGGTTACATTGATGTGATTTGGAATTTAAAATACATTATTGCATCAATAATTGCAAATTTCCATTGACCAATGTTTCTTAATATGAGAATATGGATATCTGCAAATAAACAATATTAAATATACCAATATGAGAACATTATATATTATTGTCTATATTGTGTATTTATAGATTCATATGTAGTAAATTTTAGAATATACTTATTTAACAGCTTATATGTAGAGTTGATAGTAATTAATTTTAAAATGGAACATCAATACAAAGGCATTTTATATATGCTAAACAAATTGCTTTCTTTTTTATAGCATAGAGAAAATACAGATCATGGAAAAATAAATAAAGGGAATAAAGCTATACATTTCAACAAAAATAAATACAACTGCTTTTACTGAAGTTTGATTTCTTATAACATAAATATTAATGCTTTTGCCTGTAACCTGTATTTAAGTTAATTATCACCTTTCAATGAATTAAGTTTTACAAGTGCACAAGAAAATAATGAGAAACACTTGTGCAGCAAAATGTTCATTTACTTATTTGTGATGAGACCAAGATGATTACCCATGTAACAGGACACAGGGAAATTTGAATACCTAGAACACAATATGAATTATATCCCCTCCCATTTTTCAGATATTGTTAGGCAGTTAACAAACATATGCACACAAATATCTTTTGATATAGCATGTATGCAAATAATATACTCTTAATAAACTTTTTTTTTTCTAACTGAAGGCAAAAAGGTAATTTGACATTTGCACTTGTATTATTACTTTTCTTTTTAGGAGTCTGTTGATGAAAGCACTGTTGTAGTAATAGTTGGAAATAAAATAGATTTGTGCACAGATGAAAGTAGACGAACTGCTCAGTCCAAAATAGCATTAAGAATTGCTGAAGTAAGTGTCCAATTGTCTTTTTCTCTCTTTTGGAACATATTGATTTTTACTTTTACAAATTAAGAAACATTTCTCGAATTTGAAATGACAATTTTCAAATCATAAAAGCAAACATTTTACAACTTTTATGAAAAGATGATACGAATGCAATTAAAAATATTTTAATTATTTTCACATTAGTTTTAAAATATCTTAACAGAATTTTTTACATGACAAATTATTATTATTATATACCTTATTATTCAGACCAGCACTCTCAGCTAATGTTGTAACCTCTAAAATTTGATCCCCACACTTTATTCAGTTCACAGAGTAGATTCCTTGCTTTGGAGATATTTCATATCAGTTAAGATTGGTTTTATTTACCTATGTGACTTTCCTGCACTACCAGTGATTGAGCTCACAATTGCCATCACTTGGACAATCCAGTGGTGAGATTTTGGAAAATATTTGTACTCAGGCAGTGAAATTGTATGAGTGTTCTGAGGCTTACTATGACAAGGTACTCATACAGTTTCATCAACAGAGTCAGTACCTGGTAGTTATGAGTTAATTCCCTGATTCTGGTAGTGCCGAAGAGTCTTATCATTTGTTCTAGTGGAAGAAATGAACAAGCAACATAAAGTTGAATAAGACTGGTGAGTATTCACTGATGAGTTATCTCCCCTAAGCATGGAAAGCAAAATAAGAACAATATCTCTCCTCATAGATTGAATAAAGGGTTTGGTTCAGAATTCTGAGAATGTTACTGAGTACAATAGATACCTGAAGAAGGTCAGAAACATTGTGAGTTTAACATCCGAACATGCTAGTCCAAATATTCAAAATGTTTTCCTCACAAAAATTAGTTATGATTCAGTTTATCCATCTTTAGAAACAACATTGAATCAGGTACAGTCAAAATGTAAAACCAGTAACTTCTTTCTAAATGTTATTAATACTATTATGTTTCATTAGCACTTTTATCAGTTTTGTTAAAAAACAAAAAAGTATAGATACATATAATTTTACAGTTTAAATTTATTAATCATAATTATTTTCATGTTACTTTTGCACAGCATAATATTCATCAATACCATTAAAAAATGCTTTCATATGATACCTGATGAAAATAAAATTAATAGCTGTCATTTTCTCTTCTAATCAATGTTAGCATCAGAAACTTAATTCTATTCAAGTTTTTTTATGATGTACTATATATGTATATTACTAAATTTTCCTTTAAAAAACCTGGAATCCTCAATGGCCCCATATTTAGGAGTTTTTTTTGTCATTATTATTCAGTGGCAAGCTGGAATATTTCAATAAAGTTAGTTTTCCACTTACTTTCAGTATTTGTTAAACAATTTAATAGAAATTATGTTTATTTAAAACTGATAGAGCTGAAAAAAAACAGTAAAGTCACTAACTCATCAAGTGAATTGATAACAAAATAATGAATAAAATAGGAATATTTACAGTTAACTTTCTTTGATATTCAAAAATTCATTCTTATTTTGATTTCAGGATAATGACAGTCTCTTCTATGAAACAAGTGCCAAGGATGGAACCAGTGTTAAAGAAACAATGTTTGCCATGGCTTGGTAAGTGTTTCTCAAGAACAATGGTTTAATATCTTAACTTTTTCAATAGAACAAAATAAAACAAAACTTAAATTCAGGATTATTATTGAACCTAAAATTGAAATACACTTGAACATCATCTACTTTTTATTATATATTATAAAAATAAGATTTTTCCAATTTGAAAAGTTTTTATAAGATTTAGATTTTCATATAAACTAATTTAGCTCTATGATATTTTGTGTTATACAAGGTAATAATTTCATTTTTTACAAAACTCACTTAAAATTTATTAACTTTGGCTCTTACAATTAACCTTCCTCATTAATCTTGTGCCAGAATTGGTGAATTTTGCTTAATTTAATTTTGACTCTTGTTTGTACCTACTTTAAGGACAACATTTTTTTTCTGCAGCATCCTGAAGGAGAAAGAAGATGAAGAGTTAGAGAAGGCTGTTGAATTAAATGTGGAACCAAATAAAAAGACATGTTGTAGCTGATAGTGCTTGCCATTGTCAACAGGAAAGTATATTGCTAGGTTAATGAAGAACTTGAAGAAACAACAATTTGTCATTACATTTCTGGTACTTGCTTCTGCACTGAACACAAGACAGAATTTAAATTTAACTCTCCCATATATACATACATATAAAACAAAAATAAACAATATTTTTGAACTCTAAACCTCCTGTGTTGGAAACTGTGGAGACATACTATCCTAAAATGCAATAGTTACCATAACAGAAACAAAAATATAAGAAGATAATAGAAGAAAAAAAAAGGAGCAATACTTTCTATTTTAAAAAAATCCTAAAAAGGATTCTTCAATCAAAATCCCTTAGAAGATCAGAACAATTTTAAAAAGTAATAAAATTAAATAAAAAAAAGGAAAGAAAGTTGGAATAGTTTCTTTTCAAATATTTTAAAGTGCACAAATTTTTATTTTGCATAGATTTTCACAAAGAAATAAAAGAACAACTTTCAAAATTTTTCCAGGGAGAACTTTTTTAGCCATCTTTTTGACAAACAAAAACATTTCCCAAAAAAAAAGTAAATTTAAATTGTTGTCAACCTAAAAATGGTATATGAATCCATATCATGGGATCTTCTTCACTCATTACTTTTACCAATTTATTCATTTATCTTTCTTATATGTCAGTATCTAAGTACTGGATATTTATATTTATCATCATTTTCAATGTTTACATAAAATATTTTGTTACAATTTGAGAGAGAAAAGTCAAAAGATCTCATTCATCATGTGAACTATTTATACTTTTTCTTGAAAGAATCTCATTTTTTTGTATATGCAAGTAGATCTCTGGGACTTTAAACTGTGAAACTGGTCTTGTATAATGCATAACATTCAACTTTTTTCTTTTTGGTAGTGTGTTTGTATACATATTTTGTTACTTTGTCCAATTTTACATTATACTCAATTTTCTTTTAATACAATCAGGTTTTCCTTTTTGAAAAATTCAATATTTTTGTTAAACATTTTGTTTGTAAGTGACCAAACTATATTTCTCCATATACACACACACACATATATATATAAATGAAGTGAACTTGTGTAAGAAAAACATGCACAGATAAACTTTATGCTATAAGAAAATAAAACATTGGAAAATTTTCAGATATAACTTATTTATATACAATGTATAGAACTGAAAACAACTGCTTACCAAATATGGCATGATAAAAGTGAAAATTTAATTAAAATTTTCTTTACTCATTTCAGCAGAGATTAAATTTACTTATTAAAAGATTCCTCTTTAATAAAATTTAGGGAATATACCCTCCTTTAATTTTATGGAATCAATAGTCCATGAACTAGATAATTTTTACGTATTTTTAAGAGATATGCAGAGAAATAATTTCTGTTTACTTTGGGGAACAAATTTACTGGATCATATTTTTATCTTTTAACTTTTAAAAATTGCAATATAAAGTAAAAATTTTGATATTTTTTTTAATCTTTAATAATTAGATAAAAGTTCATAAATTATATATATATATATATATATATATATATATATATATATATATATATATATATAATATAAATAAACCCATATCAAGAAAGGATTAAATTTAATGCCTCTTTGCATTTTAAAAAGTAATAAAATGTTCTAACAAGACATTTCTTTTAGTATTTTTACACCTTATTACACACAATGTAAGTAATAAACATTCTTGGCATGATATTTGTATTGTATTTTTTATTTTAAGAGCTCTTTCTTTTCACAATGCAAAAGTAAATTGTTTTTAATCAGCAAGATTTATAAAAAAAATATTTTTAAATGTTCTTTTCAGTTGTATGAAAATTTTATACAACCACAGAAAATTGGCCAAGTTGATATGTCTTGTATAATTGTGAAAATTTTTCACAATGTGTTTAGATGCTAAATTTATATAAGTGCTTAGATACTAAATATATATAAGTGCTCAACAAAAAGTAATTATGTCTCCAATAACTATACTAAGAAGTGATTATTTGTATTCATTTAGGTAGATATTTACTAAGCTTTGCTTAATATGGTGTGGGGACACTCACTGGGTATTGAAATCACTACACTTACAATGCAACTGGTCCACAGTAGCTACCCAGTTGCATATTTTTACCAGGTACGTGTCATTTTTATGAGGGATTGTCTGTCAAAAAAAAACAGGCAATTCTTTCTTTGAACATAAATAAAACTGCTTTCTTAAAAGCGAACATTTTAATTAAATTATTTTCCTTAGGGAAGATTTTCAACAAAAAAACTGATGCTTACAAAAATCTAAATATTTAAAACAGCTTACTTCTGGTTTGAAATCATGTTTTTTTTAGATGGGGGGTCAAAACTTTTTCAGTAGTAATAAACAAAGTACATTTAAAATATTGCAATACTTTTATTAGGAAAGGTGGAATTTACTGGCAGTTCCTATGGACATATCTAATATTTGTTATGAGGTCTTTCATTTGAACATAATTAATAGAAAATTTTTTTCAGTTTTGAAGTTTAAATAGAAAAAAATGAGTGTTTTATCATTTTTGTATAAATTTATAAGTTAAAAATAAGTAATTATTTATTCTGGGTGAAAATGTTTTTCCCACTTGCAAATCCCAAAAGAAAGCAAATTTTGATCTCTTAAAATGCATATTTAAGTTATTAATATCAAAATCATGTAAGATTTAAATTTTGCCAGAAATATTTTAAAAAATTATTTATTAGTACATATCATTATGCAATTTGAAGTATATTATTTTTATAAAATACCGATTCTGAAAAATCAATAACCTAAATACTGTACTATTGTGTAATCAAGAAACACTATCTGAATTATAATAAATAAATGTTATCCAATTATATGACTCAACAATTGTGATTTGGAAACCACATCAACAAGATTTTAGAGTTTTTCTCTAAATATATTAGACATATCATATTTTATGTATTAAAAATAATATCAAACTCTATATTTCTAAATACGTGCATGAGGCAAGATTTGTAGATGCACTTTGGATAACATTTTTTTAATTAATTATACAGTAGTAAGCAAGGTCATGTTACACTCGTATTAAAAAGATATATTAGGCCTGTTACTAAAAGTTTTTTAAATAATTCATATAAGTTCTTAGTTATGTAAATTTGAGTTTTCATATTTTTATCCCTTTAAACTGCAGATTAATCATTTTTACATTTGTTTCTTTAAGACTTTTTTGTTCTTAATTAGGTACAATGCGTTATCATGGTGAGGTGAATTTTTGCATTTGATATATTCATTACAAGAGCAAAATTGAAGACAAGAACCAGAAATTCAAAATATTGGAAATAAAGATTTCACTATATGTTTATTATACTTGTTTTGAATGCGCTGTTTACTTGAAGTAATGAAAAATCTCTTTGAAATATTCTTCCTTAAAAGGGCAACTAAGTTGTTGCTTTTATCCACATTCCCATGAGTGTTTTATTCTTATTTCTTACCAGAATGACAATTAATATAGAGAAAAAAATTGGGTATATCAATTTTTTATAAATCTGTACATTGTTTTTATTTTTATTTACTTGTTTGAAAGAACACCTAACAACTTGAAAAAATGTGCTATTTTTTATAAAAACAATAAAGAAAAAGTGGTTTGCTAACTCAATTCTAGAGATGATTTTCAATTTGTTTTGGGTCTGGGTTTGAATTTTTCAGGGTTGTTTTTCTGAAATATCTTTTTTTTTTCTTGAAAATGTGTATCTTCATAAGAGGCGACATTTCTTCCATTCACTTGTTTCCTCATTTCCAAAGAAACCTATTTTGTTGTTTTCATCAATTATGTCCTAAATGTAACATTCCAAAATAAAGATTGGAAAGAAAATGAAATGTATCTAATTTTTGTTTCGTAAATATTTGTTTAAAATGAGTTGTTTTGTTGTGTCCAACCACATCTTGCAGGCTTTAATTACAACCTTATTTCACAATATTAATATTAAGCTCTTTAAAACACAAAGCACTACAACTACAAATGTCAAACTTTTACTTAATGATTCAAATACATGATGTTCCCGGATTTTTTTTGTAAGGGGACGTAACTTATGTATTATTTACAAATATTTCGATAAAATTGTCTCCCTATTGAAATATTAATACTTGTGCTAAATGAATTACCACCACTAATAGGTAACAGAATAGGTAACAGAATATAATGTCATTTTCATAAATTTTTATTATAATGAACATCTTAAACATTTTTATCTACTTTTTCATCTTACCTTCACGCTGAAAGGCATCAGTAGATGTTGAGGCTGTGTCTGACCTGCTCTTTGTATTCAAGTAACCCAGAGGTTTAGGAACTACATAAAGTTTCCCTTGCTACAAGGAAACAGAATAAATCAAATAAGTCAAAATATTTGAATTGCAATTAATATGTATGATGTCATTTATGTGTTTAATTTATAACAGTGAAGGACTCTTTAAAGAATACTATATCATTGTATTTAATCTGAGGCAAGTTGCAAGAATTTTGGCTTAAGAATTTCTGCAGTAAAGTAAATGATTCACAATAATAAAAGACTATCAAGATAAATAATAATTTTGTTACAATGATAAAAAATGCTCAGCAATGATTATCCAAGAAACTGATAATGATGAATGTATGTTGTTTGCATATATTTATAGCCTTATACTGAATTATTTTGATAATTAAGGCAATGGATTTTTTCCAGAAATTATTACTTACTCGTTCTTTGTATCTCCTCTCAAAGTATTCCAATTCAGTTTCTTCTGGCTTTCTGAGTGAAGATTCAAGTTCCATTTTTTCTTCATCGGATAAACCTAATAGCAAAAGTTAAAAACCATTTATCTTTCAATGAGACAATGCAAAATATTATTTAAGTTTGTTACAAATTACACTATAATATAAATCACTATTCTTCATCACTGGTTATGAATTATTTTAGATTTGGTCAGATGAAACTGAAATACATTTTTTTTCAATAACTTTATTTGATTGAAAAAATACTAGCATTTCTTAAGTATATGTTTAATAAAGTAAAATTGATTGATAAGCAAAGATGACTTTTGCTGACCAAGTCAAACTACTTAATACAATGTAGATCTGGAATTATACAAAGAAACTGCATTTCTAGACAAGAATGACATGCAAGAGTAACTAAACTAGCATTGTCCACAAGATAAAAACAAACTTAATTAAAAGTTTATTTATTGCCCAACAATATCTATAGATTTATTTATTTTTGAATATCCAGAAAGCTTTGTTGTATAAATGTTTTTCAGCTTTCATGTGAAGTTTCCAAGTGGTTCTAAAGAAATTCTCAGAGTTAAATGGAAAAACATCTGTACTCTAATTCTTAACTTTATGAATATGATTAAACTTGTTGAAGTTTACCTTGACTGTTATTTGATAAGCTGGCAGTAACCATTGTTTGCAAATTGGATCGAAGGAATGCATGGTCTGATGAAAGGATTGGTTGTGATAAGAATTCTTTACTTGGAGCTCCTTAAAGAAAAAAAATATCAGAAATTAATTTTTCTTTTTCATTTATATTTAAATTAAATCAAGAGATATTAATCAACATATTTGCAATTATTTTACAATTCTTTTTAAGTTAAAAGTAATATGGAGTCAAAGATGATACTATTAGTTATATAATCAGCAATATAAGCATTTTTTAATCTTAATCACACTTTTTATATTATCTAAACTTCTTCCTACATAAGCTTTTTTTTTTTTTAAAAATCATTAAATTTTTTAAATAGTTTATTAATTCAAAATATAACTTTTTAGTTATGATTAAATATTACAGATGTTTTCAAGTCATCTTTCTGAAAACTTCCTACACAAAAAACTTACAAAAAGACAACCGATTCTCATTTAGATGTGGCATTATATCAGATACTGATTAATAAAAGTTTTTAAAAAATCAACTTGTAGTATTCTAGCCTCAAAATCAAAGTTCACTGTTTATTTATGTTTTATAATTCTTGGGTGTGTTTCTTTTATAAAAACAAATCTATTAAGTGTGTGTGTGTGTGTGTGTAAAAGAGGTAACTCAAAAAACAGGCAAGTGTGGTAATCATTAGCAATCTAGTCTGGTTGGGTAGTTCAATACTAGTCCCATCCAGTCCAGAACAAAGGGATTGCCAGGTAGATCAATTAGCATGGGCTTATAATTTTGATAGGACTTGTAAAGCAAAATAGGAACTCTTTATGATAATATAAAATGAGGTATTAAATCCCCAAGTAAAACTGATGAAAAGCTTTCCATTAGAAATATCTTAGATGGATGCCAGTCACACTATGGGAATACAAATTGGCATGAATTGTGGATATAGTAAAGAATAAGGCTAAAAGAATTCATTGTGAAAGGCATATAATTACAACACCACACTCCTACTAGCTTCTAGAAAAATGACAATTGAGATAAGCCAGATCTTGGCCAAAATTTAGTAATGGTATTTTGTTATTTTTTAATATTTCTCTCAGTTGTCCATTGGGGTCAAAAAAAGAGGAAAGTGATAAGGCAAGACCAGGCTATTAATACCTTGTTAAGAAGGCCTTTTGTCAGTTGAGAACAAAAAAAATGGTATGGTAAAGAAAGTTTAACAATAAAGATGAAATAGACAAATGAGTTTATGTCTTAATATTTAATAAATAGATAGATTGTTATCCAGGAGACTTTGATGGGATTGGTTGAAATTGATTCAAAGACAAAAAAGAAAAATCAACTGTTGGACCCTTTAGTAATGTGTATGGATGAAGCAAGTGAAGAGGATTTGATTAGGATCAAGGTTTGCTCAGATCAGTAATCACATGGGTGAGTAGATCTGTGATCAAATCCAACATGCCTCCCACCAGCTGATATACACTTTTAGAAAAGTCAAAGGAGAGACCTTTAGCAGAAAATATTAATATTTTAAAGAGTTGGCACTGATTACAAAATGATCCTTAATGAGCAGTTTTCCTTGTCGGGCCTAGGCTTAGTCTCATATTTGTGGCAAGATGCCAAATTAAGATGATAGCAACTCAAAAAACAGTCTTGTAGCTGAAAAATGTAATTGTTAATCAAGATCACTGGTAATTTTTCAATGTTTATTCATTGTCATGCTCAAAGCATAATGACTAGAAGTAACTTTCTCTTGTACATTCAAAATAAATATAAAAATGGAACAAAGAGTCAATGGATAGAACTATAAAGTATAAACAAAGCAAAGAATGAGATGATAAATAGTTTTTAAAAGACAAAACATCACAACCAAGTTAACAAGTGTCAGGAAACTTCAGAATATAGTTGGTTATTAGAATTTTATGATTTAAAATTTCAGCTGAAATATGCAACTGTTAGAAAGATAAAAGCAAGAAAAATTAAAAAGAAAAATTGAAATATTAAAAGAAATTACTCACAAAACTTTGATGGTTGAAGACTGATGACATGCAGGCATATTTTCAGATATACCATCACCACTCATACCTTAAAATTGTCAGAGGTATACTAATACTACACCTGGCAAAACTAACAGGATCACTAAACCTTTTTCACTCTGCAGCAAATAAAAATCATATAAATAACACAAAACAGTTTTTATTTAATAGTGGCAATTTCTGATTTCATAACATATGCCTTAAACAAATTAGATTAAATTATTTAAATTAATGATATTTTTCTAGATCAAGAGGAAAAAAGAATAATTAGAGAGTCATCAAAAAATTTAAAACTCAGTCCTCCTCAGGTTTTTAATGAAGCCCTAAATTTTTTAAAGCATAGACTTCACTAATGAAAAACAACATTCCCATCAGGCTGGTCTAAGTTTCTTGAATAGCAGTTGAAACAGATCTGTTTTGCATGATAGAGCGCTATCATGGACCTTTTATTTTTCACCATAAATTTTCAATTAGATTGAGATCTACAGTTTGCTGGGTCTTATCTTACTTGGAGGAAAGATTTACCACTCTTTAATCTGTGGAAAGATGCATTATCATCCTGAAAAATGACTTCATCATTACCAAACATATTTTCTATGAATAAAATTAGAAAAGTGTCCAAAATTTCACTGTGCCCCCGTTGAGGTAATAGTTGTCAAATCACCTGAAATGAAACTCCATATCCTAAATGAGGTGGGGAAACTGTTTGTTTTCTTCAACCAGTCATCTATAAGTTTCATTGGAATGGTGTAGTGGACAGTGCGGTGGGGGTGAAGTGTGTTGATGTGAAGAGAATGAGAGGATATCTCTGGGTTAAGACTTCCACTGGCTGGTCCAGCTACATAAGAATGTTGGACTTTAATGGAGTCCAAAGAAACAAACAAGACAAATATACATGGATGCAAACAAATATATATTAATAACAAATAGATTAATACACGAATTACAAATACATTGAAGACATGAATAAAATGTTACAGTGTTGTATGGAAAGTTGCGTGAGTGTTGAGTGTCCGTGTAAGCGTGTTCCCAGAATATGGGAAACGCTGCTTGTATGAGATCACATAGTGGTGTAAGTGAAAAAGAGACAGTTTTTTTTTTTTACCTTGCCTCATGCGCGAGGTTGCGGCCCCAGGAGAGGCAGTTGGCCGCACATGTGCGAAGCCGTGGAAAGAGGAAGAGGCGAAAGGTCAGACAGTATTTATACTCCTGGGAGAGCGAGACCCCTGTTGAAGGGTTAAGGAAATGAGGAGGAGCTAACTGCGACAATACCTCCCCTCTGGATTAAAAGTTGTAGGAAACAAACTTTTAAAATGTAAAAAGTTTTGAAGATTATTCTTGCGTGCTGAAAAGAAAATGTGTCCGTGGTTGCGATGCATGATTCGACGAAATGTGCTTGTTGTCGTCAGGGTGCTTTGTATTTCTCTAGTGAGTCAGAGAAATGTTGGTAGTGTTCAGCTTTTGTTCTTTTGTCCGATGCTCCATGTAGAGTTGGGTTTGTTGTCCCGTCAACCTGTTTGCTGTCCTCGTCGTACTTTTGCTTGAAAGATGAGGTTGTTTTGGGGATGTGAGTATAAAATTTGCGCCCAAGATTTAAGCAACGTTGTGTGAAGTTGGGTTGCTGCTGCTGCTGCTAGGCTTGGCTGTTTCTTGCGGTCAGCGACGATGGTCGGCCAAGTGAATGGTGAGAAGGGGGACCGCATTGCCATGTTGAGCTGATGTAGAATATCTACCGAGTGTCGAATGAAAGTTGGGGGAATTTGCTATTATTGACGGTAGAATATCGTTCTCGCAAAATTCTTAAGTCATTTGAATTGCATCGTTGCAGGGTGAGAAAGGACAGTGAGTCGCCTTTGTTTGAGGTGAAGTTTACACTTTGTCTATTTCAGTTCAGAAGAAAGTTGAATTTAGATAAAAGTAGCGTTGTGTTCTCTGTTTGGTGGTCTGTATAAGGATTTGTTCGCACATATATATCGTCCCGTGTGCGTGTTCGTATCACGTCGGGTAGTCACCATTTGCAGTGGACAGTGCGGTGGGGGTGAAGTGTGTTGATGTGAAGAGAATGAGAGGATATCTCTGGGTTAAGACTTCCGCTGGCCGGTCCAGCTACATAAGAATGTTGGACTTTAATGGAGTCCAAAGAAACAAACAAGACGAATATACATGTATGCAAACAAATATATATTAATAACAAATAGATTAATACACGAATTACAAATACATTGAAAAAATGAATAAAATGTTACAGTGTTGTATGGAAAGTTGTGTGAGTGTTGAGTGTGCGTACGAACGCGTAAGCGTGTTCCCAGAATATGGGAAACGCTGCTTGTGTGAGATCACATAGTGGTGTAAGTGAAAAAGAGAAAGATTTTTTTTTTTTTTTTTTTTAATACCTTGCCTCACGCACGAGGTTGCGGCCCCAGGAGAGGAAGTTGGCCGCACATGTGTGTGAAGCCGTGGAAAGAGGAAGAGGCGAAAGGTCAGCCAGTATTTATACTCCCAGGAGAGAGAGACCCCTGTTGAAGTGTTAAGGAAATGAGGAGGAGCTAACTGCGACAATGGCAACAGACAAAAGTTCCACTCCAGGATTGCTTCTCTGTAACCATTGCAACCATTTTTTTATTCTGCTACTTAGAGTTAATACTGGTTTTTATTTGGTTTTTGCTTTATGTAAATTTCATGCATTTCTGTCACAAACTTAGATTCAGTTTTTACCTATTTTTTTTATTTGTGTATTGATTTTATTTTCAAGGCAAATTGTTTTTTCTATCCTGACACTTTAATGTCTTCTTTGATATACTACTCCTATGTTTTCCTTTTATAACCATCCCATTTTATGTATACTTGCACTGACATCTATGTTGGATTTCTTTTACAATCCTCTCCATTGTTTCAATTGATAGCTCTTTTCTTGGCTAACTGCAAGGAAATATGACTCCAAGCACTCTCTTTTTCTTGCACACTAACTGGCATATTTAGACTTGGATTGTTATTTGTTTTAGGAAGTTTATCAAATGATTCTATAATTTTTTTTCTCTACTTAATCTGGAAAAAATATACCATTAATCGAAATCTCAAGAATGTTCAAACAAAAACTGTTTTTTTTTTCATATCAGTGATTTGCTTATTTGCTGCAAAGAACCTGGGTGAACATCCTTTAAATGTGGTGATTCCTTAATTTTCATCAAGAATTTAACTGAGAATATGAATTTTTAACAAGAAATTCATATCAAAGATAGTTATGAAAAAAAGTTTAAATATATCCATCCGACCTCACTTTGTAAGAGACTGCAACAACTTGAAATTTTGGAAAATAAATATCATATCAGCTTATAAGTTAATGAATTATGACTAAAATTTGGTATGTTAATAGTCAAATAGTCACACTGTGGTCATAAATCTTATAAACTACCATGATAGTTTGTTTACAATTCACTAAAAATTCCTTCACTTCACATAATCACTAATTGCTAGTGTTAATTCCCATGATGCCTCTGCTATCAATGATAGCAGAGGCATCATAGGAATTAATACTATTCAAATGTTTCATTAAATTTAATTAAAATAACTACAAAATTTAAGGTTAAATTAGTATTTAATAATAATAATATTTAAATTGAGAAAAAGGTTACAAATATAAAATCCTTAGAAACAGAATTGAAAAAATGAAACCAAATATCTCACCAGCACCACTGGGATCAAGACGTAAGTAACCTTCTGCCAGAGAGGAGAAACCAGTAAGTCCACCCATAGCTGCATAGGGAGTGGGCTGGCCAACAGGATGACCCCGGTCTTCTCTCTCTTTTGCAGTCTCAACAACCATATGATGATCATGAACTGTCTGACCACAACCACAAGTGAATGAACTGCAGAAACCAAAGCATTTCCCACAGGATGCTGAAAAAGAATAATTAGGCTTCATGGTTTTCTTAGACAAACCAAAAGACAAATGTGCTACGTATCATTCTCAGGGGGAAACACAGAAAGGGAAATGAACAGCCAAGTCAATAAGGAGTATGTCAAATAAAAGAGGTGCTTTAAAAAAAAGTGAAAAATAAGTATATCCACAAGCATTCATATTTAGAGGATTTGGTTTTAAGTTTTTGTGATTCCATGATTTTCATAAATTTATTCATCTTATGATTTTCCATGTTCAGAAAACAAGCCAATGTTCAAGAAGAAATGAATATATATATATATATATACACACAAGTGTGGGATTGGTATATACGGAGTAAATTCCAATAACCAACAATTATTATTCTTTAAAGAGTGCTCAATACAGAGTAGAGCAGATATAATCATTTATTTAAATATTATAACATAAATATGTTATAAAATTACTACAAAAATAGCCATTTTGTTTCAACACTTCTGGTGTCTTATCAAGTGATGATGTTGAATGTAGAATAAATGGTTTTAAAAGTTTCAAATTAATTAACGATCCTTCGCTAGGGGTAAACGCTGTTACATAAGCTAGAATGACCAATCAAAATACAAGTATATGGTAATTCGAAAAATTTGACAACTAAGCAAGGTTATTATAGATATTAAAAGATTTATAAAATTTGAAATTAAAATTAAAAGTAAAAAATTAAAAAATTACCTATTTAGAAATCTAAATCAAATCTCTATTAAGTTTTAAATTGTAGAATTACCGAGGAGAAAAAAATAAAAATAAAATAAAAAATACATATGCTATTTAATTTATTTTTTCATTGAAATTATGTTAAAAAGGATGTTCATAGCTCCAGACAAAAATGTATACATTTTTACAGTTTAACTTCAACATGGTAGCCACCTCTCACGTAAAACAATTCAAACACACTCCGGTTATAATACATAAGCGCCCAGACATATTTAGATATATATACACACACAAAAAAAACGGTGACGAGACACGACCCTTGATAAAAAAAACAAAAAAAAAACGAACACATACACATACGCACACGCACACAAACATGCAACCAAACGTGCATGCACTTTCTTTACACATAGACATCAATAAACACAGGCACATACATCCACATGCACATTGACCTAGACAATCAGACGCAATAGCCAAAATGAACATATTCGGGGCTTAACATGTTATTAAACGAATTTTAACTTGAAATATAACTAATCTGGGCAAATATATATAGATAAAATTTAAACAATATATATATATAAATATATATATTTTTTTAACCATATAGTATTCCACACACTACATGAAAAAGTAAATAACTACCTCCATATATAATCGTACATTCACACATACGCATACAGATCTGCACATGTACCTACATATACATATATACGTATACAGGTACACATATACACACATACGCACATACATATAAATAAGCACGTATAAACATATCATTAATTAATTTGAAACTTTTAAAACCATTTATTCTACATTCAACATCATCACTTGATAAGACACCAGAAGTGTTGAAACAAAATGGCTATTTTTGTAGTGATTTTATAACATATTTATGTTATAATATTTAAATAAATGATTATATATATATATATATATATATATATATATATATATATATATATATATATATATATATATGAGAGAGAGAGGAAGACTTGCTGAAAACTTCTCTTCCAAAAAAGGACTTGATTTCATTACTGCTGAAATGTGTCAACTTAACTTCTTTTTTGCTGACAATTTGTGATTTTTGTTCTTCATTGTGCAGGAACAATTCCTCTCCTACAGACATAGACACACACACACATAATGTCATCATGTTACCATACCAGACACTTTTTCATTTGATTGTGTAAATCATTTGTATCCTGTAAAGTTTTTTGTTTACAAAGTTAATATCTATCTCACACTATCAGAACTAAGGATAAGAAAGTGATTTTAATACTAAAATATAAGCCATAATTCCCAAATATATTGTTTTTTAAACAATATATTTGGGAATTATGGCTTATGTTTTTGCCTGCCACCACACTGCCCATCAAAACTGCAGTGTAAGAATTAAAATTTCTGCTATTTAACTTGATAATGTTACAATAACAAAATAATAGTGTAAATCTGATTATAAAGCATTAATGCAAGCAAAAAAGAAAAAAGACAAACATATGAATTAATTTGCCAACATTATAAATGTTACATTGGCCACTATTTTAATGAATGAATGATCTTTCCATTTTATTCATTGATAATGTAAAACAAACCAAAATATACCAACCAATGTTGATTTTACTTACATCGCTTACACTTGAAAGGTGCCACTTCTGAGTGTTCATCTGCAGGATGTTTACAGTGACAGCGAATTGGCTGACTGCCATTAAAAGGCACATAATGATATGATGAGCAACCACATTTATCAACACGGCATGGCAATAGTATAGGACGTTCAGTTGGAATCTCTTTGAAGTCTGTTTTGTGCTGTTTATATCTTTAATAAAAACAAAAAGATTTTAAATCCATTATTAGGATGTGCATTGTGGCATAATGTGTATCAGCTGAAAATGAGAAATTGAAGAATCGAGTTTGAATTCCAGTCATTGCATTCATTTACAAGCAAATATCCTTGGGAAAAGTATGAATACATCTCTTCTTCTCCCAGCCATGGGTTGAATAGCAGGATGGACTGGGTTCTATAGCCTTGGTTGGCAACCAGTCTATGGCAGAAAAATGGCAACCTACTGTGGGAAAATCTTCTGCCTAGTCAGTCATGAATTGAAAGAGACATGATCACTCAAGCATGTATTACATATGGCACTTAACTGACTGATCATTAGAATGTTTTTAAAGCTTAAATCTCATGATATAGCTGTTTAAAAACTAAAAATAAAAGAAATTGTACATGTAATAAAGGAGAGAAGATAACCAAATGTCAGCTCAAATAGTGCCACAGCAAAAAGTCTTGTATGAAATCACATCTAAGCAGAGTATCCAAAAACAGGTACAAACAATAGCAGCTTAAATCCTGCCATGGTAAAAAGTCTTTGATGAAATGGTGGCTTACATACTTCCACATCAAGAGGTCTTGGACAAAGCAAATTATCAAATGAAGCCAAATGAGTTGAAATCATATTAACAAATTCAACATAAGACAAAAGTCTTGGATGGAGAGATTTGGGAATTATGTCTCACCAAACCAGTTCATTATATAATGAAAACCAAATATGCAAATGAGTTTAGTTTATAAATATGAGAAAAAACAAAGCAATGACAAAGTTGCTGGCACCCCAACCAGAACCAAATTGACTGAACCTGCTTCGAATTTAAAATAATTTTTACAGTGCAAAATTATTGAATCAGATAATTTCTATTTTTTTACTAATTTTTTATTGAATTTTATCTTTTCTTTTACTTTGTTTTTTTTTTTACTAATTGTTCACCTAGTACAAGACACAAGAGCCACTCAAAGTAGATAGTGAGTTACTGAATGGTAATGGTAACATTAGTGGCTAATGTTACCATTACCATTCAGAAACTCACTATCTACTTTGAGTGGCTCCACAAAGAAATTATAAAACTCTAATCTTAAAACAATTTTTCAGGAAAATAGGTTTCTCAAGTCCAGTAGTTGTTATTGCTATTATTGATTGGGGTTTCCTTCCTAACTTATTGTTTTAAGTAGTGTGGAATATCTACATCTTCATTATGTCATTATTTTATCTTTGAGTTACATTATAGATTTTGCTGTGTTGAAAGTCCTCTAGTGATACTGTTTCTATTAATTGAGACAGTTCTTTGTTTTTGATTATGTAGCACCTGTTCACAAGGTTCAGAGGAAAACCCTTGAGACCTACAGGTCTCATTTACTCAAAGTCATTTTTAACTATTGATCTTAGAAAGCATTTGTATACAGCTGACAGTTTGGATATTTCTGAACAAGTTTGGTACCATGCATGACACCGATATGAAAGTCTCAATCTGACAAGGCTTTAAGAACATGACTCAAGTTTTAGGCTAATGTTGGTGATGTAGCAATTTGCAGCATTGGGTGAAGCTATCCCTAGCATAGCCTGTTCTATGTTCAATTTCCTTATCTCTTATGCTAAATTTGTTATACATCAAAGTATTTGAAGTGTTTTCACATCCTGAATTTTTATGATGCCATCACTGCTTTCATTGCAGTTCCAGATCATAATTTATGTTTTGGTTGTATGAACATAAGAGGATGAGGTAAGAAGTGCAGATTATAAGAAATAGGTAAGAAAGATATTAGTTGACCTCAGACTTGAAGATGTTAAGATTGTAGCAATTGGGAAGCATCCTCCTGGGAGTTTGTTCCACAACATAGCAGTTCTTGGAAAGAAGCTGTCCAAATGGAACTTCTTTCTTATTAATGGAACATGAAGAGAATGGGGATGATTTGTCTCAGTGTACATGACATGCTGGGTTTTTAGCTGTGAAGGTCTGAACTGGTGGAATTAATGCAGCTAGTTAGAACATTTGCCTTGAAAATACTGACAGAGTAGTGAGGCTTGTAACATTTTGTCTGTGGGAAATTGAACAAAATGCTTTTAAGATTCCAATGATTATGCCTCTATTTCCTCCTGAATGCATAACATGAATTAATTTTCAGCAGCCACAGTAAAAAAAAAAAAAATTAAGGAAAGAGAATTTCTGATTCTCTGACACACAAAGACGCACAAAGACACAATTGGAACCAAACTCTTCTATTCTGAGTTCAAATTAACTTCAATCACAGAATTTAAAATTTGTGGTAAAAGTAATTGTTGGTTAAAAATAAAAAATAAACTGTATCAAATGTTTCTATTATGATATCCAAATTCACGTGTATTGCAGACAATGTATTTTCATATTATTTTCCTCTATAGTGTAGTGATAAAATGAAGATAAAATGGGCCCCAGCAAACAACAAGGGTGCTTGGCAGGACTTTGACACTGACATATGCGAGTTACTCCAGTCAGCTACAAAGGGGTACATGGATGGGTGACTAAATTTCATGACAACAATAATAACTAGCATGGCGTCAGAAAGATTTGGTTGCGTCGAGCCACGACAGCCAAGGATACCCTACACTGCCAACCGTAGGGTGAATAAAATTAAAGACTTAAGGAAAGAGATAAGATCCCTTAAGAAGCTTTATAAAAGGGCAAGAATAGAGGAGCATCGAGCTCTGAGAAAAAACTCAGAGGAAAATTAAAAAATATACGGCGAGCGGAGTGGCATAGGAAGAGGATGAAAGAAAGATCAAGAAAGCGGGCAAATTTCCTCTCCAACCCTTTTGGCTTTGCAAGAACATTGCTAGGGGATAGGCGCAATGGAAAATTGGAGGCATCAGAGGAAGAAATTAACAGTTACCTTTGAAATACCATGAGTGACCCTGAAAAAGAGCAAGAAATGGGTATAAATACCCGCTTAATTCCTCATGAGCCACCAGTGGTTCAATTTGACACACGCTTGCCCACCTGGAAAGAAATTCAAGAAGTTGAGAGAGCCACCTGAACCACTTCAGCACCAGGACTGAGCGGGGTACCCTACATTCTGTACAAGCGGTGTAAGGGAATTCTACAAATTTTGTGGAAATTATTAAGAGTCATTTGGAGAAGAGGCAGGATCATGGAGCAATGTAGATTCGCTGAGGGGGGTATGGATCCCGAAGGAAGAAGGTTCAAAATCGTTGGACCAATTTCAAATCATTTCCTTACTCAACACCGAAAGTAAGATCTTTTTCAGTTTATTGTCAAGACGCCTTTCGAATTTCATTCTTGGGAACAGTTACATTGACACATCAGTCCAGAAGGGCAGGGTTGCCGTTATGCCAGGTTGCCTTGAGCATACAGGAGTCCTGACAGAGCTCCTGAGAGAGGCAAAGGAAACCAAAGGGGATCTGACTGTATTGTGGTTGGATCTTGCTAATGCCTATGGGTCCATGCCACACAAACTGGTGGAAGAAGCCCTAAATAGACATCACGTACCTCCATCAGTATGCAATCTCATTGTGGACTACTATAATAATTTCCGGCTGAGAGCATGTTCAAGTACAGCAACATCAGAATGGCAGACCCTGGAAAAGGGTATCATCACAGGTTGCACAATGTCCGCTGTCCTATTTTCATTGACCATGAACATGCTTGTAAAGGCAGCCGAGGTGGAATGTCGAGGCCCTGTCTCTAGATCTGGAGTCCGCAAAGCACCGATAAGGACTTACATGGAAGATTTAACCGTGACAACGACATCCGTCACGGAAGGTAGGTGGATCTTAAAGGGTCTCGAGGAAAATATGACTTGGGCCAGAATGAATTTTAAGCCAGCAAAATCCAGGTCATTAGTATTGAAAAAAGGCAAGATCATGGAGAAAGTCCGGTTTACAATCGCAGGAGAAACAATTCCTACTCTGAGCGAAAAGCCTATTAAGAGCTTGGGCAAGACTTTCAACAGCAGTCTGAAGGACAAGGCCGCTATCCAGCAGACTATAAAAGATCTTGAGGAGTGGCTGACAAATATCGACAAATCTGGATTGCCAGGACATTTTAAGGCATGGCTCTTCCAGCATGCAGTTTTGCCCCGGATATTGTGGCCATTGCTCATCTATGATGTTCCGATTACCACCGTGAAAATGTTAGAGAGAGCAATTAGTAATCGTTTGAGAAGGTGGCTGGGTTTGCCGAAATGCTTAAGTGGTGCGGCCCTTTATGGGAACAGCAACGCATTGCACTTCCCCTTTAACAGCCTTGTGGAGGAATTCAAAATCATGAAAACGAGAGAATGGCTATGCAGAATCTAAGGATCCCAAAGTAGCAGCAGCAGGAATCCAGACAAGATCTGACAGAAAATGGAGCGCTGAAGGAGAGTTACAAGTTATGGAGGAGAGACTTAGGCATAAAGCTATATTAGGGTCAATAGCTAGACGAAAAGCGAGGTTGGGGCTTTTCCCCTATCCACAAACCAACATGGCCAAAGGCAAAGAAAGACGCCAACTCATCCAAGAAGAAGTCCGTTCGGGCATAGAAGAAATGCATTACTGTAAAATGGTCAGTCTAAGTCAGCAGGGAGTCTGGACAAAATGGGAGAATGTAGAAAAGAAAAGAATTACATGGTCAGATTGCTGGTGATCAGATTTTAATGAGATTTGATTTCTCATAAAATCAGTATATGATGTCCTACCGAGCCCAACGAACCTGCATATATGGGGGAAGACCAAGACCCCCAATTGTCAACTATGTGCAAGGAAAGGATCTTTGCAACACATCCTCAGTAGTTGCCCAAAACCTTTGGGTGATGGTTGGTACCGTTGGTGCCACGACCAAGCACTCAAAGCAATTGCGAACGAGGTGACTAAAGCAATAAGGGCTAGTAAGCATCAACCAGGGAAGAAATTGAATCGGATTAACTTCATAAAAGCTGGAGAGAAGGTACTGAAACAGACAAGAGAGAGAACGAGCCTGTTATCTTCCACAGATGATTGGCAGTTGAGAGACCCAGCTGAAGTTCCCCAGTCACATAGCCATAACATCGCTAAGACTGGATCTGATATTGCACTCCAACAACACAAAGCAGTGCATTATTTGGGAACTGTGTCATGGGAGGAATATATTACACTTGCTAATGAGAGAAAGAGGTCCAAATACTGGTCAAACAATGGATGCAAAAGTCATGGAAGATATATTATGACCCCGTAGAAGTTGGTTGCAGGACAGTTGTTGTGCAGAGCCCTAGCAAAAATAGGCATAGTGGGGGCAGTTAGGGCGAGAGCGCTGAAGGACATTACCAATGCTGTACTCACTGCGTCAAAATGGATTTGGCTTAAGAGATCAGAACCATGGAAGAAATAGTGAGGACATTAAGGGAAATCTCAATCATAATTAGGAGACATGTTATACGTTATAAGGGAATATTAAGACAATACATTAAGTTAGGGTAGTCGAACTGTTATGGATAGGTGTTGAGAAGCATTGTTATATGTGGGGAGGGATGGATAGGAGATTATTTGTTTTTTTTTTTACTTGGCTTTTCGGTTTCTGAATGACATTATTATTATTTTTTTTTTAGCACTTACTCGCGGTTTTATTTCATTATGTAAGCCTAATTGCAGTTTTATTAGGAATGGAATGGGGGAGAAAGATATAGTTTCGTAGTGATAATAGTCTGGAATTTTAGGGAGTTGATGCTAGTACTAATTGAGTAGATTTATTTTGAGAAATATGTATCAGATTGTAAATATGTGTATAGGTTACTTAATTGAGTAGATAGCATAATTATTTAATTATTTATTTATAGTTAGAAGGCCATCGAATTGTTTTAGTCGGTAAATGACAAAACGTGTATACAGGGGTTTTTTTTGTTTGTTTTTTTTTGACCGGATGGGTAGAATAGCGAATTTCTTTTGAGAAAGTGCTAGTATAGATTAGTTTTGAGTTGGGTATGAGTGTAGGTTTAGTAAAAGATTAGGTATTGATATGGGATTAGTATTTAAAAGGTAAAACATGGACTTAAACAATGCAATAAAGATACCAGCTCACCTCGGTATGGATTCCGGAAATGGAAAACCGGATGTAGTAATAAGACACCATTATAAAGAAGAGGAGTGTGAAAAGCCCTGTTTCCATTAGCTGACGCTGACTAACATATGTCAATAAGAACGGTCAAAGTCTGGCTTTGCTAGTTTTTTGTTTTTTTTGTGATTACTGTTTTTTGCAATGTCGCGGTGCGTAGCACAACGCTTTCAAGGAGGCGGCCTGACTCACCTAGAATCAGGTCAGGGTTGCTGTTGGAGCCGATATGATGTGAAACCCGAAATTGGCAATGAGAACAGTGCATCACTGAAGACCACCCTTGATGCATCTAAAATGTATGATTTAATTAACTGAATCCCAAGAAAAACCAAATAAAATAAAATATATAAACAAAAATAAAAAGAATTCAAATTAAAATAAGGTAATTGTGCTTTCCTTTCAAACATTATCTCTTTCTTTCTTGCTCTCTCTGAACTTCTCTTTCTATAATTTTCTCACAACTAATGAGAAAGCAACCCTCAAATAAAAAGAGGAAAAAGAAGAAAACACTGAACCCAGCCAAAAAACACCAGAAGTTTGCAGGAGCAGACCCTACTTATTTGTGACTGAAAAATAACAAAAATCAGGGAGGCTCCACACACATAGCTTCCATTATAAAAAAGATGAAAAAGAAAGGAATATTGGAAAATAAAATAATTTTGGCAAATCAAAAAATTGACACAAAGAGACTTTTGAAAACCAATGTTCACACCAGAGTCTCGAGGCCTGGTTAAAACGTATATAAGCTGACACCTCTCAGCTAGAAACCAGAGGATGACAGTGAGAGGATGAATGGAGATACTACCACATAAAAACCAGCCATGATTGAAGAAACCAGCCATCTGCTAATGATATTTCTGCCCTGCTGAGTAGACTGACATTGACCTATTTCTAAAATTACTACTACCCCTATTATGGTCTTACTTCAAAACACCTAACATTTCTCCAGACTGGTACCAATATCCACCTTATTAATGGAGATTTTGCTACACTGAATATCAAAGGATTCTCATCACTCTAAACATAAAAATAAAAATATATTATTTGTTTTAAACCTTTGAGTCCGTTTGCTTTTATATCCTAGGTTTCCAATAAATATCACCAAATATATCTGCAAAATTATATCAACAATAGTTTCCTTGTATGACTGTTTTCATTTGAAAGAGATTGGAGATAAAATAAGAAATTTAACTCCCTGAAAAAATTAACAATGTTATTTTTTAAATTTAAGGTCACTTACCTTTTGTATACTGTGGGATGTAATCCTGCTTGACAAATTATGATGTTCTCTAAAGAAATATCTCATGATGATAAATTAGTTGTCACCAAGAGAAATTTATTGCAATGTTTGGCGTCCCAACTCATACACCCAAAAACTGAGTTCTGTATAAGAGAACCTTTACCAGCAATTGCAGTACATCTAATCCATTTTCTTTCTAATTTCTGATTCTTCACTATATAAGTAAACATATATATCCTGAATAAAATTATTATTAATTCTCAATTTTTGTTCTTCAGTTCTCTTCAGATTCTAGTCTAAGGAAAAAGCCACAAGGTGATTTGAAGATTATCAATGAAATCTGAGTCATTTACATGGCCTAACATAAGCAAGAAAAATATAACATCAGAGTGAAAGTCATTAATAAGTTAACAGCCTTGACTAAACAAAACTTTTCCCTCAGTTTTTCGAAAAAATTAGTCATAGTGAATATTTATTAACATCTTTAAATTGTAATTTGGCACAAGGCCATGCATTACCTATCCTTACCTAGTCTTTCTTGTGATCCATTCTTTTTACAACAGTCCTGTCACTCTAAAAATTCATCCATCTACTTCTTTTATATATAAAATGCCATCTCTGAGGATGATGGCATATACAAGAATTAGTCAATATGGCATATACAAGAATTACAATTAAGAAGTGGTGAGAGAGGGGGAAAGAAATTTTTTAATCACTATATATACACATGTATACACATACACTTACATGATGATATTAGTCATATTGTGTATATGTATGTGCATAAAAATGATATATTTCTTTTTTGCAGGGGTAACTATGCAGGTTGAAATTATTAATTTTCCTCCAAGATAAAAAAGACTAAAAGATAAAAAACTTAAGTTGGTATAATTTGTTTTATAAAAAGAAATTTCTTCTTCTTTTTATTCTTGTTCTATTTTTTATAGATATAATATTTTATATAGTTACATAAAAAAGCAGCTTAAATTCAGGCTTAATAAAGAGGGTTAAAATAAATTCTACACCCTGCTTGCACAATACAAGATATAAAACATCATTTCAAGAAATAGTGATTATAATCAAAATGTCAACAAGTACCTGGTATGCAATTTTAAAATGTTATGACCTTTCAGGATGTAGGAAATCAAACCTCTTCACAAGTTCACTTCTTTACTATGTGTAATTTGCCATGACTACTTGGGAAACATAGAGTGGTTTCCTCTTACTTTCTCTTCAGTTATGAATTCAGAGTTTTCCTTCTATTAAACTGGTTGCCACCAAAGTTTGTCCTGCCATTTAACTCATAGCTAGAGATTGATTTGTGCCTTTTCCAAAGGCATGTGGCGTGAAAGTGAATATAACAGACTAGGCCAGAATTTGAACTTGATTTGTCAATTCTATTTTTCACACTGTTAACCATTACATTACCTGCAATAGCAGTTAGCAATTTAGCCTTATAAACCATTGCCAGTGTTTTTTTTATCCTCATTGCCTCTTCTACAATTGTTGTCCTGTGACAGTGTAACACACTAAACTCAGTAAATATTCATTATCAAGTGTTAAACAACTGGGTTTTATGTTAAAAATCTATAAATAAAAACCTCTAGAAAAAGCTGCATAGAAAACAACCTCATGATCCAATATTTATCAGTTGTTTCAAGTAATTCTGATGTTACTATTTAATTCATTCAAAATAATCCAAACCAGCTTCACATGTAAAGCATCTTTAGCCATTGGAAAACAAAATCCTCATGGTATTCATTGTTCAAGAAAAATCTCTAGATTTTGATACTTAGTTCAAAAACTTTTAATATTAAATGTTGTTATAAGATACAAAACATAAATAAGACCTTTTCAAAAATTGTAATATTTTCTAATTAGATAACTATGCACTAAATTGTTTTTCAGTTCATAGAAGCCTTTCATGAATTGACTTGAAATGATAATTTCATTACAAAATGAATGACATATAAGATTAAAAATACTGATAAAATAGGACAGCTGCCAAGCAGATGGGGAGCATCCCTGTGGATTTTTTTTCTTTTTCTTGTATTCTATCACACTCAATAAACCCCTTGCATCTTAATGGCATTATTACTTTGCTTGGTGATGTGAACTAATTTAAGTGTGTAAATTCTTACTTGCAGATTCCATAACTAAAAGGCCAGTTTCCCTGCCACACACACTCAAAACACTTTGACGATGGGGCTGAGATGAAAGTTTCAAAGTTTTTTTGCTTTCCAATATAATTCTTTTATGACAAAGTTTCTTTATTTTACACAATCAGGTGCATCATATGATCTCATATTTTATGATGGATAAAAAACGGAATTAAAGTTTCATCTTAAAAATTTTACAAATATGACAAGAAATTAAGAAAAATACCTGTGTTGGCAAAAGCAAAGAGTTTCAGGTCCAACTAATTTACAATCCATTCCAGTTGGTGACACCCAGCTGGTATAAAGGCGGTTTTTCATTCGCTGCAATAAAAAATAAATAAATGCAAGAAATTTTCACACTATTATTCCAATAGATAGTTCTAAAAATCACCTTTTTGATACTAATTATGATATAGTTGAACAGCCATATAGTATGGAAATATAATATATTGCTGAAACAATTTTCCATTATCTATTGTATTGTTTAATTTTTAAAAAATACATTGTATATAAAAATGTATTGTTATTGATATCATTCCACAGTGTAATAAGCAGTGCTTTCTTGGTACCTCCAATAATTTGCTGAAAAAAGAGTATAGCATGATCAAGAAAACCCTAAACTTGATAAAAACAAAGTAAAGTCTTATTGTCAAAATGTTTGCTATTATTATGAGGAAAGACTGAATTATATTTTTATCATTTTATTAAATTTTTTCATCTTTTCTAACAGGTTCTAAATTTTGATTAAAAATCTTGTTTTTCTTGTGTCAGTGGAGGCAGCAAAGATCAGTATAGGAAATTTTAGCACCTTTTTCAGCCTCTTCGTATTTATATTAGTTAAAAGCAGGACTCCTGGGAGAATGTAAAACATCAATGTTTTTTTTTCAAATAGTTACTCGTTTACCAAAAATCTACTCTGAATCAAAATAAAAATGCAATCAAACTAAGACATTATTAAATTAGAAAAACTTTTAATCGATTTTATAAAATAAGATATACTAAGGACACTATTGTTTTAAAGAAAAATGTTTTTGATGAATAATGAATTTTTACAAGATTTTTTTACATTTTAATTAGAATAACTTGAGTTTTAAATATTTTTTAAAATTCTGTTTTAATTTGTACCTTTTAGATATTATTTAGTGAAAACTATATTTACTAATCCTAAATTGAAAAGCTTAGTACAAATCATCTCGCACCAACATTTTTAAAAGAATTTTTAATTTTTTGTTTTTGTATATAAACGTGCCAATGTATGTTGCTCATACATAACATTATCAGAAAATAAGAGTTATAACTATAGTAAATTTACACTGCAAAATGTTTAAAATTCAATAAAACATTAGATTACAAAGAATATTTTTCTTAAATTTTAAAAATTACTAAGTACTGAAAAATCATATATAAAAGATGCTCATGTTAATTCAATTATTTTTAATGCCTAAAGCCCCCCTAGAACAAAAATATTAAACTGTCAAACCAGTGAAAGCCTTTAATTAGATATCTCCACTAATTTGCCAAAAAAGAGCATATCATGATGAAAACATTTTTTATCATCTAAATGTTCTATTAAAAAAAAAGACCAAAGTATTTTATTAAATTTTTTCATCCTTTTTAGAACATTTGAAATTTTGATTAAAATCTGCGGAAGACCATTAAAAAGCAGTGGCTCGTTTCTTAGGTGTTAATTGACAATTACATCGATATATTAACACTTTAGGTCAGGGGAAGTTATCAGATGGAAGAATGGAAGTGACATCATTTTTTCAAATTTTAAGTGAATTAACTTATCTAATTACATAATATTTTTTAAAAATTAACAAATACTTTCAGCAATCTAATATTTTATTGACTTTTTAAGATTTTTTTAGACTTACATTTCTTTTCTTTATAGCCTTATATTTGAAGATGATTTATGGAAAAATAAAATTTAAAATACTAACAATAAATTAAATTTAAAATTTCATAAATGAGAGTGAAATAAAATTTCATAAGAGAGGTACATCTCTTATGAAATTTTATGGTATTATTTTTATTTATTAATTTTTATATCTCAATTATGAAAAAATTTCACAACTGAGATAATATAAAAATTTAAAAAAATAAAAAATAAAATTGTCGGTGACATAGTTGCACTCTTCTTGGTCTTGGGAGCTAGTGGCAGATTACTTCAGCAACCCTGAGTTTTCGCTTACATGGCAACTGGTTCAGAATAGGCTCTCAATGATATAACCTTCAGATGTGGCTTGGGAAATTTGCCTGTCATTGATGTGACCTTGGCTTAGAAATAGTTTCGCACACCTTCTACCATTGTCCTCAGTTTTGCCCCTTCTGGAACTATGTTGGCAAATTGATGACTAGTATCACTCCCGAAAAGCTTATGCTCATTGACCTTGGATACGTGGGTCACTCACATATTCTGGGGTGAAACAAATGGTGTTTCTGGTGCTGCTAGCCATGACTAGAATGGTGATTTGGACGACGTGGATAGAGGAAATCTTTCAATGTGAACACTATTCTCATCAGGAACTGGCCAGATTCTTTGGGCATCAACTCCAGATGAAGATTAGAACTGATAGAATGCTTTTGGTATTGACAGATTTCAGTGAAAGCTGGGTAACTGCGATGAGCCTGGTTTACGGGGCTAGACTTGATTTTCTTTTTTTAAGTATCCCTAAGTCACAACAGGGCAGTTTCCTGTGGATCCCTCCTCTGGTTAAGATAGACTCTTCTTGTTTACCTAGTTAATATAAGTACGTATCATTCCTGGCTTCCCCTTTTTGTTATGATCCAAGTCGAGATTCTCAACCTCCCCAGTTTGTTTTTGGCGTCCCTTTTTTTATCTCAACTGGGTCAGCTTTTTGATTTTCCCATGCCCCTATTTATTTTATCCTTCTCTCTCCCTTAACAAGAGATCCTGAAGAACAGAATACAGCAGCCACTCTTATTTGTGAGGGGTTGACAGATCATACTAACATCAATTATTTTTAGTTTGTGTGTGTTTGTTTTTGGGTTCATCCTCTCCCCCTCATTTCATACCATCAAAAAAATTTTATATATATTTTTATATACAACTGTATGTAAAGAAATTTTTATGTCATGGGGTGTATTGTAGATTCCCTGTGTGTATGAGGTATTTTGGTGTATGTAGAAGTGAATGGTAACAGATAGATTCTTATGGTGAGTAAACTGTAATGTATGGATGGGTTATGAATCTGATTAAAAAAGTATAGGATAGTTAATATTGACCAGCCTCAACCCATTTCCCCCATTTTGGCCTTGTGCCACAATTACTGTATTTGTTCAGAAATAAATAACGGCATCATTTTTTTTTTAGGTTGCACACACAAACCATTACACTTACAGCAAATGCTCTGTAATATGGCTTTGCCTTTGTGTCAAAGATAGATTCTAAAAATTATCCAACCAATAAAAACATGATAAATAAATAAATGCAAACATTTATGAAGTTACCAAATTTTGGACAAGAAAATTACAAAACAAAACAGAGCAGCTTTAACATGTTAAATTAGGTACCTCCATGAGATCGCTAAAAAAGAGCATAACATGAATAAAAAAAGGCCTTAAACTTGATGAAAATAATTTTTAATGTCTAAATGTTTATATTATTATTAAGAGGTAAGATCAAAGTATTTTTGGGGTATTTTTTTTACATTTTTTAATTGTTCCTAGCACATCCAAAATTTTCCTTAAAAATCTTTGAGTTAGCAAAATTGACAGATAATCAATTGTGCCACCCATTTTTTCCATTTTATAAACAAAATGAAAATCTCCATTTCAAATTCTTTTAAAAATTAATTATAATTTTTTTAAATTTATTTTAAGAAAATTAGAAATTATAAAGTTTATTTAAAATATTTTGAAACAAACATTGCTTACTTTATGCACTGAAAAAATGTAGTTTAAAAATAAGACAAAGCAGGTCTTAACATTTGGTGTCACTTGATGAGTGATGATTTCATCATGTATTGACAGCTTACATAAAGGAAAGTTACCATACAGAAGGACAGATGTGACATAATTATTTAGTTTTAAGTGAACCAACTTATTTACCTCATCATCATTTTTAAAGAAAAGTTTCAGCGCTCTAATTTTTTTTGTTTTTTTTTTTACTTAGCTTTCACCTTTACGTTTACAATGCTTTATGGAAAATATATTATAAAAAAATTAAATAAGACTGTTGAAAGTAAGATTAAATTTCATAAAAAAGGTATCTAATTAATTTATAGGTACCTTTCTTATGAAATTTTATCAGAAGTGTACATAAAATTTTATGTATATTTATTACATTTTACTGTGTTATTTGTATTTCCATTCATTTTATTATTAATTTTGATATTTCATTTATGGAAAAATATCATAACTGAGATAATATGAAAATAAGATCATATAAATTTCATAAGATGATACTAATACTTGTAGGTACACTTCTCAGTTGAAATTGAAAAATCAAATTAACTTCTCCACACGTGTTTCACACAAACAACAAAATAAAAGCAATAACAGCGGAGAACTAATGCGACTTTTTATTGTATTCTTGCTGGTCTTCCGTACATTTGAATTACAGCTGTTTTATGGATACAAAAGCCATCTGAAATTAGTTTTTTTATACCATGTGGCTCTTGTGATTGTTATAAGCTATACAACTTATAATGCTTAAAGATAGATCTACTTAATAACACCATTGACTAAAATGAACAGTTTTCATTTATTTTATAATATTTAACAACTTTAATGTAAAAATAATAAAATAATTTAAGAAATAACAAATAATTGTTTTAAAAATTCATTTTTCATCAAAAAAGTTTTTGCTTTATCCATATTCATAAAATCAACTAAAAGCATTTGAAATTAAATAATATCTTTGTTTTATTGAGTTTTGTATGTTACAATTCAGAGCTGATTTTCAGGTAAGGGGCTCCGATTTAAAAAAAAAAAAAAGAACATGATTTGCTTTCTTGTGCTTTTAACTAATATAATCACTAAACTGACCAGTATTGAATTTCTAGAGTTTTCATAAAATTGGTTGGGAGTTGGGGGAACATGAAAAAAATTGCCATTACTTTAAAAAAAAATAAAACATTTATAATAATTTTCATCATTTGTGAATAGTTTCTGAAAGTTTCATTAAAATCTGATAATTATTTTTATTTTTGCAAGATTTTCCAAATTAATGTCTGTCATACAGAAAAAGAACACACTGAAATTTATGTTATTTAAGTAGTTCCACTGACACAAGGTTTTTTTTTTTAAATCAAAAGTTAGAATGTTCTAAAAAGAAGGAAAATTTTTTTTAAATAATTAAAAAATACTTTATTCTTTCCTCTTAATAATAACAAACATTTTGACGATAAAATTTTGTTTTTGTCAAGTCAGGCGTCTTTTTCATCATGCTATGCTCTTTTTTTTAGCAATTTCATGGAGGGTGATCCGAAAGTCTTGGCACCTCCTACCCAAACTGTAGGAGGTCGTGTCAGTCATCTGAAATAAAAAAATTATATTATATAGGGGTGACAAGACTTTCAGACCACCCTGTACTTTATAGGCTAGAGGTCTCTACTTTGTTGTTAGGCTTTTTAGTAATTAGTTGTTATATTCAATATTGTCTTCATGAGATATTTCAACATCTCCTACTTTTAGTTTAAAATACATCCTTCTTTATTTCTTGATATTGCTTTTTTTCTATCATGTTTAGTTTTTAGTTAAAAACTTAAAGTTTATATAGGTTGTCTTTTTTCATTTCATTTTTATTTAACTTAAGAAGAAAACTTAATTTCCTTATTTCATAGATCAAAAAATCTTTAATTAGTCTCATCCAAATCATTATTTTCTTGAATAATAATGTTATTCAAGAAAATAATGATTTGGATTATAGGAGACTAATTAAAGATTTTTTGATCTATGAAATAAGGAAATTAAGTTTTCTTCTTAAGTTAGTTAAAAGAATTTTATTTTTCAAACACAAGGTGTTTTCCTGAGTACAAATACCTATGTAAAAAAATTAATAGCCAATTGACTATAGTATTTGCAAATGGCTACTGGATTGGGTTTTTTTGGGGTACAAAATCCCAGTCCCATAAATTAAAAAAATCTCATAAAAACTAAAAAGAAACAAATTTAACAGTGAAAAAAATTCAAAAGACTTAAAAATTAATAATTAATTTAAATTATAATGTTAAATTAGAACAACAGAAACAGATTTTTCTTAGAATTGTAGGTTAATTCAAGACACGAACAAAAAAAAACTTTTTTTAAGCCAAGTTATTCGGCATATAAACGATTTACCGACGCTGTTTGTTTACGGTTTTTTTTTTGTCACAAACTTTAGAAAAGTCACTTTTTTATGGCTTTCTTCAAATAAAGTTGGACCTTTATGTGATATTAGGACTCTATAACTATGAAATTTGAATATATAACAGTACTATAACATTGTTAGAAAACGTTTTTTTAAATGTTGGATCGATTTTTACGACTTTCTACAGAGCGGACATAAATCGATCTTGTCTCAATTTGAAGTTAAATTTTGAACTAAAAGTTTTTTGAATTTTCACTCAGTGTTGTTTCTTTTTATTATGAGACGGTAAATTTTCATCTTAACACCCAAGCGCTAATATCCCTTCAAATTTTTCCAAAGTAGTCTTATTTCAGTGCAAATGTAAATGCTGAACTCAATCCTACCTTCGATAAATTTTAAATTTGCTTCATTGGCTATGAGCTCTGCTAAAGAAAAGATCAATGCAAAGTTTCGCGAAAATTTACTTTACCCGAGGAAATGGGGTTAGGGAGAGAGAAACTTTGCCATAATATTTTTGGGGTTAGGGAGAGAACGATTAATTTTTTTTTCTCAGTTTTTAAGCCGCTCCCTAGGGAGCGGCTTAAAAACTGAGAAAAAAAACATTAAGCAAATTTAAAATTTTTCGATTGGTCAATAAAAAATTTCGCACAGGCTCGCGAAATTGAAACAAGTGAAAAAAATAAGTTATTTAATTTGCGTGTATAAAAAGTCGCGATTTGTGGTCCCCAGTATACGGACATCTGTCAGCAGGGTTCGTTGACGCCAGTTTATTTGCTCATCCGAATACTATTCACATCCTAATTTACGCTACCGCAGAAATGTCGAATTGAACAAATTGTTCCATCACTATGTACAAAGCAATTCAAGTCAACACTTTCGAATGAATGAAGAGGCTTCAGTAGAATTTCTTCGACTACACTGAATATTACCGTCCTCCGTGCACTTCCCTCGATGCCATTCACCTTGCTCGTTGCGTGCCAACCAGAAAGTATGGCGTTGCAGAAAACCTGTCTCCAGTCCTAGCAATTCGAATTGTCCTAAACAGCCGGAAAACAGAATGTGGCTTCAGTGTTACTGTTAGTGATAGGAAAAATACACTTTTGTTTTTTGGAGAACTCACGCTTGCTTGCGTGGAAAGTGCTATTTTTTGTAACACATTTCCTTGATCTTCTTAGAGCTGGAGCCACAGGATAATGTTCGAAAACTTGGACATTGCGAAAGTCACTTCAGTGACTTGGCGCTCCTTCTGCAGTGAGGTGTGCCAGTTTTGGCTAGAAAATGTGCAGGAGAAGTTGGGTGGACCCGGTGTCGAGGTAGAAATCGACGAAACAGTTATCTCAACAAAATATAACCGGGGACGTCGAATGAAAACAGTCTGGCTATTTGGCGGAATCGAAAGTCTCAAAGAAGACCTTTCTGGTACCACTTACGTCTGATTGCGGGGAAGGAGAAGCCAGGGATGCCCATACCCTTGTCCTCTTGATTATGCAACACATCCGACCAGGATCAATCATTTACACTACAGTGATTGCTGGTCGGCGTATGTGCGGATACCGGAACACGGATACACGCACAAGCAAATAAAACCATTCTGAACACTTTGTAGATCCAACATATCAAAATATCCACACGCAGACGGTTGAAAGACTATGGAGGACGGACGACTAAGGGTATAAAAGATCGGGACACAGAACTGCTTAAAACAATACATTGCACGTTTTCTATTCTTAAAAGCAGTCCCTAATCATAGTCAGCGCCTTCACCTTTTCCTGAGAGAGGCAAGCAGAATGTATCCAGAACCCTAAAACTACTTCATTATAGACATCTATATTTTATATTTGTAAGTGAAGTATCTCCTTTATAGCATTTTTAAAAATTGTCAATGTCATTTTTTCCATAGATATGAAACTTTTAACTTCCTCTTTTACAATTGAATTATTGTTTTATTTTCAAAGTTAAATATTAAAAAAAATGTTTTACTGTACTAATTTTGTTTTTTGTTATTTATAATTTATAAGTATTTTCATATCTTCTGACTCTGTTATTCTTTTATTTGTCGATATTTTCATATATTTGAAAGTTAACTTTCTTTTAAAAAATTAAGTAAATCTACACTTCACTTATTTTCATACATTTGAAAGTTAACTTTCTTCTTATATTAAGTACCAAAAAAATCGCTTTACGGAAGCGCGTACTAATTTCTGCAAGGACTTTCTGTAAAGGAAGTAAATAGGCCAACATTTTATGCACGGAAATAATAAGACTATTTTTGAAAAATTTGGAGGGATATTAGCGCTCTTGTGTTAAAATGAAAATTTACCTATGAGGGTAAGAAGAAGACTAAGAAGAGGCTGGTTTTTTTGTCATTGATTCTGGTTTTTCATTCTGATGTTTGGAGAAAGTTTTCTGAAAGACTTTAAAAAAATAGTCGAGATGGAGACAAGAAAGACACCAAGTATACTATAAAATATCAATTTCCTAAATTTATAATGAAAAACATTTTTATCTATAAAATTAAAATACAAATGGGCATCAGTTAGTTAAATAAATATGCTTTTTAAAAAAATTGACCCTTAAATACTGACCAGTGGGATCACATTTTTTTTGTAGTTTTCATATTCTTCAGGTGTCAAAAGTTTGCCCTCATCATCATCTCCAACAATTCTAAAAGTTGGAAAAATAAACATTTTAAAAGCATACACCTTAAGTTGTATAATTTTCTATTCAGAGGGTTTTTCCGTCTTTTTTTTACTTTCAATCTTTATTTTTGAGAAAAATGGTGGACCTGTACTATTTTCTCGCTTTAAACGTAAATGTTAGCATGGAAAGGAATAACAGGCAGAGCTCAATAAAAAATACAATATTTTTAAAAATTCTGACAAATGAAAAACAAAAAAAAAACTTAGTAATAATAACATTGAAATAAATTCGATCAAGTAATAAACATTATAAAGTTTTAAAGAAACAAAGTCTTATTTTCTTCAAACAAAACCAGCCACAAAAAATATAAAGTTTCTAAAAAGTAAACAGTAACAAGAAATAACGCTTGTTTTTAAAAGAAAGAAAAATAAATCGTCAAAGGTAAAAATCTTAGTTTACTTTTCGCAGCAAATAAAAATATAATTGACCTTAAAAATTATGATTTAATTAATTTTAATTGCTCTGGGCTTTTTCTTCTTGTCTTACTTTTTAAATAAAATTTCAAATCAAATACAATGCAAGCAATATTTAATTTTAGCTAGCTGCTAATATTGAATATTTTTTAAAAATCAATCAATATTAACATGTAACCATCCGTTATGGCTGGTTTTAAAAAAATCTTATTTTAATTTAAATTTTAAAAAAAACATCTATTTTTTAGTTTAGCACACTTAAATTTGTTAACTAATTTTTTTTTAAATTCATTAAATTTCCATGTCTGTACAAACATGAAAATATTGGATAATGCCTGAAAATTTGCTGAATTGATGAAACAGATCGTAGATAATTTTTTTGTGTGTTTCACAAGACTTGCCGTCGATATTCCAAGTAAGAGTCAATAGAATTCTTGCCCTGACCATCAACAGTAACTTTGTACTGGTCGGCCATTTCTGTTAAATGTGAAAGTAACAAAACAACCGTATCCAAGGCAACTAACTATATCTGAAAGAAAATAAGTGAATGATAAAAAAAAAAATTTGTATTTTGTAAACAAAAAACAATAGATATTGAAAAAAACGTTTATCCACTTTTTTTCATGTCAATAAATCTAAGATAATAATTAAACGAAATGCACAAAACAAAAAAAAATGAATTTTTGGAGATACTAAAAATAAAAAATAACTTTTCAGAAATAAGAGATAACAAAAAAATAAAGGTATTGCTTTAACAAGTTTCACTAACGCCAAGCAAGTTTTAATTTTCAATTAAAAATAAAATTATAAAAAATGCCTTCCAATAAATGATTTAAGTACCAGTTTCACAAAAATATAGTGTGTGAAACTAAAAATATTTTGCCGTTATTACGAAAATTAAAAAATAAATAATATATTATTGCTTTATAAAAAAAGACTGAACTTTTTTTTCGCCCAACTCCTCAAGTATTATGTTCTATCTATTTATTATCTTTAACAACAACCACAGAAACAGATTAAAGAAAAAAAAAGTACATGCCAATATAAATTTTGTATTTGGGATAGAAAGTTTTCAATCGCAGTCGGTTACTTGTAAAATTAGTCAATGCACACAAAAGTTAATTCGAGGTAACAACCAGCAGTTTATTTTTACTCTCATAGTCAGGTACAAAGCTTAAATTTCGTAGTCACAAATATCGAGCATCTTAGTAGAGAATCGAACTCACTAAAATAAAAATAATCTGCAAGCCTTTGAGGAATTTAAATAGTAACTAGAGTAATCTCCCTTGGATCACTATGTACTAAGTTCCTTGACAACAGACGCGTTGTGAAAACTAAAATATTTTGCATGTTGTTGTTTTTAGACTTCGAACAAAGTCTCGAAAAAATATTTCAAAGGATAATAGTTGCAAAATTCTGAGTTTTACATTTAATCTCATATCATAAAAGACTTCTCAAATGAGAAGGGAAGTTGATCCTGATACAAAAACAAAAATAATAATAATTGATTGATATTTTTTGTAAACTTATTCTAGAATAGATTTATGATGTCTATTGAAGAGCTTGTGAAATCTGTGGCCTGCAAAATGTAAGTAAAGTAGTTCATTTAATTAACTTTTTATGAATGTTCATTTTATAGTAAGTTAGGTTGATTTGCTAAATTGTGTTTGGATTGTAAATACTTTTTTAAAGGATTGAAATGAAAATTTACTAATTCCTCGTAAATTAAAACCACAATTTCTTTTCAAACTTATACTTACTATTTGGTTACTACGCAAACAGACACACACACACACACACACACAATCACTACTTATTTGGTCCTATAACAAGGACAATGGGGTGATTACAAAAATGGTAAATCATAAAATATACAATAAGTACAAAGTTTGCATGTTTTTTTATCATTTTTGGTTGATGTATTATTGTAATCATTAACACACTACTGATCACCAAATATAATTTCTAACTACAGTACAAACTTATGTTTTGCAATGTCATCAGATAACAGTTTAATTGTCTACTACTCACTGTTCGATCTGTGGCCATTAAAATATTTAAAGGTTACTTTAGATATAAATCAAACTGTATACCAGTATGTAGAATATGCATAAATTCTAAAGTGAATAACTTGTTTTAATTTTTCTAGGAAAAGTAGTTTGAATTAAGAAAAAAGGAATTATAATGATGTATGACAGTTGTTCTTATCATTCTTAAATCTAGAAGCTTTATAAACAATCTCAAAACTAGAATATTTTAAAAACCTTTCTGGGAAGATATTTTCTTAAAACAATTTGTTAAATATTCTATTTTATTAAGGTGCACATCTTAAGTCTTAAGACTTAAGATAAATCAGATGTTTTGTCAAATAGAGGACAACGATTGGTCAATTTTTGTAAATTAAAATATGCAAAATAATATACATAATTCAATCATCATTGTGAAACTGAAAACAATGTAAAGATGATTTGCTTTGTGTACATATCTGGTTTTAAACACATTGCAATGCCCCAGAAATAATGTGAATATCTGAAATATTTCTGGAGGTAACAGTTCTATTTTCAAATCAAAAACTATATTCTGACAAAGCCCTTTTAGTAACCCTTATTGCAATTCCAAACATTTTCTTGAATTTCATTGGTTGTTAAATGCAAAATCAGCTTCGAGAAATTTCCATAAGAAAACAGTCAAATTTTGTGCAAAAGTAGGCTCAACTAACTTAAAAAATCTTTCTAGAATTCACCCCTAATTTAAATGTTTCAAGAGATCCTATTATAAAAAATAAAAAAATACAATCTCGCCTCGCATTCCGTTGAGCCGATTTAGTCGTTAAAAAAACTATAAATACAAATGACGAACAAGTTTTCGGCGCATTTGGGGTTCATTCCCTCCACTGTCATTCTTCATCCGCAAATTTTTTTATATATTGTATATATTTTAGCCGTTTTCTGTAGGTCCCCCTGAGAAAATGCAGTATTATGGTGGATGGATTGGAGGATTAATTGATGATGGGTGAGTTCTTGTGGTGAATGGGCAAATTGTAACGAGTGAATGGGTCGTGAATCAGATTAGCTAGGTATAGTGTCATTGTGGACCAACCTCAACCCCTTCCCCCTTTTCAGCCTTGTGCCATAATTGTAGTCTTACAATAAATAAATTGAGATTCTCACACACGAAGGCTGCACGTGTTTCTATTGTGCGGCACGTGCGGAGTGCGTGTTTTCACTCGGTTCAGAAGTGTTATATTTCATTTTTGAAGCTTTTCTTTCTTGTATTTTTCGTTTTCATTCCTCTTTTATTTTTCTGTTTAACTTTTTATTTTGCTACCTGTTTGTGTTTTTTCCTATTTTTGTTTTTTTTCACTCAAGTTTTTATTTTTAAATTTTTTAAGCTGTAAAGTTTTGATTTCCACTTGTTTCTAGTAACCAAGCGTTAAATTTTTTTCGCCTCGTCCCACGTGTTTCCTTTTTTATTTTTCGTTTTTGTTTTACTTTTCCCATTTTTGTGTTTTTGATGTGTGACTTGTTTTTTGGCAAGTCAAGTTTTATTTTATTTTTTCTTTTGTTGACCCACTTTTGTTCATTTTCTGTTTTGTTTTAAAAAAATTATAAAGGAAAACAAAATTTAAAAAAAAAAAGTACCAAAAGTGAGTGACGCAGACGAGTCACCGCCGGAATCTGGTGAAATACGGGAAACAGTATGGCAAGAAAAAAGGACCATAAAGGATGTGGCTTACTATGCCAGCTTAAAGCACAAGCACGAGGAATTCATTAAGGGAAACGAATTCCTTACTATACCAGAGGCGCTAAACGCCATTACTACAAGGACAATATCCCTGCTGACCACCGACGTGAAAAGTCGGAAATTAATTGGGGTCAGTAGGGAAACCATGGAAGAAGCGCTGAAGACTGTGAACGTTGCCCCACGGGTCTTTGCAAGGAGATCCAATGCTTTGTGGGACATTCTTCTGGCTAGCGAGGAGGAGGCCAAAAAGCAAGCCGGAAGTATCCTCATGACAAAGGCAGTGAGAATGCAGACAGAATACATGGGGACCTGTAAGACTCGGGTACATGGTGTGCCGGCGGATATTAGTGAGGACCGGATGGGGGCCTCTTTCATATGGTGAAGTGAATGAGGTTTTCACAGTCACAAGCAAGTCTGGCATTGGCACTGGGGGCATCGTCTTACAGATAACCCTCACCCGACAGAGCTTTGGCGAGATCCCCATCGTGCTGATGTGCCGTCAGAAACGGATGCTTGTCGTAGTGGAAGGGAGGAGACCACTTTTTTGGACGTGCGGTGCCTTGGGGCACATGTCAAAGGCATGCCCCGGCAAGAAGGTCGCAGCAGCACAACCGCAAGCCACAGCAGCAACAACACCAACTGTAGCAGCAACAGAAACAGCAACAAAGATCATCAACTCTGAATGGACGGAGATAAGGAGGGGTAAGGCAGTGAAAAATGCACCCTCTCTGAAGCATCAGGGACCACCACGACAGGAGCAGCATGAGGAGGTGATACAGCTGCAGCAGCAGCAACAAAAGCAACAGCAACAACCACCACCACAACAACAACAGAAAACACTGCCATGGTCACCAAAGAAACAGACACACGGAAAGAAAGAGGAACAGAAAAAGCAACACGAGAGACACCAACAAAAGAAGCAACAACCAGAGAAGCAGCAACGACCTGACACTGAGATGGTGGTGGAGGAAATGTCTCCACCATGCTCTGACTCCTTGAGGAGGGCTAGGGAGGAGGAAGACGAAGCAGAGGAACCAGTAGAAAAATGTGCTGGCCGAAGTAAGGTGGAGAGGCACATGGACAAAACCAGGTTCCTATCTGTCCCTGCTTTGCCGAAAGAACTTTGCCAAATAGTCTTGCCTAGAGCAAGGAGCCTCCCCACTTCCCCCACTCGGGCTCCATCCCCATCCCTCTCAACTTCCTCCATTAGTTCAATGTCTACTACCCCTCACTCATCCACTTCCTTCCCACCCCACCCTGCCAAGGAAAAGAAAAAGAAATATTTCCCTGGCCCAGAATCCATTTGTAAAGTAGACAGAAAGGAACTGGAAAAGAACTTATCCAAGCATAAAAAAGCCTTATTAGGGCTTCTATTTAAAATGACATTGGTCGATGGGAAATCAACAGAAGACCCCCGTAAACTTTCCCAATGCCCCTGGGGTAATCATCTGCATAAGAGACACTGGCAACTACCTCAGGCTGTGGACCCACCTCTACGAGGTGAATGATGCTTTCCCCAATATCAGAATGATAGTGACAGATTCACCAGATCTTAAAAAACTGAGACATTTTTGTGCTGGGAGGGTCCCTGTCTTGCTCCATCTCTCCTTATATAGGATAGCAAAACTAACATCCCATGGATGCTGGCGGGATTGTCCTGGAAGGACAGATGATATTGGAGTTGGGCACAGGGAACCTGGGACAATCCGCCGGGGTTCTTACCGGTGCAGATTTCCGTCCTGTATGTGAGTAGGTCTGTTTTTTCTTTTTTTCTCTCTTTTCAGACTTAAAAGATGTCAATTATCATAGCCAGCCTGAATGAGAGGGGCTTGACGGATTAGGGTAAGGCTTCCCACCTGCATCATGACCTCTTGTCATTCAGTGTGGTTGTCGCCGCGATCCAAGAGACCCACTTTGTTTGCAATGTCAATGCGTGTGTGCTGTCTAATGACTTTGTCGTCTATTCAGCATACGGGGACCGACAGGCCAGAGGAGTCTCTTTGCTGGTTAGCCGTACCCTGAATGCGAAGGTGGACTTTGCACATCAGTCCAAGCATTTAATAGGGTTGACCATTGCTACCTTGCTGCTATCCTGCAAGCCGCCAGATTTGCACCCGACTTCTGCCGCTGGATTAGCCTTCTGTATTGCTCCCCCAGTGCTGTGGTACAGGTGAACAGGAAGCTGTCAGGAACTTTTGTGCTGTCTTGGTCAGTTCGTCAGGGTTGTTCACTGTCGCCCCTACTTATGCTTGAGGGACAGGGCGTGCAGTCCGGCCCTATGTGGAATTGCTGTCCCTGGAGGGGCTCATGCCAGGGTTTCTGCGTATGCTGATGACATATCTACTTTCATGTCGTCCCGCAGCACATTGAGGTGGTACTGAAGGTGCTTGATTGGTACGAAAAGGTGACAGATGCCAAGATTAACCACAACAAGTCTTCCAGCTTGCTGTTAGGTGCCTGGAAAGGGGTCAATCTTCCGGGCCCCTTTGGTTGGACGAACGGTCCTGTATGCATTTTTGGAGTGTGTTCTGGAGAAAAATTGGCCAGAAGTACAGGTGAAGGTCGGAACGGAGCTAGCCTTGATTTTCTCTTTTAGGTCAACCTATATCACATTGGGGTGGTTTCCTGTGGAGCTCTCCCCTTGGTTAGGCTAGACAAGCTTTGTGTACCGAGTAAATGTTGTTCCTGGCCAGCTCCCGGGTGCATCTTTGGTTATGATCCAAGTTGAAATTCCCGACCTTCCCCAGTTTGTTTTACCTCCCCCTTTTTTTCATCTCGGCTGGGTCAGCTTTTATATTTCCCATGTCCGTATATTTTTCTCCTCCCCCTCTCCCTTAGCAAGAGAGCCTCTTAATTTTGTCCAATGGGCAGAATACAGTGACCTCTCTCTTTTTGAGGGTTGGACAGGTCCTACTAACATCAGTTATGTTTAGTTTGATTTGCGTTGATATTTTTATATATATTTTATTATCATCCAAATTTTAAGCCATGGGGCGCATTTTCTGTAGGTCTCCCTGAGAAAATGCAGTATTATGGTGGATGGAGGATTGATTGATAACGGATGAGTTCTTGTGGTGAATGGGCAAATTGTAATGAGTGAATGGGTCATGAATCAGATTAGCTAAGTATAGGATAGTCAGTGTGGACCAACCTCAACCCCTTCCCCCTTTTTGGCCTTGTGCCATAATTGTAGTCTTACAATAAATAAATCTCACATGCAAAGGATACACACAGAGATTTACTCGCATGCAGAGAGATATCTACACACACACAAAAGGGACACAAACTCAAAGAGACACCAAGAAAAAACTTAATTTTTATACTGCATTTTGGAACAAACTTCCTTTATGAAAGATTTGGAAAATTTCAACAACAAACCTTTTCCATTCAATATCTTTCTTAGAAAAACTTTTGTCTAATTTAAATTTAACCTTTATAGTAAAAGGCAGACAACTTTTACTTACTTTCAGCATTGAACATTTCCAATACAGTAAAGAACTTTTTCTCTTAAATATACTCTCGCACACATCATTACAAAAGAAAAATTGTAAAATTGTGTATATAAAAATTAATTTGTTGTTCCAAACCTGTCCTTTTTGTTGTAATTGAATATGGTTGCCATTTGACCCTTTTTTATAATTTATGTTGTGGATGTTGCATATCTTATTTGCAGTGCAACTTTAAATATTCACGCAGCCTTCCTAGATCCACAACACCCTGAACAATTTTGACCAACATTTTCAACTCTTTTAAGACCTGCATTTATATCATGTTATTATATTGAGTATTAAGTTCATATTAAGATAATTTTTGAAGTTCAATGATTTATTACCAAAAGTTATGGTTAACAAGTCTCAGCAACTGACCTGTATATTGAAAATTGTACTAAGATTACACTTACAACAATTATATCTGATAATGCAATGACATGCACCAACTCTGAATTTACTTTTGAAACTTATCAACAATACTAAAATGCAAACTGCATGCTTTTTTCTGAATCAAACACACATAATCAAATACTAAATGCTAAATATTGTAACATAAATGTATGACTCTGTACATTTTAAATTAAATGAAGAAGTAATTATATTTTCTTTTATTAGAAATTATTACATTGATGTAAAACAACGAGAAGATGGCTTTAACCTCAGTGGAAGTCCTTTGAGATCTAGAAAACCTTTGTACATACCAGTAAGTAAACATTTTATTGCTTAGACTGACCAATTTTAATATGTATCACCAAAAGATATATAAAATTCTCAATAGTCTAACAATAGTAGCTAATAATGGATTTATTTAATATTTTATTTTGTTGTTTTAATAGTTCATTTGTGCTTAATCTCTGCTTTCTCTTATTAATAGACTAAATTAATCTGTTCTATATTTTTATATTACAAGTTTTCATTGCATATTAAATATCATTTTTTTCTGTTTTTGATATTAATAACCCTTTTATTTCATTATATTACACAGAAACCTTTTTTATATTCAGTTGAGAAGTAATTTTTTCTTTTTGTTTTTTTCATCATCGCAAAGAACAGAAAATTGGAGAAAGAATTAGAACTACCCAGACAACTGCATTATCAAAAACAACTTGAATACTGAAAAGGGTGCAGGAATAGTGAGGAGGCTTGCTATTGGTTTAATGAGTTGAAAACGAAGAAAAAAACAACTTTAAAAAAAATTCACCTTAGGCCTAAGTAATTAACACAGAAATTGCTGGTGTGATCAGTATCAAATCTCATTTCAAAATTAAAAATGTGTTTAAATATGAACTCAGTTTTTTAACTGACATATCTCCTCCAGTTTTACATCTTTAAAGATAAATGTTTCAATAAGATTTCATGGCTAATATAGAAATTTAAAAAAAACTTTTTTATTATTATTATTATTATTAATAAGCAGCAGCAGTCTTCTTGACTGGCTGTGGCCATAGTTGCTGCACAGCTGAGCACCTGACCAGTTCTTTCCACATATCTGAAATGAGAGCTAGAGAGGTATTAATTCATGGGCAGAATGTCCTGAGCAAGTAGACCTGGTGGAGCCCATCCCTCTTCAAGTTAAACTACAGCTGATGTAGCCTCAAACTTAGAGTTTACCTTGGTCATTGACACATGGCTGTTGTTTTTTCCAGGAGAACTCCCCCTCCATGTTGGTCATTGGCTTCAGTCTAGTAAGTCCTCTGACCAACAATGCAGTGTCATCACTGTACTGGCTGCATACATAACTATGGAGTTCAGTCTACCCAATTTTGTTAGATGGCCATTGACACTACAAGAAGATTCATCCACACTTTGATAGATCTTGTTTTTAATCCTGCTGGGTGTTTAGTCACCCTCCTGAACAGTGAGGGAACCAATTTAGTCACTGATAACCCAACCATATTGCAAGTAGTATTGGGTTAGATGGTAGCAATTGCACTTGTAGAGTGACATAATTCAGTGATAGTAATGGTTGCTAATTAAATTTTGTATAAAAAGATTAATGAATATTCTTGAGTGTTATACTGACTATTATTTAGTATAAATAATTGTTCAAGTTTTAAAATTTGTTGTTTATTTCATTTTGAAAGATTTTAGGAAATATATTTAAGATATCTAAAATAAATACTTTAAGTCATTATTGATGATTATATAAGAGTATATAAAATTTAATATTTATTGACATGTTAAATGGTTTTATATCTAGTGAATGCTAATGTATTAATTGACAGTGTATATGAATTTTTTAAATAAAAAGTTGAATGATTGTTATAAACAAATAATCCTTGAGATTATTTTACTATGTTTTGTTTTAATGTTTTCTAATATCTCCTGATAAGAAACATTATAAATATTCTTGATGTATACAAGTATGCAGCCTTTGGCACATATTGGACTTGAAATTAATTTATCCAAATCTGTGTTGGTCTATATCAATGGTGACTTGACAAGCTTTTAAGGCACTCTGGATGGTATATGTTGTTGGTTTCAGTCCAAGTAGGAATGACAGCAAAACACTTGCCCCTTCCCAATTTATAGGCAGAAGCACACAAATGCATGCTATTTTCTTAGCCAATAACATAGACCAGTTCTCAGTTTCATCTTATTCACTTCCAGTCTGTCTTGTTTTGAAGTAAGAATGCTACGTTCGCTTGTCCATACTTGCTTTTGTGTGTCAACCCCAATTCTTAGTTTATGAACTTTTTACCTTATTAGTGTTAATTTGCATATATTGTTTGCTTGCTTTATATTATTTTTTGCCCTGTTCTTTTCTTTTTCTTATTATTGCTTATTGCAAACTTTGTCAATTCTGTTTGCTGGACAGTTCTGTTACTTATTTTGCATTTAACCATGGCTACTCACTCCACATATGTGCTATTCTGTGTAATGTTCAGAGGACACCAAGAGAGAATGTCATAGTTTTTGGCTCCTGTATTCTTTCAGCAGCTGTACATTCCAGTCTCAGTTCCAAATACAAGTATCCACTAAAAATAATATTTAAGGTGATAAAAATCTAAAATATAGGGTCAAATGACTACTTAGGCTTGATGTCTACCCAGGGTTATTTCTTCTAAAAACTTCTATCTCCCAATCTGCTTTACACCGTTCAAAGTGCTCCATGCTACTCCAAGGAAAAACCTAATTGAAATAAAAATAACTCTATAGAAAGTAGTAGAAGGCATATGTAATATCAAGTTCAATGATACCATCTGGCAACAAGCATCTGACTTGTTGAATGTAGTAGAATCAGCCTTCAGTCTCCAACAGGCATGACTCTACTTACATGTTTTTCTTCACTTGTCTCCTACTGCTCACTTGTCCACAAGGTTCTCCAGAATACAGCAGCAAGTCTACAGCAGCAATGGATCAATTTAGCCTTGAAATCCCAAACAAACCAAGCATCACAAATAAGATGACTTCAGATGAATCAACTAATGCCAAGTAGACTGTCTATGTACTACATCTCAGCAATATCACAGAAAATGGTTGAATAAACCAGTGACACTCTCTGGGACTATGTCTGCATCAATGTCACCATACATCTCGGTCTTTATATCTACAAACCTCATCAGAGCCATTGTTGAGTCACCATCAACTAATTTGCTCTCAACCCACTGTCACACCACCTCAGTACAGGCTGTCTACACCAGCATGCTACCCTCAGTGATATACAAAACAAGTTTAGCTGCATCTAGTATTCTGTCTCTGTTGGGAATTGACCAGGAGGGATGGCATGCACTCTGCCAGTGATAAAAAGTGTTAAAAGTGATAAAAATCTGTCGGATTAATAAAAAATCCATTCTAACATTCTCTTTGTTTACATTTGAATGCAAAACTGTGCAGATATGAAAAACTTTGAGAGAGAGCTATGACAGGAGAAATTTTGCTTGAATGCATGAAATTTAGCCTCATCTAACCAACTGCTCTTCATGGCCAAGATGGTAAAATATGCCAGGCTAAATGGTAGCTCCCTCTGCCTGAGAGACACAGTTTTGATTCCTGCCAGAGAGTGTAAATTTTTCTATAATAAGATTTCTCAAACATTCAGGCTGGTAGATGAAAATAAATAAATATACTGTTTAATAATAAAACAGATCACCTACTCAAATACAAGTACCCACTAAAAATATTTAAAGTGATAAAAACTCTGCCATTATAACTGTTTTCCTTTTGCAAGTGGAAAGTCACTTATCTGGGATTCTACCTTCAAATGGTAACCTGCCTGCATCAACCATTTTGCCTGGGTCCATTGTCCAAAAGGTGAATGTGTGAAAAATAGCAAAATATAAGTCAATATCCAACAGATACAACTTTGTGCCAGTTACTAAACTTGTTCATCAAATAACCCATGAAAAATCACCTGGATGTTACAAAGGATTTCTTAAGCATCACATTTGCCATTGTGATAGCAGGGACATCATGCCAACATTAAAGTTGCAGCTTTAAACAAAAATATATACACTTAAAAATTTTATTTATAAATAAATCTAAAAAAATTTTTAAAAAATATCCCTGACAACTTCTTGAAGGAATCAAAATATTTGCAAATTTCTACAAATTTGTTTGCCTTTTACAAAATCCACTTTGAAACATTCATTGATTTCAAGAAATTTGAAGCTAAACATATTTTTAAAATTTAGGTTTATAATTTTTCCTAATTCAGGCACCTCCTCAAAGGCTTCGACTTTATGGGTCTAATTCTATCAAAAGAAACAGATTTTCAATATACAACACATTGCAAGAACAACCAAGTATTTTACTAAAGAGACGACAAAGGTTGGTCAATTTAGTTTCATCTCAATCTGAACAAAAATATACAAATATATACAATATTTTTTTAGAAATGATGCTAATTTAAATAAAATCATTTTTCACAAAATAATTGTTTATCTGAGACACTTCTATTAATGTAATATTAATACAAAATATAAACTTGTCTTGATTTTAATAATAAAATCTTGCAGAAACTTATTTTTTGCCAAATTACAGAACTCAGAATTATATCCCAGCTGTTATTGGAAGCCCAAAACGAGACAAAATTGTTCAAACTGCAAGTAAATTCTTGGTTTCTTTGGTAAGTAATTATATAAATAAATGTGATACCTCAATATTATTAAGTAAATCAATGTAAAATACATACACATGTCAAAACCTGGAAATTTAAATCAATTTTTTGACAATCTTTTGTATATTGCTCAAGTTGAACTACTGTTCTTTTGTAGCATAAAGTGTAATAGTTACTGAATTGTAGATTGTTATAGAATTATATCATTTAATTTTACATATATATATATATATATATATATATATATATCTATAAAACAGAAGATGTCTGTCTGTGTGTGTGTCTGTCTGTGCAAGTGTATGTTATTTATGAACGTCCACATTTCTTGACCAATTTTGATGAAATTGTACACACATGTTGCAAATTTACCAAGATGCAGACCCACTTTTGGATCTCCAGGAATTTTTGCCATTTAGCCAATAGTTTGTTCATATGATTCCATCCTAAATTGGTATTCAAACAAACTTTGATGCAAAGATTGTTTGAGAAGGATGATTGAAGCACTTAAAGATGAAAAATTTCCGAAGAACCTCTTATTAACCTCAGCTTTACAATAAATGTGCAAAGAAGGGTTTATGTGTTTGCACTTGCAGTTGAATCAAGCTCTGATGCTTCATCCCTGTTTTTGTTTGATTATTAGATTTGTGAACAATGCCATAGTATTTGAAAGTTATTACGGCCACAGGAAATTTACTGAATATCTAAAACATTGAAACAATTTAACTCCGAGTGTAGTAGCTTAGTATACCAATGGATGATGCATGCAAGCAGGGACGCAGACAGACATTTCTAGACGGGGGAGGTGTGGTTATACAATTGCAGTCATATACACCTGGGCAACACGGGGTACCTCGGCTAGTATATATATATATATATATATATATATATATATATACATATATTGTTAAATATAACAGACAACGAATGCGTATTTTGTTTGATCATGAGCTGTTCTAAGCTTCGTATAGTGACTTTAGTTTCGGGAGAAAATAAAGTGTCCAACATTTGGATATTTTTTTTTATTATGCCGTTCCTCAATCTAAGCTTTTGGCTCACATGAGCCATCATCAGAGTGCTTATATGGACATTACAACAGATATGTTCAACATCAAAGATGACATCCTATTATAGAAGTTTGCTATGTGATGATAACAGTCACGGAATAGTAAATGCAAGGCATAAATTCATAATGCAGTTCTATGACATCGTATATGACCACGTAGGAGAAAGAAATGTTCTTAGAGAAACAAACATGTTACAAAGAATTTTCCCACTTAGTCATATGTTGAAAATTTAAATAAAATTATAAAAATTGAAAAAATGAATTTTTTCATTTTAAAGTAGTTTTGTGACAAATGTGTAAAAATTGATAAGGAGCCCAAATTCTTAATTTTCTAACTTAATTTACATAGCAGCATACCAACACGAAATTGATACTTTGTTTTTTGAAATAATATAAAAAGACAAATATAAAGGACTCTGTAATAAAGACAAGATAAAATAAAATTTTATGGATATGAATAATGATACATATTTATCAATGAAACTTTTATTTGATAATTTGTTTTTCTTGTGATTCTTACTTAGATAATTTATCCTCTTTAAAATAGTTTCCTTCAATTCAAATCTTATTCTTTGATTTTTGTATGCTCCTGTGTCCTCATGACTTTCAGCAATCATCCATCTTTAAGCCAAATAATCCCTACTTTGCAGCTAGCTTTAATTTGATTCCATATTTATTATTTGGTTTTGTGTTAAACTTTTTAAAACATTTTTCATTAAACAGGGTTTTCCTAATACCAATTCTCTACACCAACACAGAAAACAACATAATACAGAAAACAAGGTACATTAAACTCTATAAATTTTGTCAAAATTCTACACTATATGATGATTTACCTGAAATTTTTTAGCAGTTCTTAGTTTTACTAGATATTATTTATTGTTATAAAGGAGAGAAATTTACTCATTCTTATCATTATTAACAGAACAAAATGAGTTATATTTTCAATAAAAAGTAACCTCTTTTTCCAAATGGATAATACATCTGAAGAAGGCTGCAGAATGGATCAGTCAAAATGTACGAACAAGATAAATATAAAAATTGAGTTCAGTTAACCAAATAATTCTTGGAAAAGTAAATTACATACACAAAAATTCATTAAACACAGTTTGAAACCTTCTTTCCATTTTAGTTCTATGCATAAATAGCACAGTAGGTTAAAATTTATAAAAGGTATAATATTTCTGCAAAAAATTAATGCAATAAAATTTTTAGCTTAAAAATTTCTGTATGTATATGTGTTTTGATCCTGTGGTAAACTTCTAGTTTAAGTGACATAAATGTTTGTGAAAAAAATTGATGTATATGAAATAATTTCTGAGGTACAAAAATTTGACAACTCGCTTAGAAAGTTAATAATAAGGACAAAACATGATAAAAAATGATAGAATATATCGCACCCACACATATAGAGAGAGAGAGACAGACTGACAGAGAATGTTTGTGGGTCACAAAATTTAGGTTCTTTTTAACTCATATTTATTTAAGTTTCTTAATATATTTCTTTAGAAATATATCCAGAAAAACCCATTTAGAAATATAAATAAACAGAAATAATTAATTACCTGATATATTAGATTTTCTATTTTATGATTTCTTCCATACTCATTATTATGATTTTTATTTTTCAGAATCACAAACTACCAAGTATAAATGACAGAAAAAATTACCAGGGAAGTTTATTATTTTTTTTTTATTTGTATAAAAAAAATATCAGTGAGGTATTGCTTTTATACAAGAAACTCAGTACCTGATATTGAGATGAATTTACAGCAAAGTACAAAAAGATTTCCTAGGCTTAGTTAAAGATGAATATAAGTTTGAAAAATTTTCTTTGCTACTTAACAAGTTAAAGTTTGAACTTAATTGTATTTCAAAATAACTATTTAATTCTATCAATCTTTACCAAGAAATAAAATAAAATTAGTTGATGCTTAATTTATTTTTGCTCAGTGTTATTAAAAGATTCTTTTAAAATGGAACCAACCACTTGAGAAAGTCAGAATTTGCAGCTTACATTTAGAAATTTGAAATGTATTTCTGCAACCCAATCTTCTTTAGCAGACTTTTTCTTGTTCATAAAAATGTTAAAAGATTCAAAAGATATTGATGTGTAATAGCAGTTGCTGATTTTGCCAAAAATAAAAATCTAGAAATTTCACAAAGACAGTATTTTGCTCAGGTTGATTGTTAGTTGCCAAGGCTCTGTGTGCCACCCTCTGAGTCGCTTCCTTGTGGATATAATTGACCCACTGATCAGAAAGTCTCCTTCATATGTCCGAAACTCAGCCCACTTCGTGGAAATAATCAAAGATGCTCCCATCCTATCCAACCAGATGGTGAGCTTGGACGTGGTGAGTTTGTTCACCAAGGTACCCACGGAGGAGGCACTCTCAGTAGTCAGAGACAGATTGGCCTCTGACTCATCCCTAGAAGAACAGACCAGTATTCCAATAGATAATCTGATTGTACTTTCTGTACACAAACAACACACTTCGGAATGGGATCACACATATATCGACAGGATGAGGGCTTAGCAATGGGCTCGCCATTATCACCAGCAATGGCAAATATATACATGGAATACTTTGAGGAAATGGCATTAGAATCTATATCTCTAAAGCCAACTATATGGTTACGGTACGTAGATGACACCTTCATACTCTAGCCACACCAGGAAGATGTTCAGGTTCTACTGGACCATGTGAACCCAATAAGACCTTCAATACAGTTCACAATTGGGAAAGAAAGTAACAACACACTCCCTTTCCTGGATGTTCTAATATCTCGAACAGAGCATGGGTTCAAACATCCGTATAGTGTAAACCGACATTCACCAGACAGTACCTCAATTTCAACTCCTACCATCCATACAACGTAAAGAAAGGGATTGTCCACTGCTTACAACACCGACAAAAGTCATAAGTGGCAACCCAGAGACATTAGATAAAGAATTGGTCAGTATAAGTAGTACCCTACAACGTAACAACTATCCTGGGTACATGACAGCAGCCCCCCAAAACTGGGATAGGCGGGTACAAGAGGAGGAGGAGGACAACAACATTCAGAAAACAGTCTGCCTGCCTTATGTGAAGGGGTTATCAAAGAAAATACAAAGGATCTGCGGTCCATATAACATCAGGACAACCTTCAAAACCTTGACGACACTTACACCGAGTAAGACCCCCCATAGAGGAGAACATGACTAAAGACTGTGTGTACGCTATCCCGTGCAGCTGTGGAAAGAAATATAAAGGAGAGACAGGCCGCCCCTTTAAGGTGAGGCTTCAAGAACACCAGAAAGCTGTAACACAAGGGGAAGTGGAAAAATCAGGCGTGGCTGACCACATATGGAGAGAGAAGGGAGATCACCGCCCTCTGTGGGATCAGGTTGAGATCATAGACAAGGAACACCATTGGAAAATTCGTAAACTTAAGGAATCAGCACATATGCTAGGCCACAAAAATCTCCTGAGCCAACCAAGCATAGAAATTAATATAAGGAGTGCCAGAGAAAAGCGATAATAACAACAAAGTTGCAATATGAGCTCTGGTAAAAACATAAAATGATAACAGCAAAAAATTGCAATATGTGCACTGTTAAAAATGGTTGCTGAAGATTTATAATACCCAGATGTCCTCAAAGACACATGCCCCGTGGATAAAGGTGTTGGTTAGATCCAGTGACAGGACCCAAAGAGTGTGAGTTCAATACCTGGTTAAGGCAGTGGAGAACTTTCAGGGGGAAATTAACAGGAGATAACTGATAACTGACATCCATTAAACATGGCACGTGGAACTAGAACAGTCTACCCCAGTGAGTGAAATAAAGGGTTCAGTTCGACATTCCAACCACCTGAAGAAGGCCGGAGCATACAACGTCTGAAACGTGATAAACATGGCGACAAAGATGAGGTCAATAGTCCGAATAATGTAAATAATGTACATAATACCTCATCTCAGAAAGATAGAAAGGTATAGAAATTTCTTGGCCTTTACTATGAATATATACAACGCAGTCAATTACAGGTATGTCTTGGGATCTGTCAGTCCACAAGCACCTCCTGTTAGTATAAGCTGTGAGATTGTATCTGTCGTTGACTTGCTAGGCCTGTTGCATCGCTTATGGCAGCTATCTGAATGCTGACCAAGCTCAACTTTGGTAATCAAATGAGAACCAATGTTTCAGCATCATATGGCCATATCTAAAATATATCTTATCTAAAATTCTTAAATGTAATGAATTATTTTTAAAAAAAGATATATTAAAAGAAATGATACAAAATATTTTAATCATAACAAAAGCAACTTTTAAAATTGCCTAATTATTTTTTTCTTATTTGTCTTTAATGTCCACATTACTGAATATACCCCTTCTCTATGTTTAATTGTTTTTTCCTATCATAGCACTCAAGACTTTTTCTTTATATTTTGCTCTTATTGAATTTACATGTGAACTTTTTTTTAATTGAATAGTAACATAAAAATTCATCCATAAGATATATTTGCATTCAGAGCTTTTTTGCCTAATTGTCAATCTGCTGATAATTTTTTTTTTATCTCCCACAGGATTTTATTTATGATGACACTGATTCGTTCTCTAAAGAAGAAATTTATTTGGACTATGGAAAAATGTAAGTAGGAAGAATTTTTTTCATCATTAATAAATGTTTCTGCTTTTTTATATTTTTTCTAAGCATCACTAACTCTGACAATATCTTTTATCACATTAGTGATAAAAATACATTTGCAGCCGCATTCCATAATTATTTTTAATTTTTGTGTTAACTCTTTATTGATTGACTCAAAGGTTTATTGGTAAATTCTAATTATACTTTTTCTATGTGAATGTTTATTTAAAACAATGCATAGTAATTTGTTTAGCATGCACAAAAATGCCTCTATTTTTTCTAGAAGGCTTATGAAATCTTTGTTATAATTTAAAAAAAGCAATCCATTTATATTCATTGACAACTGCCATTTATTTTAGATGTTTCTATCTAACAGAATCACTACTTTTGTTGCTAATGGAAACTCATTTATACAAGATCCATATTCTAATTATATATGGCAACTAAAGACAGATCATGAGGATTAGTCCCAAAACAATGTCAGTTAGTTACAGTATTTTTCAATCTAGATTGTATTGTTTATTATTGTTATTACTATAATCATAATAAGCACTATTAATAACCTTACAAATTTTCTTTACAAGTACACTGCCACTGTCCTAGTATCTTATTGTTTAAGACATTTATAATTCAAACAAAATTATTTGAGGTTATTTCAATTGCTAGCAGATTGATTTGAAGACAGACAACGATTTCTCTTGTCATCTGTCAATCTTTTATGATTTTCATCTTGTTCTATTGTTCTATCAATACTTTCTAAAATGATAGAAGTACATGAGTTAGGTGATACAAAATTGTTAATTTGGCAAAGCTTTAGAATCACAGGTACTGGAAAATTAGTGTTAGGTTGTACTGTTTTGTTCAGAATTTTTAATAGATCCTCCTCTATTTTTCAGATCTCCTGATCCTCCTCCAGCTATTAATTCTACTCAAATTCCAAATTCTCATCCAGAATCCCTGAATCCATGTTCTCCAAAAGAAGTCAAACCCTCTTACTCTATTTCCTATTCTGCTGATCCTGCCCCAGAGTCTTATGGAGTCCTTATGCATTGTGCAACACAAACAGATTCAGATAACATTCTAATACAAAGATACCCACCAAATAATGTAGATCAAGTAAGTGCATTAAGAAGAAAAAAACAAAAATATATTTTCCAAAGCAGACAGATATCAACATAGATTTTACAAAAAGTAAAATTGGCTGCTTTGGTTAATTTGGTTTATATTGTAGATGCCCATTCCAAGAATTGAAACTGGACAAACTAGTTAAAGAACCAGATATGCCAAAGCTTTGACCTAATCAAATATAAATATTTACTAAGCTTAGCTGAGTCTGGTAAAATATGATAAGTATGGAGCAAAATGGAAGGAAAAAAAATACTTTTTTGATTAATATTAGTTTACCAAAACCAAAATAAACAATATATGGCCTTTCCAGAAATGATCCAGCCATTTAATATTAATGAAAAGGTAGCCAAGCTTTGAGTGATGACCTTTTAGTGCTTTTGGGGGCCTAATTCACCTAATTCAATTCCTTAATCTCATCCACACTTGGAAAATTTCTCACCTAGAATTTAGACAATATTAGAAGACATAGGGAGAGATGACTGGACAGTAGCATTACTGACAGACTTAAGTGTTTTAACAAAAATAAATTCTGCACAAGATGTAAAGAACAATTAAGTAAAGATACTGAAAATGGCTGAATACTTTCCACTCTGTCTGTGGAATCCCCAGTTCATATTCTAATTCTCAATTGCAAATTTCCTTTGATTGCAGCCTGCATGTTTTCAACACATTTGGATATCCTGCTTTTTGAAGGCTTTCTAGAATGTAGATCCCTTTCAACAGATTTCTTTTTGAATTTGAAATGTTTGCACTAAATTTTATCCTATTGACTCATTTTTTTCATTTTCTAAATGACTCATCCCTGAAAGTCTTCAAAATGTTCTGACATGAATATCCAAGTTTGAAACAAAAATTGATTTATATTTGTACATGTGAAAGATTATCTGTTCATAGATACTCAATAAGGTCCTCTCAATTGATCACCAAGTTACATCAAAGCAACACAACCAATTTCATTCTTCAATAGATCACATATCACTTTAACAAATAAATCTAACAACAGATGTAAAATTCTTTTAGCTTTGTCTTGTTTGCAAAGCAATCAATTTACAAATGACCATATTCTGATTCTTGATTCTCAGCTAAACAGATTCAAGTAGGATTTTATTTGTATTTATATAGTTATATTAATATCTATCATCCGTTTTAAGCCTGAGACAGTAATCATAAATCTTTCTCTGAATGTGTTAGATATTATGGACTTATATTTCTGATCCCTCTTTAAATAAATCTTATATATTTGCTTATATTCAGGAGTACAAGGAAATCACATCAGGAAAAGAAACTAAGTACATTGTAGTTGTAAAAACTGGAAATGTTCTTGGTGCAAGTACGAGGGCCCAAATCAAAATAATATTGTGTGGGACTGAAGGAAAGACTGGAGCCATCTCTTTGCTCAAGTCAGAGACCAACAAAATAAAGTTTCAAAAAGGAAAAGTAAGACAAATTATTTTTCATGTTAATTAAACTTCCAAAATGTAAAACAATTCATAAATAACTACAAACTTACATCAGATCTCACCAATGATGACACAGATTTTTTTGCATTATAAAATTTATGCAACAAAATAAACACGTTATTGTGAAATTATTATTTTTAGATGTTTTCTAAAATCTTTTGATTAAAATATTCCTGTTAATAAAAAATTGTTTAAAAGCAGAATTCATGGATAAGTTTTGCTATAAGGAAGCCTCTCAAACTTCAGGTACAGGTGGATTAAATTTAGCAAAAGTATTAGCAGTAGATAAGATTAGTTAATGAATTAATCTTACAAGGAAATTAAATCATATCCCTGATTACTTTATTAGTATTTAGTTAGTTTTTGTCTGAATTTCTGGATTTATTTAGATGTGTACTTTTGTCCTAATCTTTGTTTTTAATGGTGATAACAAAATTCTGCATGTAGATAATGCAAAAGAGTCTGCATGTAAATATATGTGTCTGGTTAGCAAAGTTAGAATTACTGTTTATAAGCACACACCTTCAACAATTTTTCTCAATCAATCTTATCTGCTCACATATCTTAACATAAACAATGACAACATATGAAATGGATTAAATCCAACAATTATTTAATATATTTTCTGTTTATACATTATTTTTATTGATATAATTTATTTAAGTAGATGCTCTTTTTTTTTTAATTAAATAGTATTAATTACATTTACTGGTCTGAATGTTTGAGAAATTTCTTAGAAAATATGCATTCTCAGACAGGAATTGAACCTGTAACCCTTCTTATGGAAACTGACATATATGTTGGAGAATGCATATTTGATTATGCTGGATTTTATTTTGTTATGATGAGAATAGAAATTTATTAGGTCATTTTATGTTGGTTGATTGGTTCTGGTGGACACCAAGTTTTAAACAGTTGCTAATGTGTTGTAGCTTGATATCTAGGAAGGGTAAGGAACTGTATTTTTCCATTTTGTATGGAAATTCCATTGTGTGTTCAGCTTTTTTAGTTGATCTTCTAGGTCAGGTAAATCAGTATCATGAGGAAATATAAGTAGAGTATCATCAATATAACAAAAGTATGTTGATTGTTTGGTTAAAATATTTTCAAAAGGACTGGATTCAAGAAATTTTAAGATGATACATACCATCACTCCAATCATTATTACAATCATTACTGAATGTGAAGTAGCATTGATTGGTGAAGAGTAGGCAGAATTTCATTATTTTAGCTGTTGGTAGAGAGAGCTTTATCTTTGATTGTGTTAGATGCTTTTTTTAGGAGATTTAGGCATTTTTCAATTGGGACGTTGGTGTAGTGATTACTACTATGTTTGCCACGCCTACATTTTTCTCAACTGTGATTGGTCAAATAATAAATACTAACTATCACAGGACAATTTACTGATCGCATTCACCACACTGAATTTTTCCTACTGTTAATTCACAAACATGCTTTTGTTATAAAATCACTGATTGGGTAATTTTTCATCCAATCAGATATTTTTTGTGTTCTCTCGAAATTTCTCCCGCCGTTGTCCTGGGAGCCTACCAATAGTAATATAAACCAGTATTCGTTCCAAAAATAGACAGTAGAAGCAGAACTCAGTAGAACTCAGCAACTCACACACGTCTACACAGACTATTCATTCTACTCACTGCGCGCACACACACACACAGAACTTAAATATCATTCACCATCAGTTCTATGTAACAAGCCAAGTTGCAACAGCTCTGTTAGTTATATATAATCCACAACTGAATTACTACATGTTCTTCTGAAAACATCATTCTATCTAATACAGAAATTTGAACATTCTTATTCAGAAAACTTGTTTTATTACATTTAATCTTTCAGCTAACAGATAAAGGGAAACTACTTTTTCTTTCTTATTGTTTCACACATTACAAAAAATGTTTTGTATTTGTTGATTTTAATATATATTTTATCGTTGAAACAAAAATCGGTTTTCCATTGTTTTTCCTTAATTCAAAAATGTATAATTGTTAAATGCTATTCAACACGTAGCCACATCAATCTTTTCAACACAACCACCATTTGCATTGGTAACCCCAACGCGTGAACAGAAAAAAAAATTGGCGAAGAAAAATGGAATCAACTCCAATACATTGGCAAACCTGTCGTTTAAGGAAAATACAATATACAGTTGTTGACCGACGTAATTCAAGGAATATAAAAACACAAAAAGAAGTAAACCCTATTTTGTGCCAACGACAGAAAAGGATTGACATACAAAGCTTTAACTTGGTGCGAAGATTTTTTGTCCTCCACATGTGTTGAAAACATCTATCCAACATGGCCGAACAGAACGCCAGTGAGGCAACCATAATGCTCAACTTGACAGTTTTTGACACGACCAACGTGCATGTTTGGTTCGCTCAGCTAGAGGCTATTTTTCAAGCAAAAAGATACAGTCACAGATGGCACGTTATGCCTATGTTGTGGAGAAACTGCCACCTGAAATTGCGTCCGATGTCTTGGATTTGTTGGACAGCGTCCCAACACATGACCCTTTCAACACACTGAAAGAGGCAATAATCTACAGAACAGGAAAGTCTCAGGAATGCAGATTGAATGATTTATTCAACACGTTACAATTGGGAGATAGTAATCCATCACAACTACTGCGGAAAATGAGAAATTTGCTAGGCAAAAATGCAATGTCAGATTCACTATTTCGCAAGCTGTGGATGGATAAGTTGCCAACCCACACAACCCAAATCCTAGCAACACTACCCGAAGACTTAGACCTAGAAAAGACTGTGGAAATAGCAGACAAAATAAGTGATGCTACAACTATCAGCAGCGTCAACATTCCAGTGCCACACAACACACCAATTGAGGACATAGTCAACAAGCTTAAGCAACAGATTAACAAGCTATCTGCACAGATAGATCGTTTGTACAGAGAGCGATCGTTGTCAGCTCACAACTTATACAAGTCCCAATGACGTTCCCGATCTAACTCTCGGGGAAGAAACGATACGTATTGCTAGTATCATCGCAAATTTGGTCAAGCAGCTAGAAAATGTACCAAACCGTGCAGTTTCAAACAGCAATTGGATTCTACATCAAACCAGAAGGCAGGAAAAGCCAGTCCCAAAAGCGCATGAAGACGGCGTCTGCTGTTGCGGTAGAAAATGCCAACCGTCTATTTTACGTCAGAGACAGAAACTCCGACCAATTGTTTCTTGTGGACACAGGTGTACAAGTTAGCGTAATTCCACCTAGTCCCAGTTTTCCCAACACAAGATCTTCAGTCACCTTACGTGCTGCTAACGGTTTGCAAATACGGACCTTCGGTCAAGTATCGATGACTTTGGACATAGGTCTGAGGAGAACATTCCAATGGTTATTCACAGTAGCAGAAGTCAAGTTCCCCATCCTAGGCGCAGACTTCTTAGCACACTACAAACTTATTGTGGACATATCAAAACGCTCACTCTTAGACCAAACCACGAAACTTACAAATTATGGAATTACCTCCACCTCACTTCCACTAAATTGTGTGTGGCCTTACCAGTGGACAATCCTCTTAAGAGTGTGTTGGATAAGTTTCCTTCGCTTGTCCGCCCTTTCACTTATACTGAAACAGTGAAGCACCACACCGTACATAAAATCCAAACATCTGGCTCGCCAGTTTCTTCCAAGCCGCGTAGGTTAAGCCCTGAAAAATACAAACTAGCGCGTGGAATTCCAGCATATGTTAGACCTAGGAATAATTCGCCCGTCATCTAGCTCTTTCGTGTCACCGCTCCACATGGTACCTAAGGCGCAAGAGGGAGCTTGGAGACCCTGCAGATATTATCGAAGACTAAACACACAAACGGTGCCCAACAAATATGTGCCGAACTTAGCAGATTTCGCAATTTCTCTGCAAGGTGCGAAAGTGTTCACCAAAATTGATCTGAGAAAAGCGTTCTACCAGATTCCAGTAGCCGATGAAGACATGCATAAAATGACAATAACAACGCCCTTTGGCCTTTATGAATTTCTGCGAATGCCTTTTGGACTTCGAAACGCTGCATAGTCTTTTCAATGATTGATCGATGAAGCACTTCGCAGTTTAAATCACTCGTTCGCTTACATTGACGACCTACTAGTGGCAAGCGCTGATATGGACGACCATGTGCGTCACGTGACACAAGTTTTTGAGCATCTAGAGCACTTCGGTTTGAAAATAAACCCAGATAAATGTCTATTCGCTGTTTCCAAACTTAACTTTCTCGGATACATAATTGATGAATCAGGAATCACACTGATTCCAGAAACAGTGACAGCAGTAAAAAAAACTTTCCGCAACTGACTACACTTCGTCAACTTTGTCAATACCTCGGTTTAATAAACTATTATCACCAGTTTATTCCGAATTGTTCACAAATTTTAGCACCACCTAACCAACCTACTTCGAGGTCAAGAAAAAAAAATGTCACAATAACACTAACTGACGAAGCTCTTACTGCTCTCATTAATTCACGCAATGCTTTAGCAAACTTCATGAAGCTAACTTTCTTACGCGATGACAACACAACAAATCTTTCGTTAACTACTGATGTGTCATCAGAGGCAATTGGAGCAGTTTTACATCAACACACAGAGAAACAAACCACACCAATTTCCTTTTTTTCGGTTAAGCTTACTTCAACCCAGAAGAAATATAGTACTTTTTCTCGCGAATTGCTTGCTATATATCTTTCTATAAAACATTTTAGACATATTTTGGAAGGTCAGAATTTCAATGTTTTCACCGATCACAAACCCTTAGTTTTCTCCCTCCATACAAAATCAGATAGATATAATCCACGCGATTATAGACAGCTGGATTTCATATCGCAATTTAGTACCAATATACGGCACATAGCAGGCAACGACAACATTGTCGCCGATACGCTATCGCGAGTTTCCTTACACAGTACCACTGAAGAAAAGCTGGATATGGAAATTTTAGCAGACGAACAAGTAAGGGACGTCACTCTATTTAACTCATTGCAAGATTCATCATTGAAAATTGAACAAAAATCCTTGCTTTTCAGTGCAAAGTTGATCGCCTGTGACACAAGCACTTCCAATCCCACACCTTTGGTACCTGTCAGCATGCGAAGGAAGATTTTCAATCATTTTCACTCATTTTCACACCCCGGTCACAAAGCCAAGACAAAAATGATTTCTGAACGCTTTGTCTGGCCTAACATGAACAGTGACATTAAAAGCTGGATTCAGTGTTGTATTACTTGCCAACGTACTAAAATCCATCGTCATACCAAGTCACCACCTGGTAATTTCACCATGCCAGACGGCCATTTCTGTCATCTACACATCGACTTGGTGGGTCCATTATCGGAAGCCGACGGACATCAATACATTCTCACTATAATCGACAGATTTTCTAGATGGCCAGTTGCAATTCCTCTCCAATCTACAACCGCTGAATCTGTTGCCAAGGCTATACTGAAAATCTGGATCTCGTTTTTTGGATGCCCATCAGTGATAACAACAGATCGCGGCCCACAATTCCAGTCAACACTTTTTAAGGAATTCATAAATCTTCTTGGAGCGAGACATATATCTACCACAGCATATCACCCTTGTGCTAATGGCCTTGTTGAATGTTTTCACCGCCAGCTAAAGGCCGCATTAACTAGCTCCAATGCTAATAACCAATTTTCCTAGATGGACAATATACCCCTGGTAATGCTTTCACTCCAGTCACAAGTTAAGGAAGACCTTCAATGTTCACCAGCTGACCTTGTTTTTGGACAACTATTGGTTTTGTCAGGGCAATTTCTGTCTGATAGCTCAGTCTTAGACCCTTCTTCATCTTTTATCCAATATCTAATAGAGTAGGATGTCTACTTTAGCCTTTATGCCTACTCGGTTTCAAACTAAGGATATCTTCGTTCTTACCTTTTTGAACAAGTGTGACTTTGTCTTTATTCGACAAGATGCAGTTAGAAAGCCACTCACCCCGAGTTACTCAGGTCCATTTCACGTCCTTGCTAGGCATAATAAATTCTATACCGTTCAACTTCCTAGTGGATGATACAACATTTCGATTGATCGCCTTAAGCCAGCTTACATAGAACGGAGTACTGAACCCAACCAAACATCGCAATCACCGACATCACCGAGCAATATACAACAGCAACCCGAAACACTTGCACGCCAATATACAAAGAAAGGAAGAGGAGGTCCATTGGCCTCGAAAATTCAAAAGTTACATGACATATTGAAAAAACTGTTTTCATCAATTTTTTCCAATGGGGGGGGGTGATTGTAGTGATTACTACTATGTTTGCCACGCCTACATTTTTCTCAACTGTGATTGGTCAAATAATAAATACTAACTATCACAGGACAATTTACTGATCGCATTCACCACTCTGAATTTTTCCTACTGTTAATTCACAAACATGCTTTTGTTATAAAATCACTGATTGGGTAATTTTTCATCCAATCAGATATTTTTTGTGTTCTCTCGAAATTTCTCCCGCCGTTGTCCTGGGAACCTACCGATACTAATATAAACCAGTATTCGTTCCAAAAATAGACAGTAGAAGCAGAACTCAGTAGAACCCAGCAACTCACACGCGTCTACACAGACTATTCACTCTACTCACTGCACACACGCACACACAGAACTTAAATATCATTCACCATCAGTTCTGTGTAACAAGCCAAGTTGCAACAGCTCTGTTAGTTATATATAATCCACAACTGATTTATTACATGTTCTTCTGAAAACATCATTCTATCTAATACAGAACTTTGAACATTCTTATTCAGAAAACTTGTTTTATTACATTTAATCTTTCAGCTAACAGATAAAGGGAAACTACTTCTCCTATCTTATTGTTTCACACATTACAAAAATGTTTTGTATTTGTTGATTTTAATATATATTTCATCGTTGAAACAAAAATCAGTTTTCCATTGTTTTTCCTTAATTCAAAAATGTATAATTGTTAAATGCTATTCAACATGCAGCCACATCAATCTTTTCAGCACAACCAGCATTTACATTGGTGTAGAGGGATTTTATATCTAGACTGGCCATGCGTTTGTCAGTCATTTCCCTTAGTTTTACAACTAAGCTGCCTGAGTTATTTATATGATATGAACTAATTGTTCCAAGTGGAAGGATAGGAATTTTTCTTATGGTTTTCACCAGTTTATGGAGGTGGGCACAGTCTATTCTTGAGATAATGAGGCACATTGGGATACCACTTTGTCATACAATTTCCCCAATACTGTTCTTGATATATAAAAATATATATAGTTTCCTCATATATATATTTTATTTCAAATTATTGTTTTCAAATGTCCATTTTGAAGAATTTTTTCCATACAGTATAGAGGTTTTTAGCAGAATGTATCAATAGAAAAACGGCAAATTAAATTTAACCCAACTTAACGTCGACGGAAATCAAAGAAAGTGGCAGCCTTAACTCATCAACTGGAGGGTTGTGATGAGGAGTGTGACTGGGGTGGTGTTGAAGATATATGATATTAGTCAGCAGTACTGATCATAAATGTGCAATAAATTAAACTAAAAATTCACATACAGAGAGATACATAAACACATTAATGCATAGACATATATACAAACATGCACTTAAGATAGATACCCATGTTTTACATGTCTGGAAAAAATTTTTAAATTAATGTTTATTTTTATAGAATAATCTCAATATTAAAATATCAAAATGCTTTTTTATTTAATTTCATGCACAGAGATCTTTTAAAAAGAATCATTTTAACATCTAAATTATACCAAAGATTGTAATGAGTCCAACAAACATTGATGACCTAGAGTTGCCACTGATATATATATATATATATATATATATATATTAGGTCATCCCATAAGTTCTGTTCGAATTTTAACTTTTTGTTAAAATGAACGAAATTTAAAGAGTATTTTATAATGTCTAATGAAGCTGAACATTATTTTAATGTTTAGATGCATTTAAACTGATCAAATTTTATTTCAGAGAACAATAAAATTAAATTTTGTTTGATTAAAACCCTGCTAACATGGAAGTACCCAAGAATCATTTGAGGCACATAATGCTTTATGAGTTCAAGAAAGGGAACTCAGCAGCCGAAGCGGCTAGAAACATTCACTCAGTTTATGGAGAGGAATGTGTGAATGAAAGAACTTGCAGAAGATGGTTTGCAAAATTCAGAGGTGGAGATTTCACCCTTGAAGATGAAGATCGAACCGGACGTCCAGTTGAGTCTGATGAAAAGCTTCTTGAAGCAGCCCTTGAAGAAAATCCAGCTTTATCAGTTGAGGAATTGACAGTGGTTCTCAGTTCAAACCATACAACTGTTCATCGTCATCTTCAACAACTTGGAAAAGTTCCTAAACTTGGAAAATGGGTGCCATGAATTGTCTGAAAACAACCTCAAATCCTGAGTTGACATCTGCTCTTCTCTCCATTCTCGTCAACTTGGTTTCACCTTTTTTGGATAGACTTGTGACTGGCGATGAAAAATGGATCTTTTATCGAAATGTTAAGCGTCGTAGACAGTGGCTTGGTAAAGAGGAAGGACCCCAGCCACAGCCGAGAAGGGAACTTCATGGGCAAATAGTCCTTCTTTCAATCTGGTGGGATTGCCAAGGAATAATCCACTTAATTAGAGCGTTTGAACCAAGCTTTGAGGAAAAAAAGACCTGCTCTAGTGAATCGAAAACGGGTGATGTTTCATCAGGACAATGAGCGACCACACACAGCAAGAATCACGTCACAAATGATCGAAGAACTTGGTTGGGAGAAAATTCCTCATCCACCTTATTCTCCCGACCTTGCTCCTTCAGACTACCATTTGTTTCGTAGCTTACAGAATCATTTGGAAGAAACAGCTTTTGTAACTCAGGAAGAGGTTAAAACTGACATTTGTGAGTTCTTCGAATTAAAGCCAAAAGAATTTTACAGTAATGGAATTAGTAAACTTGTTAATAGATGGAAAGAAGTCATAGATAATCAGGGAAAATACATTGTTGATTGAATCTGTAATTAAATGTAACATTTGGTCACTTGTTTCAAAATTCAGACAGAATTTATGGGATGACCTGATATATATATATATATATATATATATATACACACACACACACACACACACACACACACACACACACACACACACACACAGAGGAAGAGAGAGAAAAAGAGAGAGAAAATAATATATATATATGCACACACACGAGTTGAAGATCAGATGTGATATATATAGAAAAATAATATATATATATATATATACACACACACACACACACACACACATAGATATAGAGAGATAAAATAATTATGTTTTTACAATAATGTTCATCTTGTACAAGGCCCAAGAGCCACTCGAAGTAGAGCATTACAGAATAAGGGGCATGTGGGGAAAATAATTATTGGACCTCTTTGTCTCTGAGAAAGGAGTTGTAGGGTGGAAAATAATTCATAACGCATAAGAATGTGGAGATGTTTTTGAACTCTGTCAAGGCTTGAAAGTCAAGACTCTTCAGCTCCTGTCCATATATGGCAGCTGTACTCCATTTTGGGCCTGATCTAGCTCTTGTAAAGTTAGAGTAGGAGGATACTTACTGGAGCAATACAGGGAACCAACCATTTTTCTAGCATCTTTAATAATGGATCGTATGAATCTGAATTGAGCTTGTCCCAACAAGTGCTTAAGGCATGGGGCCTTCCTGAGAGAACTCCTGTTCATCATGTTAGGCAAAAATTCACAGTTTGATCAGTATGGATGGAATGTATCTTGTTTGGTTTTTGAATCAGCCAGTTTTTCCCCAACTGAGCTGTTAAAGTTAGGCCAGAGGAAAGATCAGCTACCAGGTTCTGGTCATCTAGAGTTTGGAAGGTGCACCTATATAATGATCTGCCTACATCTATATTTCAGTCATCTGTGTATATCTATGCTAATGATACATCAGGATAGATATTCACAAATGACTGGAGTATAGACATAGGCAGATCATTTATGCAAAGTAGAAAGAGGGTCAGACGAAGAAATGAGCCTTGGTGCATGTTTGCATTGATCACTTGGACTTCAGAAGACTGTTAACAACTACCTTCAGGGACCTACCCATTAAGAAGGACTTGATAACTGAGAAGAGTTTTCCAGTGATTCTATAGCTAGAGGCAGCAACCCTCTAGCCTACACCTTGTCAACAGCCTTTGAAATATCTAATGCAATCGTCCTTGAGATGTATTTGTTGACTTTTGCCTGACTGATTCTGTGAGTAATCATAGGATATCAGCAGTGGACCAAGCTAATCAAAAGCCATACTGCTTGTTGCTCAAGATGCTGTTCCTATTGAGGTAATCAATAGGACCTTCTTGTTGATTATAGCTTCAAATATTTGCTACTGACACTGAGGAGATTGATTGGTTTATACTGAGATGGTGGTGACTGCTCACCCACATTCTTAAAAACAGGGTATACACGTGACACCTTCCACAAAATTGAGAAAGATTTCTCAAGCAGCAATTAAATAGTTTTACTAAGATTGGGGATAACTAGTAAACGAATAAAATAAAATTGTTCAAAAACTTTATTAACAAATGTCATATATTGTTTAAGAATACATGATATCTGTTAATAAATTCAACTGAATTATTTAACCTCCTGTTGAGTGGATAAGATCAGGAAAACTTGCAGTCAAGAAGATAAGTTTTTGAACATTTTATTCTATTTGTTTTCTATTAATGCTCTATTTCTAAATATTACAAATATCACTGGTCAACTATTTTTCTTCTGGTGAAACAATAATTTTTTTGTGTATACATATATATATATATATATATATATATATATATAATATTCATAGAGCAAGAGTTCTCAATATGAAAGATAGAGCTTTTATAAATCTAGGCAGTGCAGACATAGATATGAATGCTGCATAGTGACTGCCAGTTTCACTCTTCAATGCAATTTTTGATCCTGGTCTGAAAGTTGCATTGAAGTATAAAACTGACAATCATCATACAGTGTTGATTCCTATGACCATGTAGACACACTTGTCATCTCTTTCTCCCCCTTCTCTCTCTCTCTCTCTCTCTCTCTCTATATATATATATATATAGGATTAATACAAAAAAAATTTGTTACAGCTGATTGATGTTATATTCAGCACCTCGACTCTAAGTTTTATAGATTAACTTTTTTGTAATTGTTCAAGTCCACTCATCTGGAAGTTTCAGCAGTTCTGTGCATACATTAAAATAAAATTTAATTGTTTCCATGCTGTTTGAATAAGCAATGCCACTTTTGAAGGATTGCTTCTAATAGAATAATAATGCTATCATTCTTATTACAATTCTATCACAAAAAGTACCAAAAATTTAGCAGTTCTAATAAAAAGAATATTTTTAAAGCAGGCTGTGTATTCCCTTGTGAAAAATGGCATAAAAATTCTTTGTTTACTTTTTTAGAATAACTTCCATAAATATTTTACCTAATTTGATGGTTACTTGAATTTTTCACTGTTCATTAAAACCAATAACATTAATGCTACAAATTATAATTGTCAACCATTTTAGTGCCTTTGAAAAAAGCATTCACCCAAATCTTTTGTCTGCAATGTTGTATAGAACATGGGAAAATCTGTGTAATTTCAAATTCTATTTGTAGACATCAATTTCTAAAAAAGACAAGTGACATTTAAACAAAAACATCTATTGAATTCTGTTTTGCTTATTTGTTTCAGCTTATTAAATGGAATGTTCTATTTATACTTGCTTACAGCATTAAAAAGCTTATAGAAAATATTTATCATGGAATTTGAAGCAAATTTATAGATAGCTTATTAGAAATGAGCTTGTTTTTTTTTGTTTTGTTTTTTTAAACTTGGTTAAGTTTATATCTGAATTGAGTATTTTATTGATTAAATAAACAGAAGAATTACAATTTCATTCCTAAAAGTTTTTTTTACATGCAAAAGAGCAGTAGATAGAGTAGAAGAATTTGTATATATGCTGGACTATTAACAGACATAATAACCTCCCATTTTTATTAGATGCATTTAATCTCTTTTAATAAATCTAAAGTCCATTATATAGTAGCACCACAAATGATTGACCATATCTAGAAGGGAAAATCTTCAAAAACAATTGATTGCTAACCAGTAAAAACGATAACAAATTAAATAAGAGCCTGAATTAAATAAAATTAGCTAAGAAAATTTAACAATGAATTTTGAAAGTGTTTTAAACTTAACAGAACATTCTATTTTCACAAGTTAACAATAAAAATTTTATTTGTTTGAAAATCCAATTACTGTTTTTAATATTTTTTAGGAAAATCTTTTCTTTTTTAAATCTCTACAAATAAAAATGTTTATAGCCATCTTAGTAATGAAAAAAATACAATTCATGATTTCCCTGATTCGATTCATATAACAAATATTAGTGATAAATGATATATTTCACTTTGTATAGATTTTTTATGTTATCTTCTAAAATTGTTTTAGCTTCTTTTTTATAGGAAGATCATTTTATTCTGAAAACTTTTAATGTTGGCTACATTGAGAAAATTCGAATTGGGCATAACAGACCAGAATTACGTAAGTTGATCAATTATTCTATATATAAATTGAATGTTCATGTACAAGGGTGGATTAAGAAGTTTGTTGCCTAGCATAGTTATTAACTGAAACTTGATCTGTGTGATTAAGTGCATTGACAAAGGAAGTTACGTTGAGAAAAATATGTTATGTAAAATAAATGTTTTTTCATCATTAGCCTATATAACTTATATATAAATATCATTTAAGATTTCAAATTCAGACAGTACATGTGCATTTACAAATATATATATGTGAAATAATGATATATAAATTGTTATATATCAAGAGCACTATAATTGAAAAGAACTTATCTAAACTCAATATTAAATTTGTTACTACTACATCTAAAACAATAAGAGACTTAGTCAAAACAAAACTTGGAGGAATTTACTCTATTACTTGTAATAATTGTCACAAAAGATACATAGGGGAAACCTCAAGGAATCTAAATAAAAGATTATATGAACACAAAAGCGACATTTTACAAAACAATACATTAAATGCATTAGTTGCTCACCATAACAAGACTAACCACAATTTTGACATAAAAAATTCTACCCTGATCAAAGGTGAAAATAATTCACTAAGAAAAAATGTCTAGAGAGTACCTTGATCACAAAGCAATCCACAGTAAATTTGCACTCCAGCTCTTACAATATTTCTACATTCTTTATATATATATATATATATATATGTCAGACGTAGAATTAATATTAGAAACAATATGGCTGTTGTTTAATATATGATTTTGTTTTGTAGCTTATGCATGGTTCCTTGATTATGTGACTGTGTATGACCAAACAGA
>OZ038484.1:85691562-85791562 GCA_964036315.1 Acanthosepion esculentum
AATTGCTGCTAGCAGACATGGAAATGAAACTACAAAACCTTCTACAGAAGGTAGCAAAGGAAAGCTAGAATGGACTAAGCATAAACTACAAGACAGAATACATGGTCATCAGCAAGAAGTTGGCCCTGAAATGTGATTAACAGGTGAGGGACACTAAAATCAAGCAGAAGGTACATAAATTTAAATATCTGGGAAGTGTTCTGACAGAGGACGGTAAGTATGAAGACATATTGGGATGGCCAAAGACACATTCCAAAAGCTGGGCGGAGTATTACGAGACAGGAGGATTTCGTTGATTACAGAGAAAAGAGTACTGATTGCTACATGTTATCTATCCTCCTTTATGGCAGTGAATGTTGGATGGTCTCCTCAGAGATGAAGAAGAGACTAGGGGCAACAGAGGTATGGTTCTACAGAAAGATGCTAAGGATACCATGGACTGAACAAGTGAGCAACGATGAGTTTTTGGAGAGGATGCAAACAAAGAGGAAATATATACTTAACATCAGGAAGACGCAACTGAAATTTCTGGGACATGTAATGAGAAAGGAAGGCTTGGAAAATCTGGTACACACAGGGTGAATAGTGGAAAAGTGGGACAAGGGAAAGCAACACATGACATAGCTAGAGGTGCTTAAGCAAGTAGATGACAGAACAGGGTCTGGGAGAAGTAGCAAAAAGACAAAACTTATTGAGAAGTACAAGGGATAGGAGGAAGTGGAGAGCCATGATCACCAACGTCATGAAGGGAGGGACACAGCACATAAAAGAAAAGAATTACAAAATAATGTCATGTACACATACACACACACACACACACACACACAGAGACATGCAAGTGGTGCTGAAAAGTTCTCAGCTAAAACCACTTACCAAGATCTGACTACATAAACAAACATCAGAATTCTCTTTTTTAAAGATATATATTTATATATATTTTTATTTGACCTCAGTTAAATTCATAGTCCACAGCCTGATGCTATAGTTTATTGTGAACTTTATAAACTTTACAACAGTTGCATAATATATGCCTTTCCAGGTCTACATAGCAATTTGTTTAATTCTGTGTTGTCCTTTTCAGTGAGTTGTTGCTAACCAAGGTTAGAGAGTCAAGTCTACCCTGTTATTTAGCACACACACACACACACACACACACACACACATATATATATATATATTGTCATCCACAGACAGACTGTTTCGCTGTATCACAGCTCATCAGTGTGGCTAGACGTCCGGTTGCCTCCAGCTAGGATCGAAACCCAACTGAATTAGTGTCAGTCGGGGATTCTACCACTAAGCCATTGACGCACAGCAGGGATGAAGGAGAATTTAAGCGTATTTATTTTTAGATAAACACACAGTGACAGAGAGAACTTGATTCGATTTACCGAAGAGTCTTGCATTATGAGCCGTAATAGTCACTGTTTACAAACCCAGACTTCCTCCCCAGAGAGCTCAACCGAAATAAGTTTTTCAGGAGCCTGTATATTAAATAAAAGAGAAAGTCATTTACTAATATATAGAAAATGCACTGATTTCTGAGTCTTCCATGATAAATTTGCATCCAGGTTCTTACAACATGTATGTCATTTTTCTTAACAAATTTTCTATTACTGCAGTATCTGATATTTGAAAAACCATACCACCATGTTTCCTCACCGCTGCTCAATGACTGATAAATGTATACAACACACCTACATTGGTTAAGAACAATGCCCCCAACCCAATCCCCCTATTTTCCCCACATGTCATGCACTCATTTGTATATCAGTGATCACTTCTTCCTAAAAGACATAAAAATTGCCAAGAACTTTTTTGGTTACTTTATATTTGAAGCTTGGTTTTTACTCAAATTTAAATGCTTATTTTATTGCTTGTGACAAAAATAAATTTATAACTAAAATATTCAGAGAGAGATTGACAGGAAAACTTAGACTATGTGGTTTAAAATCCTTTGTTTTACCAATTAATTTTTATGCACAGATACCCACAGTATGCATATGTTTGTTCTATTTTGTCAGATACACCTAGATCTGATTTGTCATCATTGTCAAGCAACATAGGCAACCGATTCCATCAAGGGACAATGATTTCTGTACAGAACCAAGTTACAACAGGAACTCAAACAAACAAAATCCCAAGCAGACATTATAACCTGGCCAGAGATTTTCATCAACCACAAAATAACAGTCCTGCATTTGAAGTGAAAAGCCCAGACACAAATTTATCTGAAGATGAACATGCTTCATTAAAGAAATCAAGCCTTAAAGATGATGAGAAGCCAGATAAGAGAGAGGATGAGGAAAATTACACATTTAATGGGAATAAAAAAGGCAATAAAAACCAAATTCAAAGTTCTTTGGACAGTGTTTCATCTATGAAAGATTTTTATTTCAATGATTAAGCTAAAAAAGCTAGTCTCCTGAACACTGAGTGAGCTTAATTTTTGCACAAAACGCTTTTAATAATAATATAATAAAATTAAGGATTTAGGCAATCTAGTACTTCCTCTGCTTCTAAATAAATCAATGTATCACTTGAAGAAGGTTTATGCACCAGACGTTTATATTTTTAAATAGTTCTCCTTTGCTATAGACTTCATTTTAATCACTGTTTTAATGTACCCTAATTATAGCTTCCTTTTAATTTTAATCATTGTTTTAATGTACCCTAATAATTGCTTCCATTATTTTCTACTTGGTTTAAGATTGAGCAATATCAGTGTTATATTAAAAAAAGGAGAAACCAAGTCTTAGAAGACTTGGTTTCTCCTGCTATTTTTTAATGGCTTTAGAAAGCCATTAAAAAATAGCAATGAATTTTGCATTTACTACATTACATCTTTAGCTTGAAATTTTGCTTTCATTTAATTAAGCAGATCATTCGTGTAAGGTATTTTGTCTTGCTAAAATATTATTCATCTTAAAGCAGCCATATTTGTGGAATGGTTATTTTATAAATTAAAAGTTATTCCCAATCTATATATGAAAATCATTACAAATATTTCTTGAGTGACAAACCATTTTTATGTTCGCTTTATTATGTATTATTATCAATTATTATGAATAAAGCTAGATTCAGCAGAGACTTTTTAAATCAAGACCTGGTTTGAATAGAATTACAAGAAAACTATAATAATCACAATTATGATAGTCAATTCAGTAAAAAATGTCTGCTTATAGTAAATTTCAGATTTGTAATATTTCTCTGAAAATAATCCCTTTTTTAAGAAATTATTCATACAACAAGTGTATGGTTTTGCTAAAGCATATGAAATCCCAAATAATACCATTCCTAACACAAAACTTACAGACATGTATACTCCAAAAAACATATTAGCAAAAGTTTAATATATTATGGATATTTAATATCAGCTGCCGAAGGAGAAAGTGAAAGTAGAGACCCCTTAATACTAATAACATAAAAGGAAATTTTATCTATTAAGGTATTCATTCATTATAGAAATGAAACTGATAGAATTTTTCAAAAAAGATTGCTTGATTTGTCAATTATTACAATTATTTCTTTGTAATAAAGCGTAGAAAAATAAATAAATAAGAAGAAACTATTTTTATTAAAATGTTCTCCAATCAATATTTAAATATCATATTTATACTTTATTTCCCTTTGAAATTTTGTTTATTTTGTAATTTTAAAAGTAAAACTTACAAATAAATCAATATGGCTTCTTCATTAAATATATTGTCTTTTTTCAATAATGTCGAAGTGTATTAAATCCTTTTTTTTTTTTTAAATTTACACCTTAGAAGTGATACCAAGCATCTACACAAAGTTTTTATATTTAATAATTTAAAGAACAATCATTGGTTTACCAAATCCTCTAAAATGTTTTAGAATTATTTAAAAAAAAACTTTATTCTGTATTTACTAGTTTACATTATTGTTTCATCTTTTTTATTTTCAATCATTTTATATACTTCCAACTGATATGTAATAAAATTTCCAACAGAAAATAGTTGACTATATATTATAATGTACAAACTTACAAAGATTAGTTGACTTTTGAAAAACTTTCCAGAAAATTAATTTCAATTAAAGATATACAAGTAAATAATTATGAATTTACTAAAAATAATCAAACAAGTAATTATTAAAAAAAATTGTTTTTGAATCTATACATCAAGATGATTTTCTACATTAACTATATTTTTCACCTTTGGTTTTTCATCTTTAATTAAATAAACTTGTGTTAAATAATTGTGGGCATTTTAAGGCTTGAATTACAGAGAGTTAGCATTGTTTCTTAGTTAAAGACATTTTCTGAAAGATTGAAGTTTTGGCAAACAAAGATAAACATGCCCACAATAAGACATAGTGTCAAAAGGATGTTTTTTCTTGTGACGCCACTTTTTAACTATTTTCACTCTTTGGCAATGTTTATTGTTTTAAAAAGCATTGATTAGAATTGGAATAAAGCTCAAACACATGATGAAAGTGAATTTATACATTTTTGGTGAAGGTTTTTGAAAATTTACTACAAAAACTTATTAAACTTATTTATTAGATTGCTTATTTACAAGAATAATTTTATAGTTACTAAAAACTAATGCAATGCAATATTTATCATTTACCAATTTATAAAGAAATAAATGTGAAAACAATTTTTTATTCATAAATTTATAAACATTTACTAAATTATTAAAGTATATGAACCAACTATAAGGAAATCTTTATTATTTACCATTTTATAAGGTTTGAATCAATTGGCAATTAGCCAATATTTTTCCAACCATTCCAATAAAAAATCTAATAAATAAATAGTGTTTAGAGCAAATGTTGTTAAAAGTGATGTCTTGGGAAAAAACGTCCTTTTGACACTATATCTTATTGCAGGCACATTTATCCATGTTTACCAAAGTTTCTTGTGGGAAGATAAATATACAGCTTACTTAACAACTAGATTCCATTCCAATGACCTGGTTGCTAAACAAGCTGGTCATTAACTGAAAAGTTGTACCTGACTGCTCTTTAAGGTATTATACTATATATGCAATTGGTTTGTGTCAACTAGTTTTGAATAGCTTTAATGTCACTTTTGTAACATTTCTAATTTATTTCTAAATATTTATACAGTACAATAGTGTATAAAACAGTAAATGTAATAAACAAATTAAAATGTCAACTCTGTATTCTGTACACTGCTTGGGTTTGCATAGTGTAAATATTTATTTTTCATTTTATTTTGATTCATTTTGAAGGAGAAAATTTCTCCGATCAAAATTTTTGTACATCATCATTCAACCGTAGTCAGGATCATCAAACCAATGTGAATGATCCTTTTTTACCCATAGCAGGGAGAAGAAGAGGATTCATACCTTTTCTAAGAGTATTAGCATGTAAGTGAATGTAATAGATGTGACTGAAATTTGAACTCAGCTCTCAGATTCCTCAATCCGAGCCGCTATCCATTACTCCACCATACCTCCTCCACAACAAACAACATAAAACAACTGGCTGAACTTTTTAATTTTTTTTTATTATATGAGATTTTTCATTAAACAGGTAAGTTGTTAAGTGCTTTATATGCATCAGTTTGAGAGTGGCTCCAGAAAAGGACTTTGAAATATTGTCAATTGATTGGATAGACATCTCTTGATTGATCAGAAGACATGAAAATTGTTAATTGAATTTTCCTGTGCTGTTATCTACTTTTTGCATAGAATTGTACTAAAAATCAGAAACTGGAATAATTTGCAAAATTTAAAAAGATTTTGTTTCATGACAATTCATCATCCTGGTTGACCGTAGTCAGAATCATTGAACCAATGCGTATGATCCTATCTTTAGCTGTATAGTATGTGCTATGACAGGACTACATACAGTTTTGAATACAGAGTTAATTTGTCCTAGACTGGTTGCCACCCAAGGCTATAGAACCCAGTCTGTCCTGCTATTTACCCATAGCTGGGGTGGGAGAAGAGGAAGAGTAATCATACCTTTCCCAAGAGTATTAGCACCTAAGTGAATGTAATGGTCCAGACTGGAATTTGAACTTGGCTCTCCGTTTCCTCAATCTGAGCCACTATGCATTACTCCACAGTGCCTCTATGACAAAGAATGTTCAGGGATCATGCAAAATTTTTAAAATGATAAAATTGAAGTAATATTTTAAGATGCAATACCAACAAAATGTAAAGTTATAGAAAAAGCTGAATTGTTACTTTGGAACAGAAAAGATTCAACCAGAAAATTAACCAATGATTTTACTGCATGACATTGCCTGTCCTTGTGTTAAAAATGTGACACAGCAAATGAATATAAAGCTAAAATGGAAAGTTCCTCTGCATGCAGCAGATTCTCTATGTTATAATGAGCATTTGGTTGCAAAGGAAAGGAACAAACAAGGATTAAAATTTCAACAACATGTATTTGTCAAATTTCAGATTATATATGTAGTTGTTTGAAAGGTGGTAAACTGTTGATCTGTGGTTCTTCAGTTGTTGTTGGTAAGGAAAGCAATTAGATGTTGCTATAAGCATTTGGTTGCGAGAGGAAAGGAATAATGAGGATTAGTTTTTGAACAACATGTATTTAATATATAAATCAGAGATGTCAAAATCAGTGAAAAGTCAAAATTTTGTTGCTGATGGTTAGAATGGTGATCAGGTGTAAGGGTAGTACCAGGAGCTGACCTATTTCTTGTGTGGGTTTGACCAAAGTCACAGCATATGGTTGGTGCACATGTTAGGTGATCAAGGTCATGGTGGTGGGTAGATTGACATGGTTGGTAGGCCTGTTCTATGAAATGGGGTCATGGTGACGATTGCAAAGTGAATGCCTGTAGTGAATTTGGTATGTCAAGGTGATGGCAGTGGGTTGCTGAGGTGACAGGTGGTGTCGAAGCTGGATTGTTAGCCACTGTGGTGGGTTTGGTTTGCTGAGGTGATAACTCTGGCGATAATGAAGTCTTGTAGCTGTGTGGTGACAACGTTGAGATGCTGTTCTGGATTCTGTTTGTGGAGAGTCAGGTAGTGGTAACTGTCATTGAAAGGGGCAGTCATGTTGGTGGCAGTGGAACAAGCAGCAGCAACAGCTTCCTGCATGTCGGAAAGTGGCTTCCCAGTCTACAACTGCTTTGATTGTTATTGGACACCTGCTTTTAAGCAGATCTGGTAGTCCCCAGGAGCATCTCTTTTTCCAGTGGGAACATTCATGATTGGCCTATATCGCTTTCATTGCCAGAGCTTGCTTCAGGGACTGGATGGGATGCTTGGAGCCTATGCACAGAAAACAACTTTTTTATTTTGTTTTTTGCGTTCCTGGCATTCACATCCATCTGACATGCAGAAGTCTGTGAGTCAGACACAGAGTCAGTGTCGGAACAGTTGTTCAGACTGTTGTTTGCTGTCGACCTCTCTGCCTCGGCGGGGAGGAACTCGGACGGAGCTTTGCCGCAGGGCAAAGTTTCGTCCGGGGAGGTAGACAGTCCCTGAACCCGTGTATACGGGTTCTAATGGGTATATTTTTGCCCGAGCCTACGGGCTCGGTACGCCCACACTAAACCGGCCTTGTGCCACATCCGACACACGTGGGAGTGTTGTTAAATACCGACATGCAGAATGAATCAGAAAGAAATCTAATTGCAATGGAGTATAACAGTGTTGTCAGTAGGGCTAGGAGTTGATCAATTTCTTGAGTTGGCTGTTCGAGATCACAGTTGGTGTCAGAGGATAGGTCTGGAGCAGATTAGCCATTTTACACTTTTATTTAAGGCTGAAATCAACACCTGTGAGGTGTTTAATTGGCAGTTACATTTTTTTTTTTAATGTTAGTGATTACTATTGTATTTTATTGTGGAGATTTATTTTGTAGACTGGATATGATGCTCAGAGCACCTGCACATGACTTTTTTTATTTGTGTTTTGCTTTCTTAGTGTTCACATCTGGCTGACTCAGAAAGAGATCTAATTGCAGCAGAGTATCACATCTAGACCTTTGACCGTCAGACTATGACTTTTTACATCCGATACAACACTTCTTGTATCGTCAGCAGTTCCAATAATTTGAAAATATAGATTTTCTTAAAGAATTTAATGAATCAAAACCAGAATTGTTCTTTTATGCTGTAATGCACAATTTAGCTAAGATGTCCTATAAGTCATTGAAAGATAAGTAAAATACTGCATATGAATTTATATAAACAGAAGAACTTTCTCAATCACCCTCCAAAAATGCTTAAAACTTTGCATTAACATCTATAATAGAAAATGTAAAAGTTCTAGTAGATTGTTTTATTCATACTTTTATTACAATTCTATGCAAAAGGGATAACAACAGAGATATTGGAGATATAAATGGTTGAGTAATTTTTCCTGAAGCCAGCTTATTTCCATGGATAGTCTTCTAATGTATTGGTAATTACATTGGTAAAAAGCTTGTATAAACCAAATAAATAATTAGTTTAGAGTTAGCAAATTATTTTAGATCTCTCTTTTTATACAACAGAATGATGACATCACTATTTCAATCACCTGAAATTTTGTTTTGCTTGAGAGTCTCATCAATAAGCAGGACTAGTTTCTTGATGATCTTAATTGAATCTTTAAACAGATTCTATAAAAGAATCAAATAATAGGAGACTTACTCCATCTCAGAACATCAGAGAATGCTTAAATGTATAGTCAGTTCGATTCAATCAGTTTAGGCCTATTCAGGATCAAAGGTTAAACTTAGCAGCAGGAGGGTTGCTCTCAATAGAAATACACTGTGAGAAAACTAAATATAAGCAGAGGAAGAGAAATCTCTCAAGTTGGGCTTTTGCTGATAACAAGAGATAAAGTAAGATATATTCAAAGTAAGGCACAAGATTAATTTCAAAACAAAAACGAGTTATTCTGGTTTAGAAAACAGGCATTTATAACAAATCAATTTTCACATTTAAGCACAAACATAAAATATATGTGAAACATTTTAAAGTTAAAATGATAATTTATTTTTGTAAAAGAGTTCATATAAAAAATTATGATAAATGCTAAAAATAACAAAGCTTAAACAATACTGAAGAAGGTGGAGAAACAGCCCATGTTATCAGAATAATTACCAAAATTTGATGACAAAACTGATGTGACCTGTGTGATCTCTGAAATTTTCTGTTTATAGATCATCATAGCCTCCAAAAGAAGATTTTTGTTTTTAGGTGGGAGAAGTTTTCATTGGCTGAAGTCTTTTCTTAATTTATTTTACTGTTTTTAGCCAGGGGATATGCATTGAACAGGTCATGCAAATAGAATTTTATCTTTCTTTGCATTTTGTCTATGAAAGCATTAACTTCCATTTTTGCATCCAATTTACTACCTTCTGACAAATGCTCAAGATGAGTGCCTGTACTAAATGTTGCATATCTCTCTCTCCATATATGCATATACACACACACACACATACATACATATATATATATATAAAGGCACATTGGGGACTTGGTTTCTCAATTTTTTAATATAACACTCTGATGTTTCTCAATCTTATACTGACCAAGTAGAAATTCCAGTCAAGTTTGTTGCAAATATGCTTGGGAAAGGTATGAATCCATCTCTTCTCCCCCCAGTTATGGGTAAAGAGCAGGACAGACTGAGTCCTATAGCCATAGGTGATAACTGGTCGAGAAGAAAAACTCTGAATTCAAAACCTTTAACTATGAGTTAAATAACCTCACCAACATGCAATTGGTCAAGCATGGTGTTACCTTTATATATGTGTGTGTGTGTGTGTTCATAATTTAAGAATTAAATTAAAGTAGGAAATATTATGTAATCGTACAACACCCTACCTGGTCGTCCAAGACTTCCAACACCGTGGCTGGTCATTGAAGTGACTGCTTCAATCCCGAGCTAACCTATCCCACGTTGTGATTTAAGGTTCGATCATAAGACAGTCAAGATCGAATCATCACAGGTATCTTTGTGTTGGGCTGGTCCAAGCAGAGCGATGACGTACAGGAAAAAAAATAACAACTGAATAAATTGAACAAAAGTAAATACTCTTTTTATATTGGTCCTCCATACAATAATTGGTTTATCAAAGTTCACGTGCAATTAATTATCAGCCCAACCTGCATCTAAATCGTTGACCTGGTAAAGTTTAGTTTGCTGCTTTGGTAAAGTTTGGCACAAGGCTGAAGTTGGCAGATAATCATGTGGGCCTCTCCCCTGTCTCTTCTGCCTCTCTTCTACTTAAATTGCTTTGCACATTTGTATTTATGGATATTCACCCAAACTGGCATAGGGGAATGGAGAGGTAGGAGCTCCCGTGAATTCACTCCATCTTACATCATAACTTTGGGAAATTCCCTCTTTCCACCCTCTCTTTTATTATCCTCTCTCACTAACCTTTTCAACGAGTGTGGGTAGTTCCTCTATCCTAACTTGATGTCTTAGTTGTGTCTGCTACCTCAACCATTTTCTGTCCAGGAAAACTCAGTTCCAAATTCAGTTGTTTACAAAATATACTTTTTTGCTTTACAGCCTGTATTTGCAGCTGCATGTCAATCAACATTGCCCCCAAGTCTGGGTCACTTTTCCATTGTTCAAACTGCTCGACATACAATTCAAGTTGCTTATGTGTGAATTAAATCCTCAATTCTTCCAACAGGTTTTTGGTATTAACCCTTCTTCTTTCAATGTCTCTCAGCACATAACATTTCCTTATGTTTTAACAATAGTACATAAGATTAATTAACAGTAACACATATAATAATAATTAATGAGTAACTTAACAAATTTGTTAGCATTAAATCTCTTATTTTCCTGAATCATCTTTCTTCTCAACAGTAAACTACTCCACTCATCAAAGTTTTCAGTTTTATTAGTTAGATCAATAAAGAGAGTGAAATATTTTGTTTGTTAAAAATATTGAAAGTAAAGAGAGAAATCAGCAATTTTTAAGTAAGGGAAATAATTTTCAGGTTCAAACCAATATGAAAGATCACTTGTAGGTCCAGGATTTTGTCTGCTGCTCTAAAATGTGTGTTTTAATGCAACACCCACAGCAGCCAAAAGCGAAAGCATGAACTGAACTTTTACATCGACTTTAGAAAATTATTTCCCTTAAAAAGTGCTTTGAGCTATCAAGGAACAATTACTCAAGCAATCAAAGACACGTGTTTGGTAGTTATTTTATTAATTACTTAAATGTCAAGCCTTTCAACTTTTTTTCACTAAAAATAAAACAGAAAACCTCTAAAAATAGTCTTGTAACAAAAAAAAAAAACGAAAATAAAATACTTGTTTAGTTAAAGGAAAAAAAAAGAGATATTTTTGTTGCTAGTCGAATGTTCGTGCATTTTGTTTTGTGACTTTTGTGCTATATAATTGCAATTGCTATATTATTTATTTTTAAAGATTTTAAAATGCGTCATTCTTAAAATAAAATATAAAAATAAAATAAAATGTTAATAAACCAGCCAATAATCATCGATATACCAATTACCTACAAGTTCGGTTCATTATGCTATGCAGAATTATTTCGAACTCGTCAAAAGAATAAAAAAAATCCGATTTTAAACTAGAGTGTAAATGACTTCTTCAAAAGTTCCTCTTTAATTTCTAATTTTTAAAAATAGTTATTGATATAAGCGACAACAAACGGTCAAGTACGTAAGCGGCGCTATTTATTTTAGTTTGTTTTTTTTTTAAGTTTATCTCGGAGTTTATTCTTTTTTCCCGGTCCGAAAAGAGACTTCAACTGAACAATATTCTAATCAAACTTCTTCCAGAAATACCAAAAATTAACTTATAATTCACCTTCATCGTCTAGAGATATAATGGGCCATTTTGGTCGTTTTTTCCTGGCAAGACTAAAATGGTGTTGACTGCTATTCGGAGCAAAATGAAAGATGTGTGTTGTTGGTTGAATCTGCAACAAACATAGATCTGCAATATATGTATATTTTTCTAAATTGGAATGGAACGAGAGCAAAAAATAGAAAAGTTATCATCTAAAATTCCTACAGGGGATAATGATGCTATTGACAATCGCGAGGATATTAATTCCAACAGTGTAGATACTATAACAGAGTCTATAGTAACACCACAACAATACGATAGTAGCAGCAGCAACAATAACAGAACGGCAACGTCGACATTACCTGAATCTACTAAATCTTTCCCCAAGCAGGAACAAAAAGAAGTCAACAGCGAACCGGTTTCTTTTTCTTTTACACATAGCCGTGACAGTGTTTCTTCATCGAAGACAAATTATAAAGCTGACGATGATGAACCATCTCAAAGCTGTAACAGCAAAAAAGTTCCAGAGTCCCGAAATAGAATTTCAGATTTGTCAGTTAGGGTCCAGGGCGTCCTACGTCGCATCTTAGGGCAAAATTACTCAGACATGGACCCTAATTTTCACAACTCCGTTGTCAATTCCTCATTATCTACAACTTCCTCACCGTCCTCTTCATCTTCATTGTCGTGCTCTTCACAAATTTCGCAAAAAAGGCTACCAAAAAGTGATTCATTTTGCGATTGTTATGTTCTTGGCAAAGAAAAGAGCTGCCAATGTGGCGAAGAAGATTCATGTAAGTAAAAAGAAATTAATTAGACTAGTAATTCTATATTTATTTGTTTAAGTATTCTTCATCATCCATCTCTATTAAATATAAATTTTCATTAGGGTCGTCTACTTGTTTGCGCATGTTAATATTGCACAGCTTGAAAAAAAATATTTTATTTTGACCAGTATATTTTTTTCATTTTTTGAAGGAGAATCGTTGGAAATATTTTTACAAGTAAACGTAAAAAAAATAATGAGTAACTTACAAATGAGATCCACGGTTGGCTACGAAGAAAACCCTTTTTAAAAAAATGCAATAAACAAAAAATCCTAAAAAAAATTTAAAAACTCAACTTTGTTTTTAAAAGGAAAAAAAACAATTAAAAAAAATAAGTTACGTTATTTTATCTCATTTTATTAAATTAAAACATTTTAAGATCGATTTCTGCTTTATTGTACGTTAACTTAACAGTTGGAGGAAATTTTTTTTCGTATCAATCAAAAAGTCACTAACAATGAGTGTTCACCGGTTTTACCAATAAAACGTACAGGAAGATTTTGTCACATGCGTCCCTTATAAGTGCTAAAAAAGTTTTTTGATGTCTATAAGAAAAAATACGTTAAAAAAAAGTTTGTTACAGATTTCTTTTTTAACTTGTAACTTTATGGAACAGGTGTAAGGCTGTTTAGTAGACGTCAATATCCCTTTTCCTTAAGTCTCTAGTCGTCTATAGGTAGCAGTGATTCTAATTAATATCGGTATTTATTTAATTTGGGTTTAAAACGGAGTTTTTGAGGCTCGTATATTCTAAATTTTGGTTTTCAAACAGATTCGTCCTTGCCTTGATTTAGACCTCAACAAAAAAAATAATTTTTCCAGGTTTAAACAATTAAAAAAAATAGTTTGCAAACATGTTTCCTTTTACTTTACAGATTGATTGTAAAACAGATTATAAGTGCAAGTCAAAATTCTTTTCGATAAACATTGAACTGTTTGTTTTTTTTTGTTTTTTTTTCAATCCATACAAGGAAAGGAAGGGCATTTAACTCTTGCACTCATGAGAAAATGATTTTGCATCAGAAAAAATGTTTTAAATGTTAAAATAACTAAATCTACCCCAATAAAAGGAATTAAATTTAAAATCAACAACTGATTCTTAATTTTTGCTTTGAGTGGAATCTGAAAGCTTAAAAAGTGACATTGAACAATGGAAAGATAAAAATAGAACTTTAAAAACAATCCTGACTGTATTCTTTGAGCTTAAAATAATTAAATGTTTTTCTTTGGCTTATAAACATAGGAAGAATTGTATTTGATCGAAGCTTGCATATCTTCAAAGGGTCAAGAAATCCAATATTAATGACTTTCCAAAGTAAGTTGTTTGGATGTTTGCATTTTAAAAGGTTTTTTTTTTTTTTTAGAAAAAGAGAATATTTTGAATGGTGCAAATAAAAAAAATCACAAGTCTCTTACTCTTGTGTGACATTTGCAAAGAAAATATTTTTCAAAATATACAAATTGTACAAATTACATACAATTAATTTCCTTTATCAATGCAGGTTAACAGTTTTTTCAAATACAATTCAGTTTCTCTTAGAAAACTACAGTTCATGTAAAGCAAATGTTTTCTATAACAACAAATATTTTAAGAACTTTCTTTTAGAGTAACCGTTCATAGAAATCCATTTCTTAGTGACAAAAGAATTTACCTACTTCTAAATTTTCACAATTCAAAATGTTGAAAGCTGAAATTCAAAAGTGAAAGTTGAAGTAGAGTGAGAAGAGGTCAAACTTTTCTCATCCCCACAAAGCTGCTTTTCTGGATCCCTTTGACAAATGTTCAGATTTTTGGAACAGTTGTTCTCAAATTTGAGATAAACTTACACAAGTCTCTGAAAGTCATTCATATTATGAGAATTTAGAAGAAATCTTCATCAATAATAGTAGTAGTCTTTTATCATACTAGATCACTTCATGGTCTATTTTTCTCACCAGCAGACTTTCAACTGAGTATGGTTTATCCCTTTCTGTCTTTGCAATCAAATTTTTCCCTCTTATATAGCAAATACTTAGATCAAAACTGACTTGCAAATCAATTTCTTACAAGCCTATATTTTTATCACCTTTGATTTTTAAAAAAAAAAAAAAAAAATTGAGAGTCCCCATCCATTCAAACCATACCATTTTCAGTTCAAATTTAGTTAGTTTTTGAAAACCTTAAAGCCTGGCCTCATCCTGTAAACATTTGCCACAGAAAGTTTAAATTGTTTGGTTTCACTTTGGCAGGTTTTTCTAACATCAATTTGAGTTTTTTTTCTTCAAATCTTTACACATCATTTTTCATTTATTTTTATAACTGTTTGGCTTCATTTTGGCAGTTTCTTTTTCAAAGAAACTGTTTAGTAACATTGTAATTTTCTTACTTTCTAATACAATTCAATATTAATATTTTGATTAAAATATTTTCTATATTAATTTTTACACAATTCCAATAGTTTATTTTTTCCTCATACAATTTTACTATCATTTTTATTAAAAGTAATTATCATTTTTTGTGTATAGAATTTGTAAGTGTATGAGCTTTGTAAATAAGCAGAATTTACAAGTGAATGAACTTTTAAATAACTCTTTACATGAGTAAAAGTTTAATTCATAACTTTTGTTAGTTGTTCTTAAGGCATGCAACTGTGAGGGTAAAGGAAATGGAAGAAAAAACAGAGTAATGTGGTAAACACAAGACTATTAATAAGCTAAATGTGATTGTGATTTTTATTTGTTAAGTAGCTGCTGGCCTTACTTTATTTTGGAAGACCTTAAATTGATTTGCTAAAAAGTCATAAATTCGGATTTCATTTCACAGAAACATATTTTCATGTCAAGGGAGATAACTGATTGCTAAATTTAATTCTTAAATGCAATGTTTTTGGGAATTTTTTTTATTTCAGAATCATTATCTTCTGTCACCAAAATCCTTTTTTGCTTAAATAAACATAGTACCATCAAGAAATTTAAAATTTTATTTTATGTACGTTGATAGTGAATCTCAATGATCGAAACTAAACCTGCCGCTGCAAATTGTTCAGAGTAGGTCATTTTGTTTCAAGGATTCCCTGAACCGTGTCCGCAGACTTGTTTCATAGAAAAAAAGAAATAAGTTAAAGGAAAATATAGTTAATATTGAAGTTTGTTTTAAATACACAAACGCAAACTCTTTCTCTGCTTATAAAACATTGTATGGATTTTTGTGTCATTTACAGTAGGTATGGACACGACGAATATCAACTAAAAATTAATTCCTGTTTAAAAAAAGCAATTTAAAAAATATTCACGTAATTTCAGAAGCTTTACTTTTTCTTAAGGAATCATTTTTTTAAAATATTAGTTATACAAGCTTAAAATAGTTTTGCTTGTATTTTTTTACATTAGTCTTTTAACCACTATTTTTTTTTTTTCATGACAAATCTAGAAAACATTTTATTTTTATGAATCAGTTTATTTCAAGAAAAGTCAATGATTATATGGATAAAATTGTGTTAATTTCTTTTTCTTCCACTATTACAAATAAAATCAGTAAACGTGTGGGTCAACAAGAATAAGGGCTATGTAAAATATTAAGTATATTTTTTACTACCAACTACTTTCAGTTTTTAAGTAGTAGCTTTGTTAAAAAGGGTTGGATTTGAAAGTTATTCAAACACTGCCAATAATAATAAAATGCACCAATTCTACTAATGATGGTATAAGTTTATTATAGCTTACCATAGAAGTAAAAAGGATAGCATTTCCATATTCAAAATGCTATTGCTAAAAAAATTAGCTGTGGAAAAAAAATATTAATGCATATTATTCTGGTTAGTTTACAAAATATTTTTCATTTTATTGTATTTTATTTTAGAACACAAAATATGTTTCAGTGTGATTTATTTATTTAAAAAGCCCATGATTTCAACAGGACTTAGACTATTTAAAAGTTCCATTCTACATAGCAAGGAAAGAAAAAATGCCAGTTGGTGTTTCTCATTATTTGATTAACATTTTTTTTTTTATCCAGCTTATTGTCATTTCATCCTCTGAGAACTAATGTGATCACCTTTCCAGCTTGGAGAACGTAATTATCTTTGAAGGGAAGATGTCAGTTTCCACTGCTTTACCGTTGTCTTTGATGCCACAGGAGTAGAATCAAGTTTCAATCTTATTTTTTTTAATAATCTCAGATATTTGCTGTATGTGTTTTAAACAGACTGTTTGAAATTTCAAAATATTAAAATGGCCAGATTAAAAAAAAAAAAAAAAAAACTTAAATGATGCATATTTATAATATTCATGACTTTTCATTTTAAGCATCTTGAAAGTAAAAAAAAGCTTAATTTAAATTTTAGCTGTATTTTGTGACTTTATTCACTCTCAGATTTTGATTGGGTTTGGGATGAGGATTCCAAGTCTTCAGCCTGTCATCTGAAACAAGATCACCGTGAAGTGATGTTCCATATGGATTACAGTTGTGGTACAGCAGCTGTACGTGGAACAGTCCCAATGAAAGAAAACCAACATTACTGGGAAGTGAAGATGACTTCAACTGTTTATGGCACTGACATGGTAAGAGAGAAAATCTTCAGGCTTTCATTTTTTAATGGACTTCAATTTTCATTATCCAGTATTCTCAGTTTTTATAGCATTTTTATTTTTTTTTAAAAGAAAAATTGATAACAGGCATGACAAAAACAAAGTTTTCTGAAGAGTTAACTTATTGCATATTTGTTGTTTCACAAACATAGAATCATTTGAATAAAATATTCTAGATCATAGTCAACTTGTTCTCTACTCAATTTTTCTACACTTCAATTTTTGAAAGAAAATTTGAAATATATTTTTTAAAAATAGGCTTATTATTTTCAGTGTACCAGATTTGTCTTCATATAACAATGCTCCACCCCATTTTACAAGGATATTTTGTGGGAAAAAATTTTAGTATGTTTCACCATATATTTATTGAAATATGTTAAGTGGTTTTGTAAGCAAAAATGTACGATTTTGTGATTGTTAATACAATATTTTAACAGTATATTGTTTATTCCACTTTTATTTATAACTATGAAATCATGTACTGTAACTTTTACCTTCAAAGGAAAGTAAATTAAATTTGCAAAAGCAGAAAAATACTGGTACATTTGTATCAATGAGTACTAGAACAAAGAAAACATCCATAAAGCAGTCAGTAAAGTACAATAAATGTGTATGAATTCTTATCAATAATTACAGTAGATGCAGATAACTCTAGAATGTTACATGGACTAAAATCCTCAAACATAATAAACAAAGATGTGTATGACACCCACTGTTAGGACTGATGAGAAAAAAAAACAGTTTTGCAAACAAGAAAAACTATTAATCTTCTCATTTAACCAACAGAAACCTTTTACTAAAGTGTTATTTGAAACCTTTGCTCCAGTTATATCAGACAGATGCTTTTAAATAAATTGTATATCAGTGTATTAAAATACTCTTCAACAAATTGACTATATAATCTGCTGACAACGTAGCTCATCTAATGTATCTGCTGTAAGAGAAACAAAAACTTTATTGTCCTTTCTACTCTGCTTGAAGCAACTACTATTTTAATGACCAGTTTTCTATTTATAGTCTCACAGCAAATGAACTGATCAATTTCCCCAACATCTCTTCATGGCAAACACATTTTGTGCCAAGCACATGAGCTTAATGAAGTTCATTCTTTTTTTTTTTTTCTCATCTAGTTTTGTTTCAAAACACTAAAATGCACAATCAAAAATTGTGACTTGAAATACAATACAAATGTAATGTAATGTTAATCTGACACTGGATACTTACTGGTAGGTACATCCCAATAATTCACTGAAAAAAGAACATAGCATGATGAAAAAGGCTCCAAACTTGATAAAAATAAAGTTTTATTGTCAAAATGTTGATGTTATTATTAAAAGAAAAGACTAAAGTATTTTGATTAAGTTTTCTTAATCACTTGTAGCATATTCAAAATTTTGGTTAAAAATCTTGTTTTCTTTGCATCAGCAAAGATTAGTATTTTCCAGAAAAAATACATTGATTTGGAAATTCTTGCAAAAATCAAATTGTCATATTTCAGGACTTATTAAAAAATGAATAAAATTATTTGAGATTTTTTTTTTTTGCACATTTGCTATTCCTCCTCTTAATTAATGAACTTTTGAGAAATTAAACCTTCTGAATTATAAAAAAAAACTTTTAATTGTTGAAGAAAAATTTTTTTCAATGAATAATGAATTTTTACAAGAATGGTTTTCTTTTATTTTTCTTTTATTTTCAAATTTTAATTAGAATAATTTATAAAGTTTTAAATCTTCTAAATTTCTGTATTACTTTGTACAGGTTAGGTGATATTGAGTAAAAACTATATTTATTAATCATAAATTGAAAAGCTTAGTACAAATCCTCACACACCAATATTTTAAAAAGAATTTTGAATTTCTTTTTTTTATATGTATAAACATGTTGATTTTCTACATACAGTCAACCATGCATAACATTATCTGAAAATAAGAGTGATAAATGGTAAATTTACACCCCAAAATACTTAAAATTCAATAAAATATTAGATTATGGAGAATATTTTCTTAAATTTTTAAGTTAAAGAGTACTTAAAAATTATATATAAAAGTACTCATGTTAATTCAGTTACTGTTTTAATGCCTAAAGCCCCCTTAGAACAAAGTAAATATTTGTTTCAAATAAAATTACTTATACTTGAAATCTAATATTCCTCAAGTTTCATTTTTTTTTTTTTTTTTTTTTTTTTTTTTTTTATAATAAAGAGAATTACATTGTGATGAGAGCTAACTAAAAAAGGAGCACTTATCAGATATTTTAGAAAAAAAAATTCTTTCCAGTCAATTTAAATTAGTTTTTGAAATATAGCAAAGTATCTTGCTTACATTAGTCGGACTATTGTCCTCATCTTTGTCGCCATTTTTGTTTGTTTTGAACTGAACCCTTTATTTCGATCACTGGGGTAGACCCCAGTGATCGAAATAAAGGGTTCGGTTCGAAATTCCAACCACCTGAAGAAGGCCAGAGTGTACAATGGCCGAAACGCTGTGACAAAAATGGCGACAAAGATGAGGACAATAGTCCGACTAATGTAAATACTGTACATAATACCTCATCTCAGAAATATAGACAGACTCTGAAGTATCTTGCTTATTGGAAATATTAAATTTTATCAAGAAAGATGTTTCATTTTAAATTCATTTTAAACCTTAGGTATTGTGTTTTTTTAGGTATCTACTCAATTGCTATAATATACTGCATAATTTTTGTAATAATTATAAATGTATGCTTTTCAGTTAAGTTTCTAGATATTTTCTCTTTTCTTGATCAAATAAACCATGAGTATCATAAGAATACTATTTATAATTTATTTATAATTGTCACCTGAGATTGCTGTTAGACTCCAGTTTTTTGGGGTTTTTTTATTGGGAGTAAAATTTTTCAAAATTGTTTTGCTACACATTTATGAACAAAACCTCGTTTAAGTTGCTATCACTGAAACCATAATTTTTTAAATTGTATTTGTAATTTTGTTTGTTCCAGTAATGAGTAGCTTGTTTATTTTATATATATATATATATATATATATTCTTGTTTTTCAGATGGTTGGTGTTAGCACAATGAACATTGATCTTAATAAATACAGACATGCTTTTTGCAGTCTACTTGGTCGAGATGAGGATAGTTGGGGTTTATCTTATACTGGAGTTACTCATCATAAAGCACAAAAGGAACTGTATACATCCAAATTTGGACAAGGAGATATTATTGGTGTCCATCTTGACATGTGGTTGGGAACTATGTCTTATTACAAAAATAGGAGGCCTTTAGGTTAGTAGTTAATTGCATTTTTACTTACTGATTTTGCATATTCTAAGCCAACTTTTACCAAAAGTCTGCATTTCTCTTTTTGTATCCATTAGCTCAAGAAATCTGGCCAATTCATAGTGAACTTCTTTAGGGAAAAGGTGTTGTGGAAATTTCCTTATGCAATAACTGCCAAAAATTTCTCTTAACTCTCTTAAATTAGCTGATAAGTTGATTGGTTTAAATCTTGTCAACCAAGAGGGATATTTTGGATTTGTTAGACTTTTTTTTGCTCTTTTTGATTAATGAAACAAACATGTACAACTTGAATTAGAGCTTTTTGTTCCTTTCTTTAAATTGAAATCAGTTCTTTCAGTGGAACTTTGTATTTTGGCTATAAAGTATGATTTAAAATTTGTTTGAATTAATATTTCTTTATTTGAAGATTTCATTAAAAAAAAAATTAAATTAAAATTCTCAGTGTTTCCTTGTACATGTGTAATTACATCAATGAAAGCATCACTTTAGTCTGAAGTCCTAAAGATTGAAAGATGTCACATGAAAACTTTTCCACTTTTTCATAAATTTCATTAATAAATATATAGAGTATGTGGCAGAAATATTTCTCACATATACTGCCCACACATTAGTGGCAAGGGTGTCTTCATTTAGCTAATGTCTTGTGTGTGTATGTGTGAGGTATTTCTGCTGCACTCTCTCTCTCTTATATATAGTGAACATTGAAGTCAACACTCAGAGGCAACAGACTGTTTCATGATAGATGCACTCATCAAGCCACATTACATGCTTTCTATCTCTGATACTGAGCACTTTATCCCATAAATATAGCATACGTTAAAACTATATTTCTTTATTTATATCTAAGGGTGCTGAAATGTTTTCAACCCTAACCACTTTTCAAAATTTTTGTTGTTCATTTTATTTTAAGGTTTCTTTGTTGGGAACACTTTAGCAGCCACCTTTTATAGTGTTCATGAGTTACCATGTATCATTTCATGTTTCATTGTTGAAAATGGTGAAAATCATCACTGCTCCTTGACAAATTGTCTGTATCTGTTTCAGGCATTGCTTACCGGGGTTTACAGGGCAAGAGTTTGTATCCAGTGGTATCCTCAACAGCCGCTCGTAGTGGCATGAAAGTGGTCAAATGCCGTTCCTTCCCGACATCTTTACAATTTGCCTGCTGTCAAGCCCTTCGCAGATACATCCCACCACATCTAGATGTACTTGAAGTAGTTGATCTGCCACCAGGTCTGCGTTCATTTTTGCAGAACAAAGTCAGCTGGCTATTGCAGTCATGTGTATTCCCCACACAAAAGAACCTCGTTAATACAGGTAAAAAACGCTCTTGCTCTGAGCCGTCAGGATGCTATGAGGATGATGACAGATGTAAGCGTCGCTGCTTGTGGGAAGTTTGTCCATTACAAGGAATGTCCTGAATAAATATATTGAATCTGGATCATTGGAGACGCTGCCTGAAAACTGTGATAAGGGTTTAGCCAATTGCTTTGTTGGAATAATAATAAACCAAAGAATACAATATTATTATAGAACTTAATATATTTGAAAATATGCTTGTCTGAGTGTGTGCTTCTGGATATGTGTCTGTATAGATACACACATAATTGCATGCACAGTTTACACACACACGCACACACACATGCATACACACACAATAATTATTCATTATTCTTGGCACATCAATTGTTTTAATCATTTCATGAACTCTTAAATCTTAATTATTTTTACTCTGAAAAAAACAAAAAAAGGTATAAAAATTTCATTGGCTGAAATTTAACTGAAAATAACTGCACATGCTCTTGTTGCTGTGATACTTTCTACTTTTGAAAGGAAGAAATGTGTGTTTGCAGTTTAACTTTTGAAAAATAACTGCACTTACACAGTGCTTTCATTTCCTTTTGTTTATATATTTCAAATCTAATTATGCTCTTCATGATCCTCTCGCCATAAACAGTTTATTTTCAAGCAAATTAAAAAAAATTCTTTCAAAATTTACTGCAAAAATTGTACATAAATCATTTTTTTAAAAATTGTGTGTGTGTGTGTGTGTGTGTGTGTGCGCGCATTTGTGTACACATAGATTGGTACAATAAAAAGACATTCCAACTGTTATATTTTAGAAACACAAACTAGAAACTGCTGATTTGACTTTTATGTGATTATCAGTAAATGCCTAGTGTTTTATTTTAAAATTTTATCATTATTCCTTTTTGAAATTGAATGAAAGTTGTATCATGAACCTTCAAACAAAAAGAAATAGAAATTGATTATCATATGGTTATTGTTTTGCTCTTTATTTTTTATTTTTTGGTGCAAGATGTTTATTTGTTTTTATGAATTGTTTTAATCAGTAATCAAAATATATGAAACTAATTCATGCGATTGTCCTCATCAATGCTAATCCAGATTTGTTGATGTTGGGCTCTTCAATACCACATTAATTCTTTTTAATTTCAATTTGTATTGCCAAGTGAAGAATATCCACCTCCACATGCTTTGACTAATATATAACATTGGCATAAAAACAAATTCAAATTTTCATAATATAGTTTTGCCTTAATTAGCTGCACAAAATTACTCTCGACTCCCATCTCCTCTAACTCTTCAAATGTCAGCATAAAAAAACAAAAATTAATTCTAATTCCTATAGTGGAATTTTGCCTTATTTAGCTATCCTGAGTCACTCCCCTCCCCTTCTAAAACACACACACACACATATATATATATATATATATATATATATAAATAAATTTATAAACATTCCTCTACTTAAAGTATCTTAACTCTCTTTCTGTTAATTCCCTACATCTCTTTATATATCTTTTAATTTTATTCTCAGGTTCATTTTTAATTTCTTTAATTTTAAATTTAAATTAAAAATTTGTTTTTTCTATTACCCCCAATTCGTTTTCAGAAGGGTTAATATTCTGGATTTTTTTAATAAAACTTATCCCCTTTAAGATAGATATTTACCACCCTCCTTGACCCCTGTCTTGTGCCTATCATCTAACTGAAACAGCCTCTATATTAGGCGTTTTTTGGCAAGTTCAGGTTGACCCTTTAGCTTCCAATATCAATTTCTCACAGTTAACTGCTTCTTTTAACTTTACAGACATGAACTTCATTCCACAAAGGGGTTGAAAAGACAGACAACCACTTTTATTGTCTGCCAAAATAGCCTATTCTCCATATGAGGATTTGTTTGATTATTAATTATATTGCTCTGTATAAATAAAATACATCGAGCTCTTTTTGTGGATCAGTTTTAATATTTTTATATTACTAGGATCCACTTGGATTATATACCAACGGATTTCTTACTGTGTGTGTGTGTGTGTGTATATATATATATATATATATATAATAGTCTTTCAAGTGCAGAAGACTACCAAATCATTTTTATTTTCTTAAACTTCATTTTTTATTTAAAGGAAAAAAACCTACAAAAGATTTTCTCTTCCTCTGCAACTAAGGAAAATGATTTCAGTAAAACACTTGCAACAGAATCTTTCACTTTCTTATGAAATAATTTAATAGTGAAATTTATTCTTCGTTATCAATCTACCTCTTGCTGATCTTTAGAAACCTATCTCCCTAATGATTTTACTCTTTGCCATTCATGAATAAAGCTCTCTCTAACATTTGATATAGTTCATTTTTCAACAGCATTTAGCAGCATCCAAGGATCTTCACATGATTTGTACAAATCTACAGCTGCAAAAAAAAAAAAAGATTGATATTTTGTCTAAAATTGGATTATTAACATTTGACAAATATGGCCAAAATGTATTCTGTGTGTGATTTTTAATTTCTTTTTTTATAATACCGTTTAGTATATTGCTCTTCTCACAATTTCAAGAGATCAGAACTAAGCAGATTATTTGATTGGGATCATTTAACATTGGTTTTTTACTTAAAGTATCTTAATGATTATTTAAGCCATTGAACTGTACGTTTCACTGTAAACAAGTTCAGTTATAATTCTTTATGGCACTTTTATTTAATTCTAGGATACTTTAACTCATAATGGCTGTTTAACAAAATACATGAAGAATTGGATCAAACCTTGTGTTTTATAGAAATCACATTTTTAGCCATAATTTGAAGAGACCTACAGAACTTAATCTTTTATCAAATTAATGAGAATGAAATATAATACAAATTATCTTTCAAATAACTTTTCTTGAAATATATATTGATCTGAAAAAAATTCTCTGTGATTAAATTTACTTGATACATATAAAGAAAATATTTATGCAAAAAAATGACTTTAAATTTGAATAACTCCATAACCTGATGTTAAAGCTTTAATATTTTGACCTATATCATTGATGATGACTCGCTGGAGTGTTGGTCAAACAAAACTACCATATGAAACGAGATGTCATTCAGTCAAGTTTTCTTTGAGAATATAATTTACTAAATAATTTTAAAAAATATGAAAACTAAAGAATTAAAAAAAAAATCACGGGGAATAACTTATTAGTTTGACTTTTCGGTTACTTCCCATGACATTTTTTACGACTATTAAAAAAAAATAATAATTCATTCAATTTCAAATCAGTGACCACAGGTGGCTCCTCAGAAAACTCTGGCAAAGTTTACATTTGTTCCTTGATCAAATTTATTGATAAATCCTGAATATTATGTTTTTAGTTTTAAAATCAGAGCATCTTGAAATTTCACTGTTAAATAAGGCCTTCAATGGAATTCTGATATTCATAACTCCAAGGATATTGCATATACAGATTTAATAGTTAATATTTTCTGTAGATTACAAACTATAAATAGCTTAGTTGTAATTTTGTAAGAATTTTTGAGATGTGGAATTATGCTTTGGTATTTGAACCAGCATGCTCATGGTTGTTATACTCAAATTTTGGTCATTGTTCCTGGGGCCGTTTCAATTTTTGCCTTTAGTGACGTTAATGATACACATGATATAGTGGATTAAAGTATTGGTCAAAATTAGGTACTTCCACTTTTTCGCTGAAAATCAGCATAGCATGATGAAAAAGGCCCCAAACTTAATATAAAAAAGATTTATCATCAAAATTTTTTTTATTAAGAGGAAAGACTAAAGTATTAAATTTTTAATCCTTTCTAGCACATTAGAAATTTTGCTTAAAAATCTTTTTTTTTATGTCAACAGTTGATGTAATATTTACGATTAGTGTATTTGCACTTTTTTCACAGTGAAATTTTGAAATTCTTGCAAAAATCAAATAATTGTCAGATTTTAATTCACAAATGAATGAAATTATTTTTTCATTTCTTTTGTTACCCATCATTTACTTAATTTCATGAAATTACGAGAAATTAAATTTTCTTTTCCAAAATCTTTTGGTTAGTTAAAAGAACTTGGAAAATGTAAATGATCCAATGCAATAAAACAATCTAATTATTTAATTGGAAAAGCTTTTAATTTCTTTTATAAATAAGATATATTAAGGAGACTATTGTCTTAAGAAAAAAAATTTTTTTGATGAATAATGAATTTTTACAAGAATTATTTTCATTTTTTTAAAATTTTAATTATAATAATTTAAAAATCATTTAAAATTCTGCATTACTTTTTTTGGTAATTTTCTGATTAAATGGAAACTATATTTACATATCATAAATTAAAAAGTTTAATAAGTCATTTACCCACAATATTTAAAAATTTTTTTTTTTTTTTTTTCCAAGTCTATTCTTTTTTTGTGAGAGTTATTTTGATTAAAAATGTAAGGCGATAAATAAATATATAAGTAAATGAAATTTAATAAAATATTAGATAATTGCTGAAAATATTGAGTTAAATTGCAAAAATTAAAAAACAAACATTTTGTAAATTTGTCAATTTCTGGTCAACCATAGAATTCTGATATTTCAACACCTTAAGCTGCCAATCAATTGATTAACATGTCAGAAAAATAAGACCCCATGGTTAAGAAATGCTTGTATACTACGTTTTATGCTGTAAGTAAGTAAGTAATATTGTTTCAGATCAGATTAATTTAACTTGAAATTTCCTCAAATAACATCTAACAAATATATATTTTATTTTTTGAAAAATTTTTAAAACTAGAAATAACTTGTTTACAAATCTATCAAAATGGCTGATATTTATAAATTTTTTGAAAATTTTCTGTAAATGAGCAAAAAGTTGAGATTCAAATCAATATAATTTCAATTTGAAATACATCAGAGTATTTTGCTTATTGGAAATAGTAAATTTAATCATTTAGCTTTCAATTAAAGTTAAAAAGAAAGCTTCAATAATGCTTTTTCATTTTTTTAAATTCATTTTAAGCCTTAGGCATCAAAAATTTTGTGGAGGTACCCCGTTAAAACATATCCCCTAGCAATGTTGAAGACTTACATACACTGGATGAGTAGAAGAAACAAACAAGCAGAGCAAAAGTGAATAAGACTCATCAGTATTAATGGATGAGCATGGAAAGTGGAATAATAAACAGTCAGTTTGAAGATAGCTACAGACAACTAAAGAAACCTACAGCTTACCATTGCCATAAATACGAGTTCAACATAGTTGTCCACTTAGCAAAGCATATAATAATGATACTTTTTTCTGATAAAACTCTTTAAGTTTTATACTTAGTGTTTGAAACATCAGAGATTCTAGGTCACCACACTACTCTAATAATGTGTGTGTGTGTGTGTGTGTATATATATATATATATATATATATATATATATATATATATATATTATGTATGATGGACTCCCCCATCTTGTAAAAAATGATAGATGGGAGAGTCCATCACTTTTCAATCACTATCTATATAGTAGCTATTTCACTAAAATTCTAAAAAAAAAAAAATCTCACTTAGGATATATATATATATATATATATATTTAAAATTTTTAAATTAATATACAACCTATAATTTTATATAAATATAATATATAATTTTAAATTAATATACAACCTAAAATAAAATGCTTTTGATAAAAAACAAACCATAATGATTTCACTATAATTATGTAACAATAATGTGATGGTATTTCACAGACAAATCTACGGTTTATGTTACTTCATCTCATTGCATGGTTAGAACTATAAACCTAAATGGAGCTTGAAATTGTGTAATTGGCTCTAATGTTTTTATAAAATACTTCGTTATGATATAATGAACAATTTGCAGTGAAAAAAGCAGTTTTTTATTTTTTTTAATACACCCCTCCTCCGCTGAAAGCGTCTTATATATATATAATGCTATTATTTTTATTTTTTTAAGCATTTCACCCCAAGCAAGGTGGGAATGCCACTACCACGCAAGGGGTAACAGAGAGTTGGAGCAAGAGTAAAGAGGTGTGATAGAGGAACGGATGAAGAGAAGGACAGGGAATTAGATCAGAGCATCTGAAGATGTTGATTGACATTGCATTCGAATAATTGAAGATTATAGCTATCAGGGAAGCAAGTAGGAGGAAGGGAGTTCCACAGGCGGGAAACGTGAGACATGAAGAGATTGCCGTTGTTCAGTACGCTCTTGCAGGGACACCAATAATCTTTGGAATTGAATTTGCCAGTTGCTATAAGTTGTTTCATTCTTTCAGCAAATAGTGACTTTGCTTCATTGAGGACACGCTTGCATTCATCACATTCTGAGACAGAGACGTCTGTTGCAATCAGACATGTCACTACGTTACAGACGGAAGTGATTCTAATGGGCAATGGCAGCTGAGAATCAAGTGGGTGAGCACAATTTAACTTTATATTTTCTTGCAGGGACAAAAGCCTCAATTCCAGCTTTTATCTAGGCAGAGACCTCGGAAGCGCATTTTTGAACAGGGAGATTAAAGACCACATTCGAGGGGACATCAAAGGAAATCACAGAATGAGTCCCAGTCTGTTGATAACAGAAAGATATTCTGTTGGTAGGAGATTCTTTGATGGGGGAGGAGTAGGAGATGTTAACAGACACTACAGCATGATCAGAGTTGCTAAGAGGGCAGAGCTGTCTGGCACGACAAGACTTGAGGATGGAGGTAAAAAAAAAATCCTGGTTATTGGGGAAATGTGTAGGAAATTCAACCATTTGTGTGAGGGATTGAGTAATTGAAAAGATAAGGGTTTGTATACCAGCAAGGTCAGTTATAGAGTTTTTAAGCAACTTGGTATGGTGGGCGCTAAAGTCACTGATCACAAATATATTTGCAAATGGATGAAGATGGCCTTGTCTATATTGTCGGAAATGTTACCAAGTACACCACAGTCTTGGGAGGATGAAGAGGAAGAAGAGGTAGCATCGAGGAGAGATAGATGGAGACATAATTATGCTCTGGAGATTCAAGAGAGCTCCATAGACAGTGGGAGATATATATATATATATATATATATATATATATATAGTAATTTTATAAATGGATTGTTTTAATTCAACATTATTACTATAAATATTATTTTCTGTGGATACACACGTTTGTGTTGCTGTCCCTGATTTTTTATTTTATTTTCTTAAACAGTGAAATTAATAACAGGTGGCATAGATTGAGAAGTCCTGCTAAAGAAAAATTGTGCCTACCAACAGGAATCAAACCTACATCCCTTTTTCCTTTAGGGAAACCACTTATACCCAAACAGTACATTTTTAAAGGAATTTTTTAAATCTGACATTTCTTATTGCTGTAAACATTATTTTTAGTTGGTATATGTGTTTGAGTTGTTATGCCTACAAAAATGAAGCTAGCAGATATAGATTGGTAGAAGTCCCAATGAGATAAGTACAGTCCTAAAAGAGATAATTTGAACTTTGCTTTATTATGACCAAAATGGTAACAGCATACTTTAGCTACAGGAGTGGTGTCCCTGATGAAAGAAGGAATACAGGTTCAATTCCTGTTGGGAAGTACAATTTTTCTTTAGTAGGACTTCTCAATCTATGCCACTTATTAATTTCACTGTTTAAGAAAATAAATTGAAAGTAACTCAAATATATGTATCCACTATAAATAACATTTATAGTAATAATGAAATTATATATATATATATATATATATATAATCTTCCTAGTTCTAAATAGTAAAGTTATTATTTGTATATACATAAAAATCAAGTCCTTTACACTTCCCTGTGGAATATAGGGCCATAGCCTCCACACATTAGACACTGCTGCTGTGGTTTTCATAGCAAGTAGGTTTGTTTTTTTCAGGATAAAGTTGACAGTACCATACTCAAACTGTTTTTAATTCAAAGTTGTCCTACTAGACCAGTTACCACCCAAGGCTGAAGAGCCCAATCTGTCCTATTATTTAACCAATAGGTTAAATAATAGGGAGAGAAGAGGATTTATATCTTTCTCAAGGTTTTTTGCATGAATGTAATGAACTTGACTGGAATTCAAACTCAGCATGCTAATTTCTTATTCTGAGCTACTAACCATTACACCACCTGCATAGCTGACATTTTTTTTCTCATGGTTACTTTTTATATTTACATAAAAAGCAACCTTGGAAAAAAGAAGTCAGTGACTTACAAATTAAGTTTACCTTAATGTAAAAAAGTAATGAAACTCAGCCAAATATTCATAGCAATGTAGAAATAAATTAAATATGAAAGGAAAACAAAAACATCAGTTGATAAATGTAAATCTTTTTATTGACGTTTTCTTATTGATGAGGATGTCTAGACTGTGAATGCTGTCATCACACTGAAATTGGATATGGCAGATGGCTTCACTCCAGAAACAATCTTCCCTCCTAAGAGATTTTTTTTGCATTTTTCTGATAAAACTCTTTTTACAAAATTAAAGTTTCCAATATAAAATCAATTCAAATTTTAAGATATATCCAAATGCTAAAAGATGAAAATATCTTAATATTCAACAATTATTTTATGTTAAGATGTTCCTAAATTTTCAATCAAATGATTTTTTTTTCAAGAATTACTGATTAAAATATCATAATACATTAAATCTCAAAATATACATTTAGTGACTTCATTTTTTTCTGCTTGGCTCTCAAAATATGAGACTCAAGAAGAATCTTTCATTTTTCTTTCTGATGAATCTCACATTTAGCTAGAAAGGAAAACCAGAGAATATAGTAGGTAAGTGAATGGATTATAGAGTACTGTGAGAGTGTACACACTGCCAGCCTACAGTTGATGATAGATCACTGTCAGCATCCACAGAATGATAGCCATACACACACACACACACGCACACAAAGAAATGAAGACGCCAACATACACTGTGGTATACTAGAATACAGGATGCAAAATAACAATCTTTTAATGCCAGAAAATAAATTTCTGGTCGAATACAGTAAATATTTTTTATATTAGCAACATTAATAGTTTTTTTAAAAATTGATATTAGAAATCTACGTTTCTAAAATTAAATTTTAAAAATTCAAATTAATTTTACTGTATATATGATGATGGCAATGTTTTAAATTAAAAATGTAAAGAATAAAATTATTTTTTAAATGGCATGTTTTGACAAAAAACAAAATCTTTTCTGATATTGAATTTTAAATGGAAATCAAGTTTGAACAAGCATCTTCAAGATTTTGCTGTTATCTTGCACCCTGTAAGAAAAATAATAAAAAAAAAAAGAGTGGCGGGAATCCAAAATCACAAAGAAAAGAGGATTGTTCCTCCATTGAAGACAGTTTTGCCTTTTAGATGATTTTTGTTTTGCCAAAGTCAAAAAAATTATAAAATTATTAAGCTGACTATATATATATATATATATATAATCAAATAAAAATTACAATTACTAAAAAGAAATAAAAGACAGTGTTAGAAATGAGGCATTAGTGGCCATCAAGGAAGGCGCACACCAAAATCCTGTGAAAGGTGGGTGTGGGGTAGAGCTCACAATGCAAACCAAGGTCATCACAATGGCTATTATATTTCTTGTGCAAGACAATTTGTCTGTCCATATTGAATGTCTTTAGTTTTGAGTGTTTTTCTTATGTTGCATATTGTCATCACAGTTTCAGTTGGATAAAAAAATAGAATAAGAGAGAAAAAAGTCAGTGTGCGGAGCTCTAACCATAATTAATGGCATAGAGGATCTCTTTCTAGTATTTCTGCTGTATGTTTAATAATTTCATTTTCTTCTCTTTTTTTACCCACCCTCCTTTGATAGGCCATTTTTGCATAAGTTTTTTGCATTTATATATATATATTTTTTATTTTGGGATGGTGGGAAGCTCAACAAGTTTTAAGAGACTTCCCACATCCTTAGAACCACAACAGTTCAATATATTGTCTACATATGCACACACACACAAACAAACTTTATAACACGTGGGAAGTTGCACAAATTTACATTAAAAAGAAAAAAACATTTCAATGAAAAATAGAAATAAATGGAAAGTATCAAAACTTCATTTAAAAAAAAAATTAAACAAATTACAATAAAAATTGTTGATCAGAAAAGTTGAAAATAAAAAATATATATATAAATAGAAAGTGTATACAGAATTCATTCAGTGTACAAAAGTTTTTTTTGTTCTTTTTTTTTACTGGAAATTAAAACAAAAAATTAAAAGCTGTCAGCAGAATTCTCTGTCTGCTGGTCAAAAAAAATTCAATTGAAAAGATGGCCTTCAAACACAGTGTGTAGGCAAGAGAGGCCACTAAAATAAAGTCTTTAGCAACACATGAACACACACACATACATACACACACACATACACACACACACACACACACACACAAAGAGAAAACTTTGAAGTTTATATGCACACACAAGATGCATGAATTAAATAAGCATCACAACTATGTATTGGAGTGGGATGTTCCCTGTTGTAAATTCACATTTATTCTTGATAAGTATGCATGGGGTCACAGATGACAGTGATGGTAGCAAAATGAATAAAATCATATTTTCTATTGCATCAGTTAATTTTGTATCTAGGACAAATCACAAATGAAATGGCAATCAAAAATTTGTCTCATTTCATTCAGAGAAACAATTTTAAACCAGAAGAAATCAATACAATTTTAGTTTTACAATTTAACAAAGAAAAATAATTGCAGAGTAACAAAAAAATAACTAAAAAAATTTCAGATTAGAAAATATACAACTAAAACACGAGTCTCATTTTTGTTAGTGAAATAAATTTTAAATTCAGGCAAATGATAAGCAAACTTTGAAAAAATTCTTAATAACTTATATAATTACTTACAATAAAGATAACGGTTTTAGTATTAAACAATTACTATGTATTTATTATTAATAATGAAAGTAGTTCATTAAACAAAAGAGGATGATAAGGTTTTATTTTGGGGATTATTAAATTAGACCCATTATCAACCCTGAATTCACTAAGGCAAGAAGGATACCTGGTTGCAAAAAGAAATTTATGAACAACCCTACATAGCAGAAATAATAAACTACACCTGTGGAATTATTAACTCCTCCAAGATACCATTTTCACTTCAATGTCAAAAAATATTTTAAATGTAACAAAATCTATTAGAAAAAGTTAACAAAAGCAGGTTTGTTCCTATTTGCATTTCTAACCAAGACAACAAAAATAATTTGCATATGACAGAATATCACATTACATGAAGAAAGGTATAACTTAAGGATGCAAGGAAAGCAATTCTAGAAATATTATCTCACTCTTAACAGGTTCTATTGGATCCTTAAAATATTCATAGGATATAAATAAAGCAAAAAATAAAAAATAAATAAAATTTACTCTCTAGAAAGAGAGAAAGAAAAAAATTATGTTGACATTTAAATCATAAAAATAATTTGTTATTTAAAACAAAAATAATTTCTATATGTCTAATATTCAGATTGAATGTTCTACTTCTGTTTTAGACAAGATATGAATTTTATTCAAAAGTATTAAAGAAGGTTTTCCATTTTTGCAAAACTCAGCACCATTTTTGTTTATGTATGATAAAAAGATAAACTTCAAATGAAGAATGATAACAAGAATATAACTGTCTTGCTCAGATTCAGAAAAAAAATGGAAAAGAATTTCCATTTTTTTTCTTATACATTATTATTATTTGTTGGAGAAAGCTAATGCTGGCACAAGGCCATATTCATGGAACACTGAATGAAGAATGAAACCACTATCAATGGCTTACAAAATTAACATGTGAATGACTGTACTACAGTAAGTGATATTCATCAACTTTTAACATTACATCATGTTTGCTTCTAATAGACATTTTGTATTTAAGGAGGATAGCTACAAACTTGTTTGAAGAAAGATGTAACAGCTCTTTTGTCGCCCATCATGCTAAAATAATACTTTTAGAAATTATCAAACAAAATGGGATAATATTGTGGAAAATACATTTTATATTTAGCAAATGTACAAATGTGGCTTGCTTGCAATTTGAAAACACTTTCTTTCAGCAGTTTTTTTTTGTTTGCTTTCTCAGGTATTTTATATTAAAATTTGGTTTTAGATACAGTAGGACATCACCATCCTAATTGTAGTCTCACATGCATGGTTGACTCAATCAGTGAAACTTTTGTACTCAAATCTTATTAAACTAAACCAACTTTGTGAAACACATTTTGAAGGAGTAAAATATAAACAAAAAGACAGATGTAAGTCTTTACAGTAATTCAATATTTTTTTTAAATAATTTAATTGTCCTGAAAGTTCAAGTCATCAAATCTTATGGAGGAAAAAATTAAAAAAAAACAAAAAACACTTTCATTAACTGGCTGGCAAAAGGTATTTGTCTAATTCATTTCATTTTTATGTAAGTCAAATATGTTTCTTTGTAGGAGGAGTTGAATCTTCTGTCGTTAATTGAGCTTCATTAACCATTTATGTGTGTGTAAAAGTGGTCTTGGAATCTATCTATCAGGATAATGAGGTCCTACTGTGGTTGTGTGTGTGTGTGTGTGTGAGTATTAAGCTCAGATTCATTGGATCTTAAAATCTAAACCAATTTCCATTCTTGTATGTATGTTATAATTTTATAGCAATTTTAAACTGAAGAATCTGGTTGACAAACAGCTTAAGATTGAAAGGTCCTAATATTTATATATGTGTATTTTTAATTATACTTCGGTAATTGATATTAATTGAAATAAAAGTGGAAATATTGGGACAGAAATTCAAACAAAATCAGAAACCAAGCATGCATGTCAAATCAATCATTTTCTTGATCCTATTTTTAATAGGATTCTAAGATTTTTTTATTACTAAAAATGTGTGTGTATATATATATATAGTGCATAATTTCTAATGCACATTGTAGGCTTAAAAAAAGAAGGATATCCCTAGATATGTCAGTACAGTAAAAAATTATCTTATTTTTATTACTGAAATTATATTTATTATAAGACTTCATATTAATTACTAATAACTGACACTTGTTAATATGTATCATTAATTATGTGCTAGGAAACCAAATTATTATAAAAGTTGTAAAATAAATAAAATGAAACTGTTTAAAGATTTTCTATAAACTGTTTATTTAACAAAAAAATATCTATTTTTGAAATTTTTTGCTCAATTTTATTTTTAAAGTTGTTTTTTTTTGTTGTTCTAAACAGAAAGGGATAAAGTATTAACACTCATTTTAGCAATTACTTCAGAATAAATTTTAGAATCAAATAAGTACACAAACAACAGGAGAAATTCATTGGATAGATTTACACTATTGAAGCAATCAAATTTTTGTTGATTTTCTTTTTGCCATCAGCCCACTATTATACTGACCCAACAATATAAAAAGATATATGATAAAAGGTTTCAATTTCATTCAAACTTTTTTTTTCACTTGAATCCCTGTCTGAAAACTGAGACAAGGAAGTGCAAATGTTTGTTGCTCTTTATACATAGAAAAAGAATATATAGCTGTGTCAACTGTGACAAAAGAAAAATGAAACTGAAAAATGTTGAGATTTGAACTGATATATAAAAAAAGCAATCTGTAGGTGCAACATAGCAGATGAATGACACCAAAATCTTTGCACTGAAGATCTGAACCATTAAATAAGAATTTTCACAAGAAAATATTGAACCATGTGTGGACAAATCATTGATTTATTTTTGTACTTTAACATGGAGCACAACCAAATATTTGAAATGACCACACAAGTTTTTAAGATGTGGTTCATAATTCTCATAAGTCCCATAAAAGACTTCCAAGAACTGAAGTACATCTTATTCTTAAATTTACTGTTCTTGTCAGCATTTCAATTTTAAATCAACTATCCCTGTTTCCCTTCCAGAAAAAAATAAACACCTGAAAAACTGGAGAGAATTTTAGTCCAAAGACATCCTGATATAAGAATTCAAACATTTATTCACACAGCCATCTTTAACTTTGCTGTTGATAGCATCACTAATTTTCAAAGAAGCAAACCTTCAAAAATTTTCAATTTCCTTTTCTGAAAAATAACTGATGATGAGCAAAGATTCGTTTATTCAAAAATACAAAAGAGCCAATATAAAGATCAGAAAATCTTGATATGGTAATAATCGTCATATTAATTCCTTGTCCTGAAAAACATAGCATTCTTGATATTATTAAACATAGAGAGAAAATACAGAGGTGTACATATGGACACAAGCACACAGAAGAATAAGAACAGTAAGCATTGTTCTATCAATTTTCATAGAACAGATCACAAGAAATTTACAGTTTTTCTTAATAACAAAAAATAGGGTTACAAAAACAATATCTGTAGTTAATACAAATGTGTGTGTATGTGTGGACATGTGTGCTGTACAAAAGAAGTTGTTACTTCTCCCCACCTTACACTGAGGTAATAATATCTTTTACATTCTGTCAGACCTTTCTTTGTAGGTTTAAAAATAGCATAGCAAGGGAGACCACTCAAGAAATTACAGCCATTTCCTTTGTCAGATCATCAATCCTTATTGGTCCATACATATAGTGAATAACATTACGTATAGAGAATGCCAGCCAGACAGAGAAATGCTTTCTATACAGCTTCAATCTACAGGTCAGTTTGCCTTTACAAAAAAATAAAAATAATAATATAATAATAATAATAATAATTGCCAGCATATTTGCTTCCAAACTTTACAGAATTATTTTAATTTTCCAATTTCTTTATTTCTTTCTCCATATGTGGCAAAATATGCCAATGTCATTCAATGCTCAATCTGTGTATGACAGGTGAACATATGACAAGAAATTAGAGAGAGAGAGAGAGAAATCCCCAGAGAGTGTTTGGGATGGAGAAAAGGCAATAGCAAAAATAATGTGTTCATCTGTTGCCCGTGTCCCTCAACTCAATAATACAACTGCTGTCCCGTTCGTTCTCTTCGTAGACAATGTGGCCCTCAGCCTGATCCTCTTTGCTATCTGCTTCATCTACTGAGCTGTTTTGCATTGATGCATTCATATTGCTTTCCAGTGCAGGGCTGTTAGTGCCTGTGCCACCCCCCACATTGTCATCGGAGAAATACGAGGCCTCTTGCTGGGCCAGATGGGACATCAGATTAATCGGCTCTCCATAGGTACCATTGTCTGGGGTGCTTGGCTCCATTTCAAAGAGTTCCGGTGATGAAGGATCTCCCACATCTACATATGGTACTTCCTTAGTAGCTTTGATAATTCGTTGGCAATAAATGTCTTCAAAATTTATTGGATCCTGATCATTTTCTCTGAAACAAGAGATGAAAAGATCATGTAACTTCAAATTTAGAAAAAATTCTCCAAAAGAAATCTATCAGCAAGTAGATATTGGTTTTCTTTAAATAAAACAATTTTAACATTTTAAAAGTTCATTGGATAGTCTTATGTTATGCAAAAATAAACCAAAACTAACCATCATGTATTTAGTGAGACGTTTGGTCTATAAAAGGTCATACATATTTAAATAAGAATAGAGGCTTTCCAAAATTAAATGCTATAATAAAAAAAACAATCAACTGAGAAATTCAGTAGTGAATTCATACTGATGACCATAGTATTAATTAGTGCAACTTGAAACTGGAATATAAGCAGCCAGTCTTCTACTCTAATTTGTTAACAAATTCAACTTTTGAAAAGTTTATAAAATTTAACCATTTAGATAAAGAAGAAATCATTAAATGGAGTAACAGTAATCTCTGAGACTGAAAGAATTTTTCCACAATCATGACTTTAATGTATTGGAAAAATGATGTTAGCAGAATAAGAGCAAAATTGAAAACTGAACAAGAAAAAAAAAAGGTCACTCAAACCAAATCAATAAGTTAGTAACCAAATCTTGACAAGAAGAACTTAGCATAAAATGTACAATAGTACTTTGTGATTACCTTGACTAAGTAAAAAATGTATCATGCTGTAAACAAGACTTGATGAAACGAAGAGTATAAAAGAAATTGTATAAAATACAGTATCAACCAGTGAACTTGCCTAATTTTGAAAAATACAGTTAATAAATGACAAGTAAGAAAATTATATCATCCACTTAAGATACAACCAAATCTAATAAATATTTATAAAAGGATGTATACCGGAATTTTAATATTTGGAAAGAGTAGTAGTAGTACTATCAATGGGAGAAGATTAGAAGAAGGGAAAGTGCATAAAAAAACCCAAAAAAACAAAAGTGACCAGGAGGAGACTATGAGGGAGGAGAAGAGTGGCCAGATGGAGTCTATGAGGGAGGAGAAGAGTGGCCAGATGGAGACTATGAGGGAGGAGAAGAGTGGCCAGATGGAGACTATGGTGGAGGAGAAGAGTGGCCAAATGGAGTCTATGATGGAGGAGAAGAGTGGCCAGATGGAGTCTATGAGGTAGGAGAAGAGTGGCCAGATGGAGTCTATGAGGGAGGAGAAGAGTGGCCAGATGGAGTCTATGAGGGAGGAGAAGAGTGGCCAGATGGAGACTATGGTGGAGGAGAAGAGTGGCCAAATGGAGTCTATGATGGAGGAGAAGAGTGGCCAGATGGAGTCTATGAGGGAGGAGAAGAGTGGCCAGATGGAGTCTATGAGGGAGGAGAAGAGTGGCCAGATGGAGACTATGAGGGAGGAGAAGAGTGGCCAGATGGAGACTATGAGGGAGGAGAAGAGTGGCCAGATGGAGTCTATGATGGAGGAGAAGAGTGGCCAGATGGAGTCTATGAGGGAGGAAAAGAGTGGCCAGATGGAGTCTATGAGGGAGGAGAAGAGTGGCCAGATGGAGTCTATGAGGGAGGAGAAGAGTGGCCAGATGGAGTCTATGAGGGAGGAGAAGAGTGGCCAGATGGAGACTATGGTGGAGGAGAAGAGTGGCCAGATGGAGTCTATGATGGAGGAGAAGAGTGGCCAGATGGAGACTATGAGGGAGGAGAAGAGTGGCCAGATGGAGTCTATGAGGGAGGAGAAGAGTGGCCAGATGGAGTCTATGAGGGAGGAGAAGAGTGGCCAGATGGAGTCTATGAGGGAGGAGAAGAGTGGCCAGATGGAGTCTATGAGGGAGGAGAAGAGTGGCCAGATAGAGACTATGAGGGAGGAGAAGAGTAGCTAGCCAGAGACTATGAAGGAGAACAGTGGTCAGACTGAGACTATGGAGGAGGGAGATATGTTTAGTGAAAAAGGCAGAGATACACATGGACTATAATGTACTTAGAAAGTGCTCACCTATTGTAGATAGCCAAAGCAATGCTGGCAGGATGTGGTACTGGCAGAGGAATTTCTAACTTGTCAAACACATGTGGCACATGGTCCTGTTTCCAAGGGCACATCCGCTCCCTAGAGAAATTAAAACATAAAAAAAATTATATTTTTGTAAGACACAGAAGACAAAACTAAAATGCATTTCATTTTTCCAAATTATTATATTTCTTTTTTCACTTTCACCCAATACAAGGCCCAAGAGCCACTCAAGATAGACAGTTACTAAATGTGGTTGTTGCCAAGGAATCAAAACAGCAGAACTTCTCTTTTGGTCAGAAACAACATTCTTGAGCAGGTGGCCCAGATACTGAGACCAGCTTGCTCTGCTATGAGAACTAAAGGATCCATTGGGAGGAGGAGAGGGTAACAAAAGTTCCCCCCTACAAAAATGTAATAAGACAAGAAATCATTGGTTGCTTTCTTGAATTTTCATTTGGCTTTCAAACCTTTTAGTGAACATTAAAAGAGAATTATTTACAGTCAGACTAATATCCTCATCTTTTTTTGTTAGCATCACAGTGTTTGGACCATTGCACCTTCCAGCTTTCTTCAGGTTTCTGTTGATCTGGGTAAACAAAAGTTTGTGATACTGACAACAAAGGGGGGGACATTAGTCCAACTGTAAATAATGTGAATATTTGTATTATTATCACTGTACTGACCGAATCCCTTATGTGTAATATTAATGTTTATTTCACACTAGACTTCATTAATCACCTTCAACCAGTCTATGTGTGGCATTTAAGGTCATTCTTATGTGAATATCAGAGTCTCCTCTCTAGGGTGAATGCTTATATATCCACCTATGACATGATTCTTCTCCCACACACATCCCAGGCACAGCTGGATTGATCATATGCTTACATGTCAGGGTCAGCCCAGATGGAGACTATGAGGGAGAAGAAGAGTGGCCAGATGGAGACTATGAAAGAGAGAGATATGTTTATTGAAAAAGGCACATGGACTTTATATTTATGTACTTAGAAAGTTCTGACCCTGGCTTCTCTGGAGGACACAGAATGCAATGTCCATTCTGGCCTAATCTGGGGTGAGAGCCCAATATATACTGCATAATATTAACTCTTCATACCAAAAAATTGGATAGAAATTAACAGGAAATAAATTTTAAAATTGTACAAGATTGCAACAACATGAATCATGCAGAAGAAATTAAAATAAATGTGAATTTATAAATGGCTATCCTCCTTTTCTTACTGCTTAATATAAAGAGGATGGGTTATTTAAAGTTGATTAACAAAAAATAAATAAAAGAAGCACATCCTGAAATTATAAATCAGAATATATGTGAAGCTTTTTCTTCCCATTCATCTGAGCAGAATTAATAAATTTTATCAGATAGCAACACAAGACCACAAAGATATCATTAATGGCTAACGTTATTATCTCTCAATAATAGAAATAAGCTACACAATTATCTTTATTAATTATTCAATTTGATTTGAAGGCATTTTAAAAAATATAAAATTATCATTAGAATTGTATAGTATAATGTTGATATTTATAAGATTTCTATAAATGCATTTTACTTTGAAAATAATTTAGGCATATAACAGTATACTGAAACAGACATGTAATTCTGATATATTATGCTGTCGACACTTGATAGAAGCATGAATTTTGACTTATATTCAAAGTTTAGTCAAATTTTAAGCCTTAAATGATTCTTAAAAATAAAACTGCTTGGGAGTATACTGATAATAATTATAAAAAAAAAACATAAAAATATTTTAATGAATTTGAGAAGTTTGTGAGATTGATCTCCAGTGCCAGGATACAGCCAAGAATAAAAGCCAGAATGTAAGAAGCTTAAACTGAATAGTATAGTTATATAAACTTTTCAATAAGCAAATTTTCAAGTAGTGTTATTAGCTCAGAAACTTCATTGATATATTTATTTAAATATAGTTTGTTTCATTTCAGTGGAAAAAATAAGCATAAAACAAAATACAAGGTTCTACCCAATCGTTCAGGGAATTTGAACAGCCTGTGTGAACCTATTTGTGATATTTCTGTATATATATGTCCAAGTAGATTGCTTGAAAAGAAATAGTGGAAAGTTAGGCTAAGTAATATTTTATAGTCAATTTTCCCAAATATTTGGGTAACATCACACATTTACAAATGTTTTGCTTTTATAGAAAAAAATACAAAAACATTATGATCATTCTTATTATTAACCATACCTACTTAACCGCATCCTGGATATGATGATAAACTACATCCGTATCCTGGGTAAGATGATAAACTATGTCCAGTAGCAAGGCCTCTGATCAGGAGGTTTTGAGTTACATGGACCCCCCCTCTTAATTGCTGGTGTTCCTAGGTTCACCCTGACTCAGGGTGGTAGAACCTGTTAGGGTCCCAGCTATGGGATAATAATTAACCCCGAAAAAGGGGTCAAGACACTATGAAAGTGTAAAAATAAGTTTTAATACCAGAAATACTTTGTAAAAATTATTACCAGCTATAAATTTTTGAAGAAAAATTATTACCAGCAATAAAAATCTTGTTGGCATTAAATAACCTATTGAGGCTGATATGCCATAAAACAAAACAAAACAAACCTACTTAACCTTGTTGACCAAAATACAAATCCTGGTACAATTATTTCCTTCAATTCCTTACCCTCCAACACAGTGCTTATTTAGTATGGCATACTTATCCTGTTTCAACTAATTTTCTCCATGTCATGATTATTTTGTTCTACACTTATTAAAATTATTTAAAAAATCCCAGAGGAATGATTATTTGAATCAGCATGCTTATTTTATAAGCTGAAAAATTCCCACTGGCATGACTATTTTCCATGTGTTTGGTACAAAATAGTACTAAATTTTGATGAAACTATTTTTAAAATCTCTCCACTCTATGTGAACAGGTTGATTTCAAAAATATATTTCAATTTCAAGAATTATTAATTTTACCTCTTACCTGTTAAGAATGTTAATAATTTGCCCACTAATTAAGAATAATTCTGTAGATTAGCTTAAAAAAGAAAAATGCAAATGAACTATTTATGAAAATAAATTTTGTAATAATTCTATATAAATATCATGATTATAAACATCAATTAACAGAATCTTGATTGATAAAATAATAAATCTTTAGTACAGTGATTGTTTTATAATTAGATATTAATTTATATTTTATAGTGAAATAATTTAATTTTATGAAAAACTGTTTTTGTCTTCAAATATCAGTGTAAAAATAACCAACCAACAATCAACAGCCTAATTTCCAGTCAGTCATTAATTATTTCAGTCAATTTTAAAATGCATAAACATCAGGTTTTTGCCAATTAATAAAGAAATACGAAAAGAATGCTTACCGAGGTGTATCCCATCTTGCTGTTGGTATTAGTCGTTGATTTGGATTAAAGAAACCAGAATCCAAAAATGGAGGCCGAATATTCACATCAGCTGCACAAAGAGATGCTTAATTTATAAGGTTTGCAAAGATTATGAACTCATATTCAAAATTCAAAGACAAAAATTGTGTAAATTGCAAATTTATAGAAAGTAAAAACAATGAAAAAGCAAAGATTAAAAAAAGAGATGGAAAAATGTCAGTCATGTTCTCAAACGGGATTCACTTTTATTTTTATAATTTCATACAAATCTTAGCATTTTGAACAATAATCACTGAAGTTAATTTTTCATCTAAAAATATAGACATTTTGAAAATGGTCTTTTCAGAGAAAAACCTTGAAAAAATATTTCTCCATTTGATCTTTTAAAGAATTGTCAGTTTATGATGTCATTTGTCTAATATTTTCATCAAGGAAGCAGATTCATTAATAGGGTACAGAACAAAAGCCAGTTTTTCAAAATCTCAATTGTAAAAATCAAATCTACCAAATTATGCATGGCAAAGCCCCATCAGAGTTAATCTGTCAATCTACCCACTTGTATCATTTCTTTATGCCAATGAGCTTAATCTATGCAAATAAACAATGCAAATACTGGACAATTCTAAACATTTAAGAAACTTTTGGAATAAGTTTCACTAAATAATAAAGCAGTAAACCATGAAAACATTTTGGAGGGCTTTCATTTTCATTTCGCATGCCTATATGAAAGTTTCATTTTAATACATTTATATACATCCAAAAAGAAATCTTCAAAATCAGCAATACTAAAATGATGTACAATACAATTTAAATAAGCCAATGTATTTCATACTTTGTAGAATAATTAGAAAAATATCTTGACTGCATTAAATTATGTGATAAGTGATAATTTGTAGCTTTTATTGTCTTTAAACTTATTTATTGCACTAATTTTGATACTTAGGTCTTTCTATTTTTTTTAACAAATAGAGAAAACCTCTCAAAATTATTTACCATACTTAATGGTATAAATGACCCCTCTTTTTTTCAAATAATATCTCCCAGGTTTTATATATTAAATATATGGTAGGCTAATGTTTACCCAAAACCATCTATTATCCATACAGATATCTAATTTAATACTGTAAATAATTTAAATGTAACGGGGAGGTTTATTTACCAGTTATAGAATGTTTAAGGATATTATTATTTAAGAAAAATAAGGTGTTTTTAAAAGTAAATAAAAAATATATTTACTTTCTGGTTGGTTGAAAAATAAGCATTGTCATAATTTGCATATTGTCTATCTACTTGAACCAAGACAAAATTTTCCAAACCATCAATCAATATGTATGACACTATAGCATCAGTTAAAGAACTGTTCATAGGATGCACTACCATCTGAATTATAATTGTAGTGTTGAGGTAAAAGAAGTTCTTTTTGATAATAATAAAGAATTTGGTATTGAAACAGTTTTCTATCAGTTCTAAAAGATAAGCAAAAATGGAGTTTAAAGCCAGACAGACTCTCCCAAAGATGAAAAATTGGTGTAACCCAATCTTCTTGTTTTTTCTTTGTCTTGTATCAAATTAGGTCTAGCAAATGTAACTTGAAGTAATATAATTTGACGTTCTACACTACTTCAAACAAAGAAAGACCCCATTAATACTGAAAAGTGCAATAACATTTAGTAGACTTGAGAAACCTATTTTCCTGAAAATTACTTTAACAAAAAAAATGTTATAAATTTCAACCGACAGTTGCACTGGCTGCTCGGTCAATGAATGCCAAGTGTTTCCACAGAAAGAAACAGCTAATATGATCATTACCATGAGATTATATAGAATTTTCTCCCATGATTCATGAAACTACATTTTTACTTCCCTTGAATTGTTTCAATTTAAAATTACATCTAAATTGATCATTAAATGTAACTAAATAATGATTAATGAAAATACAATAGATCTGCTGTTCCTTCTATTTTTATTGATTTTTGATTTTTTTTCCTAATCAAGCAAAATTACACAGAAACTGGAGAACATCAAAAAAAAAAAAAAAAAAAAAAAGGAAGAATTAAATGTACTCATATTGTCTTTGATACGATTTTTCTAATGAAATAAGATTTATCTTTTCATTTTTATCATTATTTTGGTTATTAATTATAAATCCTGCATTTATAAATCTAGATTTCAAATTTTGTTTTTGGAAACTGGGGACAAAAAAAACCTTTTGGGATATTAAGAAAATGCAGTTTCTTTTAAAATTTAGTCCATCATCATTTTTTTTTAAAATTATTAGTAGAAATAATTTTTTTGTTTGACTACTTGCACCATTTTCCTTTTTATATCAACTTGGCTAATTTCATCAATTAAAAAATAAATTTATTCTTCAACAATGAAAATTAAAAAGATAACTTATCTAGTTCCATTAAAAAAACAAGTTTTATAATTTGTAGATTCAGAAAAGACTATAAAAATATCAGAATTTGGAGATTTATGTCATTTCTTTACAGAGCATTTATCAAGACTGGTTTAGTTATTTAAAAAAAAAAAAGAAGGAATATTATTCTTTTTATTTATTAGGCTTACTGTGACGCTTTATGTACCTTTTTATTCAAAGATCTTTAATTTTGGACTTATGACAAACCATGTTTTCTTGGACTAAACAATATATATATATATATATATATATATATATATATATAATTAAAATAAATGTATTGGGATTGGTAAAAAAACAAAAAACTTGTTTAAATGAGTTTCTTCGCAAATTAATGTTAAACCATTAACTTTTGCTGACAATTTCACAGGGATAAAAATCAAGTTAATAAAATTGTGAAGAAGTAAAGAAACCTATAATAATTTACATGAAAATCTGGAAGTTTTAGTATAACAAAATAGATTGAGAAGAAATACAGTATTGTTCTGTTTATATTGCTATCCAATTTATCACATACCAGTTAATGAGAAAATCTTATAAATAAACCCTTTCAAAATCTTTCTTTTAAAAGATTATTTCCATATTTTAAACATACTTGTGTGTGTGTGTGTGTATATATATATATATATATATATATATATATATATATATATATATATATATGCATGCACTGCCCCTAAAAGTAAAATCACTTTATTAAACCAAATAAAAAGTTTGATTGAAATAAGGTGAGTATAGGTAGTGTGACAGAAAGAGTTTGGGAAACACACACATATTTTTTTTTTTATTGAAATTGGAGTAGATTTAAAATTTTGTTTACTGAGCTGATCTCGCCCATTTGGAATTGGGTCATGAGAAAAGACAATGAAAATGAATGAAATAACTTTTGTCAGTTAAAATTATAAATAGGGCTAAGTAAGCCAGAAAGGACTCATAATAATCGTGTGCGAACCAAGGGTCTATTTGTGATCAGCCAGGCTTATATATATAAACACACACAGAAATCTGTTGACAGAGTGGTTGGCTGATCTGTCATCAAGTACAGTCGAGCTGGAGAGAGAGGTCGGAGATTGGGAGTGATGTCAGAGGTTGGAGCCAGGCGCCCGCTTACATATTTTGTTGATATACATACGAAGAAGCGAATTACTCCTCCAACGTCTAAGACTACTACTGCTATTATTATTACTACCACTGGAAACGGAAATGTTAAACAAGCTACAATAATCAAGAGTCGCATATTGTCCTGAGACGATTTCACAAGCTAATCACAACCCACTCACTCTCTATCTAGTATCCAGTGTATGAGTTTTTACGTCAATTATTTTCATTTCTGTAACCCGTTTCTTTCCTATACTATTTTTTTCTGCTATATAAAAGACATTAACAATTCAACCATTGAATAGTTGTTTGTTTGGCTTACTGCAGATATAGATTTTTTTTTGGTGCATTCTAAATTTCTTAGCACAGACTCTCCAGCCGTGTCTACATCTTCAGTCGACCGTGAATGGATGAACATCACTTCTGCTTTCTAGATCAAACCAAACACAACGTGGGCAGGAAGCAGGATTAAACCAGTGGACCGGTTGAATGATCTACGGATGCTCAGGGGACCTACAGTCACTCCCTTAAGTTCGGTTAAGACCGAGTAGACACCTCAACCCAGAGAGTAAGACGTCAGAGGTTGAGGGGCTGGGGCGAAAGTGGTTAGACTGGTAGCCGTGACCAGGATAGAACCATGGAAATTATCATGACCGTCTGAAAGAGGAGAGAGGGTTGCATTTGTGTTGTCCAGTCGGGACCAAGTAAAACCAGAAAGGACGCTAGTCTTCGGACTATATTGGTCTAAAAGGGACATAAGGAGGAAAGGAAAAGGAAGCAAAAGAAGGAGGAAAAAGAAACAAAACACAGAGCAGTGGACCTCAGATAAGTCACTTTTTGGTTTCCTTTGTTCGCTCATTGCACTTAGATCTGCCAGTAATATTGTTGATCTTGTTTTTGTCGACGTTGTACGCAGTTGAAGCGCCGCCACCACCATGTTAAGTATTTTTCCTTTTGTTCTGTCATTGAAAGTGGTAGTTGAGAAGACACAGGGATGAGCTTGGGGACGTGGGAGTCCCCGAAACATCGATGGGTTTCAGGAGGCTGATAGGTAGCATGAAGCTACCTACTTATAAAGGAAACCCTGCAGACCTGCATGAATGGATTCTGTCCATTCAGAAGAAGCAGTGTCCAAATTCATAGGGGGGTGATACAGAGAAAACCCGGCCCTGACATGAACCGAGCTTAAATCCGCTCTGGTGCGGCAATATGAAAGTGAGCGTACGGCCATTAAAGCAGTCAGGAAATTATTCCAACTGCAGCAACAAGAAGGAGAGACTAATGAGGAATTGGGGGAAAGAATCGCGGGGCTAGCGACGTTAGCTTTTCCGAAATTGGCGACTTGGGACAGTGGTCCTATTCAAGCCTTGTTGGCCGATGTGAGGCGGCTTGAACCAGCAAACGACTCTGGGATAGAATAAGAAGGGGTGTAGGTAGGAACTCCCGAGGGGCCAAAGTAATGATGAAAAAGAAGGATCAGGAGCGGATCCAGATACGGGACCCAAAAGAAGAGGTGAAAGAGGACTGGGAGACTGAGTCAGTTCCCAATAGGAGATCCTGGGATCTACGTTATGGGTTTCACAAACCTACACCGGGCCGATATGGGCTGGTGTGCTGGACTTGCAAGCATGGTGGGCATCGATCGGTCTCGCAATTGTCTGACAAACTATGGAGGCGACTCAAGGTCTTTGGGGCCAAACTGCATGACTTGTGGCGAGTTTGGGCACAAGGCTCGGTGGTGTACGGCAGATGGAGACCGTAAACTGGGGATAAGGCGAATTAATACGCTGGTGCCCCCTACCTAGAAGGAAAGGGTCCGGGAAACGCCGATGGGTCAACCATGAAAAAGTAAGAGGCAGGGTGCCCCCAGTGCAAGTAAGACCTCTGAGATGCTGGACATGTGGTGTGGTTGGGTACTTTTCAGCCAGTTGTAAGGAGCGAAGGTGTTGGCACTGTGGAGGAGCAGGTCACCTGAGATGAAGCTGTCCTTGCAGGAGAAAGATGGACCATACTGAACGAAACAACCCTAACTTGAATAGAGGGGAGAAATGGGTTGCTAGTCCGAGAAAAGAGAGTCATCCGAGCTCTACCCAAACCAGTAGGGCCCCTAGGCAGAAATGGGAGCCACTAGAAAAAGTTGAACTCCTGTCACTGACTCCCATGTCTCGGTTGTCGAGAAGGCAAGAGGAAGGGAGAGAACATACGAGATGGAGAAAGGCACAGGTATACTGTTTGCTGAAGGAAGGGCCAGACTTTACCTGTAATGTGTTGCTGGGAGACAAGAAGGTGAAGGCCCTTGTCGATACTGGAGCTTCAGTGTCACTGGTTAGCTCCAAGGTTTTTAGACAGTTGGGACTGAAAACGAAGCTTAGTCCCGTCGATCTACTAATAAGTCAGGCTGATAGTAGCAGAATGAGGATAGAGGGCTACGTGGCTACCTTTCCAGTTGACAAGAACCAGAGGTAAACTTAAGGTTTATGTGGCACCTTACTTGAGTGGTGAGCTAATTCTGGGGAGTGATTGGCAGAATAAGGCACAGATCCGTTTCGACCCCGCCACCCTAACATTGAATAGGGTAGGGATACTGTTGGGAGAGGATAATTATGAACAATTGCCAGTGTTGGCCCAGACAGATATAAAGCTCCCCCCTAGGACTACTGTATCTGGGAAGGGCAAGATTATAACAGAAGGAGTGCTGAACAGTGACATTTACCAAGTGGTCCCTACTGATAAGTATGATAATAGTGAAGGGGAAATAATCGTGTGTGATTTGTTGATGAAGAGGTTGGGGACCGTTCCCTTACTGTTAACCAATACTGCCAATAAAACTATTAAATTAAAGCAGGGAGAGGAGCTGGCACAGGCATGCCCAGTGAGAGAAGTCGAACAGGTGAGAGTATGGAATGGGAATAGGCCTGGGAATAAGACAGGTAGCAATGAAATAAGGGATGAAGATATAACAGCCCCTGAGCGTTATAGGAGGAAATTGAGGGGGTTGCTGAATGATAATCGGGAGGTAATAGTCATTACTGATAAGGAACTTGGACAGACGGAGACAGTTGAAATGAAGATAGACACGGGTAATCACCCACCTATTAAGACCATATAGGACCCAAATCCACAAAAGAAAATTAGTAGAGGACACAGTGAATGAAATGATGGAATCAGGGATATCGAAAGATCCAAATCTCCCTGCAGTTTTCCAATAGTGATTGTTGAAAAGAAGGATGGAGGGCATAGGTTTTGTGTAGATTTTCGTCAATTAAATGCCATTACGAAACCGCTGGCAGTGTTCCTCCCCTTAATTGATGATATTCTAGCTCTTTTAGGAAAGTCTAAATGTTTTTCCACCTTGGTTTTGATGTCGGGATATTGGCAGGTAGCACTTAGCAAAAAGGATCAAGAAAAGATCGCTTTTACCTGCCACATGGGCCTCTTCAATTTTAGAGTTATGCTGTTTGGGCTGGCAAACGCCCCGGGTGTATTTAGTCAGTTAATGTCCATCGTGTTGAATGGCACTGAGGCATTTGCCATGGCGTATCTAGATGACGACATGGTGTTTTCAAAATCCCCAGAGGAGCATTTTGAACATCTGCAGGAGGTGTTCGATATAGAACATGGATTAAAGTTAAAATTATCGAAGTGTCAGTTTATGAAAGAAGAGACAAAGTACTTAGGGTTTATGATAAACAAAGAAGGAATAAAAACGGATTTAGACAAAGTTGAGGTTATAAGAGCCATGCCCGCACCAAAGACCGTAAGAGAGATTAGGGGATTTATCGGAGTCATCAGATATTACCGGAGATTCATACCAGCATTTAGTCAGCTAGCAGGCCCTCTAATAGCTCTAACAAAGAAGCATGCTAGGTTTAAGTGGACCGAGGATTGTCAGCATGCATTCGAGGCCCTAAAGGACTAGCTGACAGCTGTACCCCTGTTGGCCTACCCAGACCTGAGTAAGCCCATGGTGCTGTACACTGATGCTAGTGATAAGTGCATTGGGGCGATTCTTACACAACCATGTACCGATAAGGATGGACCAGTACCGGGTGTGCCTGAGGGAGTGCCAATATATTTTCTGTCTCATCGGCTCACCGAGTCTCAGCAAAAATGACCAGTAATAGAAAAAGAGGTGTTTGCCATTCTGTATGCTATGCAGAAATTAGATTATTATTTGAGTGGGGCTGTGTTTACCATTAAAACAGACCACAAACTCCTCAAATATTTGTTAGAGGCGGAGTGGACGAATAAGAAGATACAACAGTGGGCATTGAAGTTAAGTGGGTATAACTGCAAAATAGAATATTTGGCAGGGAAGGATAATACCTGTGCTGACCTGTTATCGAGGATTCCAAGGCAATTAGAGACCGAATTTGTCAGGGTGGAGCCGGGTGTGGATGATAAAGCATTCCAGATTAATGTGATCAATTCACAGATGTTGAAGGAGAGACTTGGTTGGGAAGATCAGGAAACGAGTGAAACAGAGATTATTTCCGACCCCCACTGGAGAGATATTATTAGGCAAAGCCAAGAGGATAGCGAGATAGCAACTATCAGGTCCAGGGTAGAGGCAGGGCATACCTCCAAATATATGGTGCGCGATGGAGTGTTGTATTACCTTTCAGGAAGAGATGAGGAAGAAAGTTTAAAAATAGTGATACCTGAGAAGTTAAGAGCTGAAATTCTAGACCAATGCCATAGGAGGTTAGGGCACCTGGGAATTGATAAGACGTATGGATTAATAATGAGTAATTACTACTGGCCTAAGATGTTTAATGATGTTGTGAACCATGTAAAAAAATGTGTAACATGTCAAATACAGAGTCGAAAGAGTAGGGTTACCCCAGTATTAGAAATGGATGTTCTGAATTATCCATTTCAGAAAGTAAGCATGGATATTTCCGTTCCTATGGGGAAACACATAGAGGTAATCTTTACATAGTGAGTTTTGTGGACTGGCTGATGAATTGGCCTGAGTCATTTGCCATACTGGATAAGAAGGCACAAACGGTGTCAGATATAATACTAAATGAAATATTCCCTAGGTATGGGGTCCCCAAACAGTTGGTTACCAATAATAGATCGGAGAATGTGAATCAGATTATGAGAGAGACTTTGGGAGAATTAAACATACAGCACATAACCACCTCTCCATATCACCCCCCAAAGTAATGCTAAGGTAGAGAGATTTCATAAGACCCTCGCTGATGTGTTAGCTAAACTAACAGAGGGTTGGTGCTTGAGGTATCACTCTAAGATGTAACCACCCACTAAAAACAATAAGAGAATGATTGAGTAAGACAAATTATTCCCTCCATCTCTTTGTGGACATGGACAAGAGGAGGCTCGTAGTACTGATGATGCTAGTTGTGGTAGCTAATACCTGGGAACACATAGAGAATACTGTATTTAAGAAGTCTAGTGAAGTGATTTTAACTAGATCAAAGTGGTTGTTAACTTTGGTGATAGACCTGCAGCCATATGAGAAGTTACTGGGTCGGTTGAAGATTGAAGTGGACAAACTAGATCCAGCAAGGACACAAGTCATTGGAGACTATTTACAGACTCCGGAATACCACCGTATATTATACACCTTAGCTCACGAATCCCTAATACTTGAGAGACAATGGAAGGATATGAGTTACTATTTGAAAGGAATAAAGTTGTTACGGACCGGGCAAAAGAGGGCAGTATTACCTATAGTGGGAAAGGCATTAAGCGTGTTGTTTGGTAGTCTCCGAAGGCGAAGCGAGAGTAATTAAGAGGAAATTAGAGACAGTAGAACAGAGACAACAAGCAATGGCTCAGTCGGTTAGAGAGAGCGTATCTATACTCAATGTTACTAGGCTGGAATTGGTTAATAGAGGGAGTATCAATTGGTTGTTACAGACGTGGTTACATTTATCACTTCCTTTCTGTAACAACCGAATTACAGAAATTAGAGGGTTTTTTTTGCAAAAGTATTTTCAATTATTAGTTATAATGAGTAAGGTACGTCAAACAAGTCACTCTTTAACGGTGTTGTTAGAGCATGTGAGAGCACAATTAGACATGCTCTCGCTGGGACACCTGTCTCCGAGTATAATAACTCCACAACAACTAAGGGAAGTAATACTGGAGATACAAGCCAAACGACCCCATCACCTTAGATTACCTGTAGACCCCACCCAGCCGTTATGGACGTATTATAGTGCCTTGGGATGTACTACCTTGTTGGAAGATGACAAATTGCTAGTGCTAGTTCCATTACTGGACAGAGATAGTACCTTTGAAATTTATCAGGTGATGAATCTTCCCCTTCCCTATCTAAAGGTAAGGCCGAAGATAGGAGCGGTGGCTAGGTACAAGGTAGACAGAATTTGTTGCTCTAAACCTAGTCAGGACAGAGTTTATGCTATTAACAAAGGAAGAAGCAGAAAAATTCAAGAATGATGCCTTAGGTATCTGTGGGTCTGTAAGTGACAGGTAGTCACAATCTGTGTGTACTGGATTTATTTAAAAAGAATAAGAAGGGAATTAGAGATGATTGTCAGGTAGAGGTGTTGGCTAGTGTAATGTTACCTAAAGCAACCAGTGTCTCTGACGGAATTTGGGCAGTGGCCACACTAGAAGATATCGAATTATCTAAGGTGTGTGAAGGAAAGCCCACCACTACAATAAGAGTTACTCCCCCTTTGTTTTTTGTAGAGCTACCCATTGTTTGTGGAGCTCATGGTCCATCTATCTCTTTACCTCCCTACTACCAAGCAGAAGAGAAGTTTGAAGAGAATGAGGATTTGTTAGAGCTGGTAGGAACGAATGCCAGTGGATGGATGAGATTGTGGGAACCCATTGTAAGAGAGATTCCTAAGATGTCGCTAAAAAAGATGCCGGTGTTGTTAAAGCCAATCGATAAGAGTGATCTTGGACGGTTGAAGTCGGAGTTAGATAGAATGGGTATGCCGAATTTGGGCTGGAAAGAGAATTTGGTTGCTATAATAACCTGGCCGACTGTTGTGGGAATTATACTAATGATAGTCGTGGCTTTGCTAGTTTGGTGGTGGTTGAAGAGGTGTGTGGTGTTGTCGACCGGGCAGAATAAACTGGCACGGGAGTGCATGAGTGAAGGAGGGATTCCAGTTTGTGCACTTTACCAAGGTAGGTCCGACCCGAGTGCATTGGGACCCCTAACTGATATTGAAGAAGAGTCCATGATTGTCGTGGAAGGGCCTGAACCAACAAAAGTTTCGACAAAGCCTGTTGTGAGGGCGAGACAAAATCAGAGGGACAGATTTATGAAATAAATCAAAATTTTTCTTCATATTTTTTTTTCTTGTGTAATGACACTGAAATAATTAGTAAGGAGTGTTGCGAACTCCAATAATTGAAAAAAAAAAAGGAAAGAACAATCGAACTAGTGAACTATGTGAAAAGGTTCTGCTGCACGAGATCACCACAACAGTCAAATTTAACTGGAAGTTGCATGTACATATGTATCATAAGGACAATGAAAATGTAAATGGGGATAATGAGCCATAAGAAGAACTGAGGACTCTACCTTTGCATGTTGGAAGAGACGTATGTTTAAGTAGACCCCAGTCAGAAGCATGTTGGACTGGGTTTTCTCATATTTTGCTGATAAGAAAGCTTGTGTGTCATTTACTAGTAAATGACAGATGCGTAGGGGAGGAAATGTGACAGAGAGAGGAAACACACAAACATACACACACACACATGTATTTTTTTGTTTTATTGAAGTTGGAGTAGATTTGAACAGTGAAATTAGATCAGAACAATTTTGTTTACTGATGGAAACCTGATCTTTCCCATTTGGAATTGGGTCATGAGAAAAGACAATGAAAATGATTGAAATAACAATAGGGCTGAGTAAGCAAGAAAGGACTTTTGAAATTCCCATGGTTTTGGGTTGACAGCGATACTGATTATAATCATGTGTGGACCAAGGGTCGATTTGTGATCAGCCAGTCTTATCTATATAAACGCGCACAGAAATCTGTCGACAGAGTGGTTGACTGGTCTGCCGTCGAGTGCAGTCAAGCTGGAGAGAGAGGTCGGAGATTGGGAGTGACGTCAGCGGTTGGAGCCAGGCGCCCGCTTACATATTTTGTTGATATACGTACGAAGAAGCGAATTACTCCTCCAACGTCTAAGATTACTACTGCTACTATTATTACTACCACTGGAAACGGAAGCGTCGAACAAGCTATAATAATCAAAAGTCATATATCATCTTGAGACAATTTCACAACAAGCTAATCACAACCCACTCTCTCTCTATCTAGTATCCAGTGTATGAGTTTTTACGTCAATTATTTTCATTTCTGTAACCCGTTTCTTTTCTATACTATTCTTTTCTGCTATATAAAAGACATTAACAATTCAACCATTGAATAGTTGTTTGTTCGGTTTACTGGAGATATAGATTTTTTTTTGGTGCATTCTAAATTTCTTAGCACAGACTCTCCAGCTGTGTCTTCAGTCAACCGTGAATGGATGAACATCACTTCTGCTTTCTGGATCAAACCAAACACAATGTGGGCAGGAAGCATGATTAAACCAGTGGACCAGTTGAATGATCTACGGATGCTCAGGGGACCTACGGTCACTCCCTTAAGTTCGGTTAACACTGAGTAGACACCTCAACCCAGAGAGTCAGATGTCGGAGGTTGAGGGGCTGGGGCGAAAGTGGTTAGAGTAGGAAGTGCTGCTCCTGACTACAATTATAAAGGGATACTTATTAGATATTAAAAAAAATTCCAATTCATAGTAGCTTTGTAACTTAATGTATTAAATTCAATGTATAATTCAGTAAATGGTTCTTCTTTTCATTTTAAAAAAAAGAATAATTTTCTTATATTTCAACAGTATACAATAATATGGATCATGACATCTGGAGCTACATGTTATAGAAAATTGTTACATGCTACATTCTATGATAAATAATAAAGACAGCTGAAATTCTGCCTTCACTACAGTTATCAAATGTTTGCCAAAGAGTGACTAGTCTGTGTGTGTGTGTGTTAAATATAAAAAAATGTTGTTTTTTTAAATTTTGTTTTTCTAATTAAATCTTGAGTAAAAACTTAGTAAAGCTCTATAAAATTGTTCTCCTCCTCCACTATCAGATTATTGTCTAAATTTCTATTCAAAATATTTTTCAATAATTTCTTACATTGATAAGGCAGTTGATTATGTTGACAACTTACTTTGTAAATAGACTGCTTAGCCCAAATAATTATTTAGGACATGTGACTGGAGTTCAGATACTTCATGGAAAAACTACCAATACATTCTTATATAGCTGATAAAGAAGACAACCCAAAAAACTATATATATATATATATATATATATATATATATATATATATATATATATATATATGTATATGTATGTATGTGTATATACTTACCTACTGGAATATGCATTTCAGTAATTAAGTCCAAGTCATCATGATATTCTGCATATTTCAACATGTCTGTGTACCGACTAAAGTTAATATGATCAACCTGCATGAAAAATATCACAGTTAGAATTGATAAGAAAACTTTTCTCCAGGTATCATTTTGGTTAAAATGTAAACATAATTCCTGTAATTGTTCTAAACATTACAATACTAATTGTAAAATTAGGACTCTTTCTTGGCATACGTGAAAATCCATACATGATGACATTTTTTTTTTTCATTTAATACTAATTATGGTCATAAAATGTTATAGCTTTTTATTCTTATTTGTATTTATATTTGATAATTGCTTTCATTTGTGACAAGGTATTTAACATATTACCTATTACTGGAACATAAACTATAACAAAATTCTATTTCACTTTCTTTTTATTTTTTTAGTTAATTACCATTAAAAATACAAATAATTATCTCAATAGATTGTTTTCTGCATTACTTGTTTTTTTATTCATTTCAAATGAATTTGCTCATTGTACAAATGATGTGTGCCCAGATGCATCTGTAATCCTATAAAGAGACTTTGTTGCTGAATGTATTGTTTGAAAAGTAAACAGCATGAAATTGTAATAAAGTAACTGACAGTGAACCATTTTATTCCGATTTCACAGTGTTTATGAGTTGTGAGTTCAAGTTTTGTCAAATGCTACTTGTCTATTCTAATTTCACACTGTTTACTTTATTGGTAATAATAATAGTCTAGATAGGTTTTAAAATTCAGCAAAACTTATTGAAAAGCAACAAAATCCAGGCTTTGAACAAGAAATAATTGCAAATTATTCAGCAGGAAAAAAAATGTTAAATAAAATCAAGGTGAGCCTTAGTTTATTTGGTGGCATGAAAATAAATATTTTGTGAAATTAAATAAAATGTAGTAAGCTGATTAACCAACCCCATAGAATGTGATTGATTCATACAGCTTATTAAATAAATTATTTCTTCAAACACATTAAAAAATTAATGTAAAATAGATCCTTGTTAACCAAAAGGAATTCAAGAATAAATATTGCAAAATGTTTACATGATTGTTCTGTACATGGATAACTTGAAGGAATTTTGATTCTGTAAACATTAAAAAGAATTAAAATGAATTTCTGCTCCAATTTATTCTATTCTTCCTTCATTTGTCATTCTTGCTTTTCATAAAAATATCATAAAATGAAAAAGACAAGCTATAGCTGCAAAGGAGGAGAGTTGAGAATTGGAGGCAAGAAAAGTCTTAAAAGTTTTCACATTAGGAGGTAAACATTCCAATACTTTTAAATCCTTTGGTTTCATAAACAAAAAATCTTAGATTTATACAAAGCACATAAAATGCAAATGAAAATAATGGTTGGTTTGAACCTGTGTAATGATAGCAGGCAAGCAGAAATATACTGAAGTTCAACCAGCTTTAAAGTTAATATATAATTTTTGTGACATACAGTAGCTGTTAATAATTAAGTATAACTCAAGATTTCAATGTTAAAATAAAACAGTATTTACTTACAACCACAAATAAATACGTAACAAGAACAAAGAAGTAAAAGTCAACCAACGATAACCATTTCAGGGAATACCTTGTTAGTAGCGCAACTCAGCTTAACGTCCAGTAGATCCTAAATCAAAACCCAAATCACTGACACAATAATTCACACTAATTCAACTGGATAGTTCCACTTAATAATCACTCAATAATCACTTCAGTCATTTATTTATACAACTTATGGAAAACATATTCATAAGTGCAGAGTGTCACACTCAAACCTCAATGTTGGTAGTTACTCATTATCTTTCTATATGACAATAATAAAAATACTTACTGAAATAAATTTTACATGATATATTTTTAGTTATTTTTCTTTAAAGTACAGACACATTTGTTCCACAATCAGTATAAATAGTATGCATGTTCATACTTACAGACTGTTTTTCCAATTTAAAAAAGAATGAAACATACTACACACACAAGTTGAATAGATATGCACTCATATGAAATGACAATATATCTCTATATTAATACCATAGTAACTATTTACCTTCCAACATATGGTGTGCATCACACTCCAAAAATATTAAAAACTTCACTCATTTCAAAAGATCAAATTAGTAAAGGAGTAATAACATTCAATCAGCAAACCAGCCTGTCTTTCTTTCACATCCATTCCTTTCACCAGCTTTTCTTTTCATTTTTCTCAAGCTTCCTTACTTACCCTCTGCCTTTCCCTTGTTTTTCTCAATTCTACTTTGTGAAAATGAGCAGATAAGAAGTTGATGGTGGAGTGTGTGTGTGTGTGTGTGTGTAACACACCTCACAGAGTACACAGATACTACACTGATCTAAGGCAGATTTGCTTGAAAGTAACTCAGCAGAGTGTATAGTTAGTTAGTTTACTGCTCAATAGAAGTGCTAAGCAATACATAAATAATCCTGTCATTTTTTTGTGGGTACTATGCTAGTTGATATTAATGCGAAACCTAAACAGAAACTCCTGTTCAAAAACATTAACAAGATGTATAAAAAAACACAATATTACCTTCAATTCAAAGTGATTATCAGTTTCTTCAAGTGGTACCAGAAAATTTTTGGAGAAGATTTCTGTAAGTTTCTTACATGCTAAACCTTTGAAAAATAAACAAATCAGATAAACATAATTAAAATACTTATGAAATGATAACAAAAAAATGAATCATTAGGACCAGTTTATGCATACTGTTATAAAACGATCGTATATTTTACTAAATTTGCAATTGTATTGGTTATATTTTATGCATGAGTAATCTAAGATTTTTATCTATACAATTAAATCTAGTGTAAACTACAAGAAAGAATTCTGCTTTTTAAATTATTAAAAGTAAAAAATGTCCAAAGTTAACATGAAGCAAAAGAAATAAAATAGAGTGTGTATTTGCCGTGTGTTCTCACCATTAATGCAATATTCTGTTGTTATAGCAGCACAAGGCATCTTCACTTACTAGCCTAGAGTAATGCCTCTTGTTACCATAACCACTGATTATCTCATTACTAAGAAGGGAAGGTCAAGTTGCATGATTGATAAACAGTGTTTTACATTATAGAATAGATTAACACGATACAATATTTTGTTAAAAAGGTCAAAAAATAGACAGAACTCTTCAGAAATTGGATATTTTCATAATAGGCAAAAATCTAGACTTATGGATTTTCAGTGGAATTTTTTAAATGCATTTTTTGATTCAGTAATATTTTTGTGTTATTTTGGAAAGCAGAATGAAATAAAAAAAAAAGTATTCTAAAATTATAAATAACTTCAAAATTATGAAGCTCTCTTACATTACAAATACTAGAAACACTTTTTTCAAAAGTATTTTCCCTGAAAAAAGAAAGAAAGAAAAAAGCTGTTGTAATCATAAAAGAAATTGTCAGTAAAAGAATTGAATACATCAGCTTTTATTTCCCTGAATTTGATCTGAGGAGTAATGGATAGCGGCTTGGATTGAGAAATCGGTGAGCCGAGTTTGAATTCCAGTCAAATCCATTACATTCACTTACATGCTAATACCCTTGGGAAAGGTATGAATCCTCTTCTTCTCCCCTCCAGCTATGGGTAAATAGCAGGACAGACCGGGTTCTATAGCCTTGGATGGCAACCGGTCTACTACAGGAAGAAATGACAACTTACCGCAGGAAAAAAATATCTGCCTCGTCAGTCATGTATCAAAAGATACATGATCGCCTAAGCATGTATCCCGCATGGCACATGAGGGAACTGAGTGTTAGTGGTCATAAATACCATGTTTGATATTTCAAGATTTTGTTTATAGACATTTAATTCAATTGATACAGGATAAATAAACTTTCATTATAAATATTATATAATTGTAACTTGAACACTTCAAATTCATTATATTAATTCAAATTGAATTAATTTCCCCAGATAAACTTGAAAAAATTCTAGGCATTCAGATAAATGTACAAATTTCATAATTATCAAGTCACTTTGAACATATATTTTGCCTTTAAATTCATTAAGTACATGCAGCTAAAAATAAATTTAAAAAATGGCAAAAGCTTACCACAAAGATAAAACAAGATAGATAAAATATTAGACTGATGTAGTTTTTGTTTTATCTTATTATTAAATTCTTACCATTAATGTTCAGTAATTAAAGTATTTGACATGGCTTTCTCTGCTGCCTTTCCAATTTGTGTATTCCAATATAAAAGAAAGAGCTCAGTTTTATTTTGATGAATTCAAAGAATAATTTTAATAAACCAAAAGAATTAGAAATAGTAGTTCACTGGATTGTTTTCACCTACCCTATTGATAGAAATGGATTTAGCTAGCTATATATATATATATATAGTTAAAGAAGTGGTGCAGCTGTGATAGTCATAGGACACAGGATTTTAACACTGTAAAAAGATTGTTGGTGGCCAGAAAGATAGAACTATCTTTGAAATGGAAACTGCTCTAGGATTTTCTCAGTTAAAAGTCTGGGAAGTGATACAAGATACCACTAGTGACTAAAGGCTGATAACCACATAACAAAAGGAAATATTGCATCAAATCAGGCACCACTCAACCCATTAGTCAATAATGCTGTATTTCATGGGATCTTGTAATCATTGATCAACAACATTGACATTAGTGATGGCACATTACCTGGGCTAAGGAAACATCGCTACTGGACAGTGGAAAATTGATGCCATGTTACCTGCTCAGAGGAATCAGGTTTCCAGCTCTTAAAAGAGCTACACACTATTATTAATTTTATGGCATTCTAGTTTATCCTGAATTCTTGGGAGAACAACTGATCAAATAAGGAGTATTATACAGAAAGAAATAAGTGATAGCTTAAAAGTGACAGGTCCGAGGAATATGTTGCTGGTGAGGAGGGTAGCATGCCACCCCACAGGACAAAAAACAAGACCTGTCAAAAGGAGGATGAGCTTTATAGGAGCCAACACCCAACACACACACACATAAAAGAGTGGATGGGATGAGGTCTCAAGTTTTAAATGGCAACATTCCTAGAGGTGGTGTCACAATAAAAACACTCTGTGTACTTGATTGAACTACTTACCGTAAGTGTTTGTGTCAGGCATCAAATTATTATGACATGTCTCAGTATATTGAAGGTGTATGTGGTGAGGTAAACTGAGATTCTCTGTCAGGTAGGACCCACCTTGCTTTGTGTGAGATTAATCTCAGTTTTGCCTCAACATAAAAAACACGGCTTTGATGATGATGATGATGATGATAGATGAACTTCCCATACCAATGCTATGATTATTTGCAATATCTCATTTGCAACTTGAGAGATGCAGCAAAATTACTGATCAACTTTCTTATTCAGAAAATAATAATTTCTTTTCCAATGAATCATTCAGATGAGTCACTTACTGTGGTAATGACAGTTTGTCCAGATTCAAACAATAAGTAATTATCTTCACATGCCATGAAGCACAGAACTTTTTTCTTCAATAGATTCTGTTTCTGTTGAAGGTTTTATGTATCCAGATATGATTTTCTTCATTTTAGATCCTTGTAATAAATCCATTTTTCTTGTCTAGAATGACTTTCTGTGCTATTCAAAAGGCTAAAGATAAATATTTAAATTTCACACGAAACACAATTTCTTAATTTCTGAATGTTTATCAAGGCTTGCAATCAACGGGTGATTCATTTTTCTACAAGTTCCTATGCCTGTACAGCATTTTAGGTCTTGCAGAAAATTCTTTGTCCTTGGGCTCAAAATCATTTTTTAAACTTTACAAGCCATTTCAGAGATGTATTGCTTATACCTACTGCCTCCTCATCCTATGATTCAAGGAGCCACTGCCTAGATTTTAACGCACTTTTCCCCAGACAAAACATAAAAGATATCATAAAATGTGCATACATATATAAGAAAGAAAGTACTAAGTAATCTTCTAATATTTCCTTAAAGTTATAAAAAAATAAATGGTGCAGGGAAATTTTACATCAATCTAACATACAAATTTATATACTGGCATTATACATATAAAAGCTGCAATTTCATTCTCAGTATAAAATAACTGATATTTAATGTAAATCAACTTGAATGGTTATTCTATAAAAAATTGAATTAAATCTGTTTCAATTTTATAAGGCATAAAATCTATCAGAAAAAATTGAATAATAAATGTTCATTTGACAAAACAAAGTTTGTTTACATTCTCATATCAAACTTCATACCTTTCCAATCATTCACATCAAGTTGTTGCTTTTCCCAAAATTCTTTTTCAGATATTGGTAAGCGCTGTAGAACATGATAAGGATAGAACTCTTCCAACATTCGAGCAGCTTGGATAATAGCTTTCTGAAATATATTAGAACCATATAAATTTATTTTTACATGTAAGAAAGACATCTTTAAAAATTAAGGAAGGAGAATTGATTTCTCCCTTAAAAAATAAAATAAATCAAAGCAAAGTGTGTGTATGTATATAATTTTTAACATAAAAAATTATATATATATATATATATATATATATAGTGTAACTCGGATATAAGAGAGTTGTCGGGACCGGAGAAGTATCTTATATCCGGGTGTCTCTTATATCCGGGTTTGGTCTATTATATATACATTAACACAGGCTCTAATTTGGGACCAGGGAAAGTTTCTCTTATATCCGGGTTACACTGTATGTATATATATAATTTTTAACATAAAAAATTATATATGTTAAAAGTTACTTCTAGTAGAAAGATCTAAAAGAAGTTATAATAAGTGATAAAGTAATAATGTTTCTAGCAATGGAATTGTCTAATGTCAGTCCCTCAAATGATAAGCTGATATGGCCAAATACCAATCTTAGTTCATACAAATTTATTTTTATATTATTTTTGATAGAATCCATAGAGAACTTAAATCAGTTTTTTACAAACTATACATTTTTTTAAATGATCGTTATTGTAACCAGCACTTAAAATACTTAAAAATGCTATTTTACTACTTGTTTTTTTTTAATTTATTTTATTATGAACTAGAGTACTAAAATAAGAAATGATAATCTTTTTGTTCTCCTGAAACCTTAATTTAGAAAATTCTTCTTAATTGGACAAAATCTTGAGAACCTAACTTTTTTAATGGACTGTTACAATATATAATGACTAGCAGGGATACCCGATGTTGCTCAGAAGATCTCTGAATAATAGTTTATTATTGATAATTTATTTATATTTTTCAGCCATATTATGAAAAATAATTGTTTATTCAATCTTTAAAAAATAAACTTCATTGTTTTTTTGATTTGTTACAAAATAACTAAATTTAGGCAAATACCACACTACCAATACCATACTGGTGGTGGAAGTGGGTGTAGGGGGCTGAGCAATCCCTATTTTTATTCAAAAAGACACTTTAAATTTTAAAAAATATAGTAAAATTCATAAACAAATATTCAACACGACTAATGTTGACTGTAATTCATGTCTGACTGACAATATATATATATATATAGTCGTTAATTATTGTAGCTTTTTAGTTTTAGCCACACACACATGCATGAATATTTGAATAAATAAATATTAAACTTTTTGTCAAATAACTGTATTTAATATTCTTAGTTTTTTAAATTTACTTTGTTGATTTAATATTCATTTTTTTAAAGTTACAGTTTTATTTACTATAGATATGGAAATAAATTAAAGAGAATAGAAATTTTAAAAATACAAACATGTATGGTGTTTCAAAAGTATCAGTAGAATTAAAAAGAAAAAACGAATGGTAATAATAATCGGGAATAAGAACTATTACCATTCATTTTTACTTTTTAATTCTGAGAAATTCAAATGCATTCTAATGTATTTTAATTTTAAAATATCTTCATAAATACAAATCACATGATGATAATATTTTTTACAAAAATCTAACTTGGGTGATAATGAGTCTGTATATATATTTATTTTGTCATTAATTATTGTCATTTTTTTAGTTTTAGTTTAGTTTTTAGTTTACAATTTAACACATACAGACAATGGCCCTTTATATATGCATAGATTAAAATCAATTTGTATATAAGCATCATATAAACAATTTTTATCTTGATATAAATGCATTTTATGAATCTAATATAAAATCTTCAGTGGATAAAATATGAGTCATGAAAAGAAAAAACACATATTGCTTAATTCAGTGTGCATTTCTTTGTCTGCAAGTATCAAGAATTTTTATTTTATATAAATAATTGCCTAATCTCAAAACCAATTCATGTTGTACTGATATTTTTTTAAAATCTGTTACCTCAGATCTGTTGAAGGTCAAACAGAATCAGAAAGTATTTTCTGCTTATAAACTGTCTGAAATTAATTTCCCAATAATTATAAACTGTCTGAAATTTATTTCCCAATAAAATTCTCTGTCATTGCTTAAAATTATCAAATAATTTGGGAAAGAGATTTCACTTTCTTTCACACAATGGAGTCAAGCATCAGAGAGTATTCGAGTGTTGTCATTGAGTCAACTTGGGTATAATTCAAGAGAGGTGTGATAGCAAGAAGGATCAATAGAAAGAAAGAGATGAAAAGGAGTTCAGTAAGTGTAGTTCAGAAGAAGATTGCTATACAATTAAGTCTTTGTACAAGAATTGTATAAACTTGATTTCAGTCATCTCATACTTTGCACTGTGTAAACAAGCACACTAAGTATATCTTAATACTTAAGAGGTTTGATCAGTCTCTAGTGACTGGCAACTATTCAGTTTATAACGCACTATACTAAGTACAGACACAACAGAGTAACACAAAAGAAGTTGAGTTTTTTTTAATATTTGTTGTGTGAATGTTACAGAAGACAGCTAGATATTTAATGCCTGCTAATAAATCAATGTTTGTAAGGTTACTGTACTCCTTAAATAATAATAACTGAAACATTAAACACTTAGTTCTTCACTTCTTTTAGCTTATGAACATCCAAAGATATAAACAACTTCAAAGAAAAATTAGAAAAACAAAAAAAATGATAATTTTCATTTTATATTGTTTCCAAATCAAACACAATGCTGTTTCATTAAATGATGAAGCAATGTTGGTTTGAGATTTTAATTACTATTTAATAAATATGTGGTGATAGAGAAATGAATAAATAAAAATAAATAACAAAACCACCAAAATGTAACTATCTCTAAAAATAGATGGATAATAAAAATAATCAATTTTATTAATATTTCCGAATTGAAATAATATCAAATGAAAATTTTTATATTTTCAAAATAACCTTAAATGTTTTGGGATAACTGAAGATCAATTTGATCATTATTCAGAATTAAACAAATTGTGTTTTTTAGTGTACAGCTCATTTCCAAAATAGTATATATATATATATATATATATATATATATATATATATATATATATATATATATAAAGAAATATAGTCTTAAAGTGTGCTATATTTATGGGATAAAGTGCTCAATATCAGAGATAGAGCGTGTGTAAATATAAAAGTGAACATAGAGGTCAACACTTAGAGGCGACAGTCTGTTTCATGCTAGATGCAATCGTCAGTGCACTAGTTGCCTGACGATTGCATCTAGCATGAAACAGACTGTCGCCTCTAAGTGTTGACTTCTATGTTGACTTTTATATTTACATATATATATATATATATATATATAGTTTTCTATTTTAGCTCTCTCATAAATTTTCTTGAGTATAATTTTATTTCCTTATTTTGATTATAGGTATTTTTTATATTTGCTTCTTTCTGAACATCTCAAATTAATCTATTTATGAAATAACTTGATTTTGAAATGAAACAAAAATATTTGGGAAACTGTTATATTTAAAGCAAGAACAAGCCTATGATGAATGTTTTCAAATTGGCAAAATCAATTTTATGAGATCAGTGGCAAAAGTCAGGGTGACAGTAGCCATTAAAACTACACATATAGCTGATACAGCTGTATGTGTAGTTTTAATGGCTGTGATAAAGCTAAAAACTCTATGACTTTATATATATATATGTATATGTGTGTGTATTGTACTTTGTCACTGTTAGATCTCTTTCTGATTCATTCTGGATGCTGGCCAGATGTGAACACCAGAAAGGCAGTGAACTAAATAACAGAAGTTGTTTGCTGCACATTATGCTCTACACATGTCTGGTTTATGAAGCAACCTCAATCATGATCGCTCCTGCTAGAAAAAGAGATACCTCTAGGACCTACCAGACCCTCTTAAAAGCAGGTCTCTAAGAACAACACCAGCAGCTGTGGCCCAGGATGGCCACTGGCCATCATGGAGGGCACTGCTCTGCGGCTGCTGCCACCACTGCCACAACCATCACATATCAACTTGACCACACCTCTCAACGACCGTTACCGTCTTAACTCTAACACTTTCGCCCCAGCCCCTCAACCTCCAATGTCTACTCGGTCTTAACCGAACTTAAGGGAGTGGCCGTAGGTCCCCTGAGCATCTGTAGATCAATTGACCGGTCCACTGGTTTAATCATGCTTCCTGCCCACATTGTGTTTGGTTTGATCCAGAAAGCAGAAGTGATGTTCATCCATTCACGGTCGACTGAAGATGTAGACACGGCTGGAGAGTCAGTGCTAAGAAATTTAGGATGCACCCAAAAAATATATATCTGCAGAAAGCCAGACAAACAACTATTCAATCGTTGAATTGTTAATGTCTTTTATATAGCAGAAAAGAATAGTATAGAAAAGAAACAGTTACAGAAAAGAAAGTAATTGATGTAAAAACTCATACACTAGATTCTAAACAGAGAGAGTGGGTTGTGATTAGCTTGTTGTGAAATCGTCTCAGAATGATATACGACTCCTGCGATGGAGAGAAAAAGATTTCTGTGCGCGGCTTAAAGTTTATAGTTGCGTTCCTCCTCGGCAGTAGTAACAGTAGTAGTAATCGTCGTGGTAGCCGAAGCAGCGGTACTTATATCAACAGTACATGTTAGCAGGGGTTTTATTCCAATCCTGACATCACTTTCGTACTTCTTCAATTCAACTCTGCTCACTTTCAATCTCTGATATCTCTCCACCCAGCTCAACTGCACTCGATGACAGACGAGCCAAACACAACTCTCTGATTATTGTAGTTTGTTCGACGTTTCCGTTTCCAGTGGTAGTATTAGGTTGGTGCAAAAATAATGTTGTTTTCTCACATGAAGTTGAACGTCAAAAAACGACATTATTTCTGCACCAACCTAATAATAATAGTAGCAGTAGCAGTCTTAGATGTTGGAGGAAGTAGTCCACTTCTTTGTGCTTATATCAACAGCACATGTTAGCGGACATTTTGCTCCAATCTCTGACGTCACTTTCTTACTTCTTCAAGCCTTCAATTCAACTGAGGTCACTTTCAATATCCGACATCTCTCCACGACAGACAGGCCAAAAGCAACCTCTCTGCTTCTCCCGTCTGCCTCTTCCATCTGCCTAACTACGTGTTTATATAGATAAATCTGGTTGGTCATAATCGACACTTGGTCCGCACCCGATTATCACGGCTGCTCCTTTCAAACCAAAATCATATGAATTTCAAAAGTCCTCCTTGCTTACTCAAGCTCTATTTATAATTTTAACTGAAAAAAATTATTTCAATCATGTTCATTGTCTTTTCTAATGGCCCAATTCCAAAAGCCTAGATCAGATTTCCCATCAGTAAAGAAAACATTCTGATCTAATTTTGCTACTCAGATTCACTCCAATTTCAATAAAAGAAAAAAAAAATACGTGTGTGTTTCCCAAACTCTCTCTGTTACATAACTATTTTGATTATCCAGCTTCACATTGATAACATCTCAACGTCGTCATCTCAGCAAATACCAGCCACAAGCAGCTAACTATTCAGCTTTGACACCACCCAGCTACAAACCATGATCATTGAAAATTCTGTCACCTTGGCAAATACTGTCACAATAGCATATCAATTTTGACATTATGCCACCTTGACAAATACTGGCAGGACAACATCTCAATTACAACTCTTAACACTCGCATCCATCCTATGCATCAGCAAAGTCAAATCCACGTTAATGGTTAACGAAAACAAAAAAAATCACTCGTAGTGTTACAGGACAAAAAATATTTGAAAGTGAATTTATGAAAAATGTAATGTTAAAATATAAAAACTTGAAGTTAAGGCTTTTTGTCATTGTTATGAGTCCTTACCTATAACTACAGAATGAACTCTTCCTAACACTATGTATACTACATCTCTCAAGAGAGAGGGACGAATCGAGCCGAGCTGATAGTAGTTCACTCCAAACCAGACTGACAGTCATACTAACACCTTCCACATCTTCTATTATTATTCCATGTAATATATCTTTGTTATTTCTACTCTTGTGTTCATGTTGTTCTTCCTTGGTCCTAACCTGGACCATAACAGTCATGAAAAACACAAATAACCTGTTTGGGCCAGATTGGATGGAACAGTTCAATTTATAGAACAGTCCAATCAATTCGTCCTGCCAAAAAGTGAACGGTTTTACTAACGAAGCAGAAAGTCTAAAACAAGAATTAAAAAATAAATTCCCAGATGTATTTTCTGATGGTTTAGGCAGGTGCAAGAAAATGAAAGCTAAATTTGAGCTAAAAGAAAATGTACAACCAGTTTTCAAAAAGAAAAGAAATGTATCATTTGCTTTGCTAAAACAAATTGATGATGAGCTTGATAGACTCAAAAAGATGGATGTTCTATCGAAGGTGGAATATATATATATATATATATATTCGCCAACCATTTATATAAAGAAAAAGCTGAAAGAGATACGTGTCTGCGCGGATTTTTCCATGGGCTTATATGATGCCCTCAAAAGTTATCATTACCCACTTCCGGAGCCGGAAAAATTTTTTGCGCAGCTTAGTGGAAGTTGGATATTTTCCAAAATCGACCTAAGTGACGCGTATCTTCAGATTCCAGTTCAAGATTACTGACCATAAATACACATCGTGGGATGTACAAATTTAATTGTTTGCCTTTCGGCATAAAGGTCGCTCCAGCAATTTTTCAGCAAGTAATGGACACAATGCTGAGTGGACTGGACTTTGCAGTTGCATATCTTGATGATATTTTGCTGAAAAGTGAAAACCCTGAAGAACACAAGAAAAATATTTTAAAAGTTTTCAGAAAAATTCAGAACTATGGATTCAAACTGTAGGATGAAAAGTGTGATACATACATACCACTTGAGTGGTTAAGAATTGGTATGAAGAGCATGAAAGTGAGCTAGAACACATGGAGTGGTCTCCCCAATCTCAAGATATTAATATTATTGAACATTTGTGGTGCATTTTGGAGCAACATGTTAGGAGCCGCTATCCTCCACGTGTCGTAAAGAGTTGGAGAAGGTTTTAATGGAAGAATGACTGAAAATTCCTCTGGATGAAGTAGGAAGCTGTATGATTCCATTCCTAGACATATTAAAGCTGTCTGTGAGGCTAAAGGAGAGCCAACTCCAGATTAAATAAATTTTCTTTGAATTTAACAAGTATTTCAATTATTTTGTCCAAAATTTATGGAGTAAACCTATTTTAAATTTGATCTTTCTGAAAAATGTTATTGCATGGTGTAAACTAATTATTCAGTTATATAAGAAGCTAGATATTGACATAACTTTTGTTGTAAATTATGTTTAACCACGTATTCCTGTTATGGATAAACATGTATAAAAAATTTAAGTAAATTTTACTATATAGGTATGTGTGTTGGTGTGTATATTTGCATGTGTAGAGAGTCAGTTTGTAAATTATAATCTAAATCTGCAACAGATTCCTACAGGGAAAAAACTTTATATAATTTTAATCTGTTCAGTTTTAAAGTGAATTCTACTAACAGAAGTATCCATTATTCAGTTGATTTTTAAAAAAATTCTTATTGCAATTTTTTAACAGTAAACTTCTCAAATCTGTTTTACTTTTTCCCCCAAGATAAGAATAATAAACATTTAAACCAAAATGTAACTGTAAAATCCTTTAATTTTTTAATAAAATGATCATTTGAGCTTCAAAGCTCATCTTAGAATTAAGTTGAATGTAATAACTTTTCAAATTAAAACAATCTTTGTCAACACTAGAGAGCTTATATTAAAAAACTGAAAAGTTTTAGACAATATATATTTGGTGCAGCTAATTTATTCAATGACTTGTACAATATGTTATCAAGCAGTATTGATCTGTTAGCAAACATAAGCAGAATTTGGGCAAAGCCGGCAATTGTTTGCCATTAAAGATCAATAACTGAGATGGCATTCCTTTACTCGTTAAAGTATATGAAGTATTTAAGGTCAGAGCAACAAATTCATTTTGCATAAAGATTCCCAGCTGATTTCTTCTACTCCGGTAATGTTAATTTGTTAAGAAGAATCAATTAATATGACAAGTTCAACTAAGAAAAACAATAGTATCCAAGTCATTATCAGAATTTGAACATTAACCGATACTTAACAATAATTATCAGGAAAACAATGGTGGCTTTTCTTGAGGTTTGAAATCATATCAAGAAATGTCATTCTGTAAGTATGTCCACTTTTATGATAAAAATCACTATAAATATAGCATTCTGCTAATAAAGATAATAATTTAAACACTGAAAAGCCAGTAAAACTTACTTTCAAAGAAGCCTCTGGAAGTTTTATACGTCTCTGGAGATCTGGGTATAGTCCCGTGCTCAATCGTCTTTTCCTCCTAAAATATAAAATTATATACAGATATCAAAATATACCTTCACTTTTTAAATTGATTAACCCTGAAATCTTGTATGCACTTTATAATATATTAAAGTGCTTATGTATAATCTAGAATTTAGAAAAGGACTAAGTAACTATTTAAAAACAAGTTAGTAAAATAACCTGTAATTATATTTCTATTTTACTCCACATCGTAAACAGCATTATTATAAAAACATGTATATAAATAATAAAAAAGAAAAAACAATAACTCTTTTTATCAATATTTGAATAAAAAAATTTAGTGATCTATAAGGAAAAAACTGAATCGATCAAGTGAAAACAAAACAATGAATAGTTTCATAGCTTAAAACTTAATGCATATATTTAAATGTGTTTTATGCATAGGGATTACTGGAATCCTCAAATATTTTTAATTTTTAAAAATGCATTTTTATTAAGATGGTGATGATTCAATATCTTGGAATAATCACTCATATTTTGAGATGCTGTTTATTAAGGAAGAAATTATTATTTATTTTATCTCCTCATTTCTACACCAAAATGTCATTATTCATAGAATTTTAAATAATTGAAATTTCATGTCTATCATGAAATTAGCTTTAGCTTCTATGCTAAAACTAATTTCTGCAAATGCAAAATTTTTTAAAAAATGCCTTCAAAAACATTAAATAAAGAGAGGGAATCCCTTCTTCCTTGTCGGTTGTTTTAATTATTTTCTGTACAATTGATTTTTATTTGAGAAAAAGATTTCAATTATGTTATATTATCCTTTCATCTTCTCATTATAACATTCCAATTTGCAGCTACATGATTTTAACATTAACAGTAAGAAATTTTTTAACAGTTTTTTTTTTTTTTTTCATTTTTATCTTCACTTGAGATTTTTATAATAATAAAAAAATAAAACTTTGTAAGTTAAATTATTTCCATGAAGGAACAATAATCATTCATAGAAATATTTGTCTTGTGCAAAAGCTGAAACATTGACCATTTCTTTTGACTGTTAGCATTTTCCTAGAGTCAAAAAGTTTGAAATTATTAAGCAAAATATTTATTTTTAATGTTAATATCACTGAATAATTCAAGAGAAAATTATTGAAACCCAAAAAAGGAATGACAATTGCTATATTCAAAAGAATTTTGTTAGTTTTATTTTTGTCTATCAATATGTATAAAAAATGAGGTTTCATTAGGAATTTGAAAGAAAATTAAAATACATTTTTTGATTGATAAATCAATAGTTTATGAGTCAAAGATAATTTCTTATTTTTTTTATTTACAAATATCTAAACAAGATTATCCTCCAAGAGAGAGCTTTCTAAAGCAAGCAACCTACTCCATAATCAACCAGTCTTATTGATGGTCTTGTTGATGAAAATGTGGGAAAAATGTGTACAAGTCATCTTACAGGCATTAAATGGGTTCTGACCTATCAAAAGTGCTCCACTAATTCTGGTGACCTAAGTAAGGTAAGTTTTCCATTTAAGAATACCACCAAGAAGAAATCAAACTCTTACTAACATTGCCATAGAATATTTGGAAGAATGTTATTAATATTCAAGTAGAATTTACTCTATTAATATTTACATTTTGTAAGCCTCAGTAAATTTTAAATAAGCTATCATCTCTCAGGTTCTATCTAATCATTTCAAAATAATAATTTGGTAAAATTTGAAAAAGACATCAGGAGAGTCAGTTGACATTTATTTATTCTAGAGCATTCTATAACATTACCCTTGTTTGCTTTGTACTTGAAGTTAAAATCAAATGGAAAAATAAAAGGATATATATATATCATTGCAATGTTCTGTCAGTAACACTGACAATCACCTCCACTGACTTTCAATTCAAAATATACAAACTGAGTGCTGAAACTTACTGGAACAATTTTTAGGTTAAAAATTGCAAAATTCAAATGCTAATCACCAATTTTTATCTACTGCTGGAAATGGTTTGTCAGCAACTAACAATGGAGTGTTTTTTGCATTTTTGTAATCCGGGCACTAGTCCTCTCCACCCTTTTATACGCTTGCGAAACATGGGCCCTATATAGAAGCGAGGTAAAAATGCTAGAATGCTTCCAGCAACTGAAACTAAGGCAAATCCTCAACATCTCTTGGGAGAGCTACACTACCAACACAAAAGTGCTGAACAGAGCCTCAGTGAGCAGCGTTGAGGCCACCATCATCCATTACTGCCTCCGCTGGGTAGCACACGTCAAGCTGGCCATCGAGACTAGACCACGAGGAGCACCCAAAATGCGCTACAAAGACCAACTAAAGCGCACCCTGACACTTACCAACATTAGCTCGTCCACGTGAGCAGAAACTGCCAGGGACCGAATAATGTGGAGGAGATCAATACGCGATGTCATCGCGGACTTCGAGGAAAAGAGGAGGGAGAGTGAAGAGGCAAGATGACGAAGGAGGAGAGAGCAATGTGAACGACCCCGTCCTCCCCCTCCCCTGTGAGAATTGTCCATGACTATTCTACCACCGACTGGGCCTCGCAAGCCATGTCAAATATAAACATCAACCGTGAATATAGGACTCATGACAGAACCCGATACTCAGACACGACTGGGAGCCGATGATTGTTATTTATTTGTTACATTGTATATTTTCTCTTTTTGGTTTTTGATTTTTAAGTAACGCAGTATAGTATTTTTTATTCATTTTTTTTTTTATCTTTATATAACAGTTATAGCTATTTTTTTCGGACAATTTTTTGTTTTGATTTTTATAGTCTAACTAATATTTTGGTCATAATAGTTTGCTAATTTGTTTATTATTTACTTTATTTATTGATTTTGTTTCTTATTTTTTTATTCTATTTCGTCTATTCTAACAGGTGTGATTTGGTAATTTGTTTGGATTAATTTATTTTGCTTATTTTATTGTCATTTTGTTTATTTATGTAATTATTTATTTTTTCCATTTTCAATTTTTAAGTAACGTAGTAAAAATTTGTTTTCATGTCTGCATTTTGAGATGAGCTCGGTTCTTTTATTTAATAATTTATTTTGGTCTGGGAAGGTAATGATAGCTATTTTTTCCTCCAAGCACGAAACAGACTGTCGCCTCTAAGTGTTGACTTCTATGTTCACTTTTATATTTACACACACTATCTCTGATATTGAGCACTTTATCACATAAATATAGCACATTTTAAGACTATATTTCTTTATATATATATATATATTTTTTTTTTTTAAGTTCCTTAAAATTGTTCTTTATTTATCTCTTAATTCATTTAATTATTTTATTAATATTTTTTATGTATCTTTTATATATTTTAATTTTTTATTTTATTTAACTTACTCTATTTTATTGATGTCAAATATTATTATTATAATTATTATTATTATCAATTTGAAATTGTGATGATTATAATGCAGTGATGATTGTTTTGCTGTCAAAAATGACATGAATTTCAGACAATTCAATGTATCTATTTCAAATCTGATCATTCCCTTCCTTACCCTGTATTTGAACTTGTTCAGTCTTTAAAGAAAAAATTATTTTTAGGATCCCCTATCGACTCGTTTAATTCTTCCGTCTTTCCTTTTTCTTTCCCTCTCCCTCTCTCCTCCTCTCTTACCCCACAATTTTTTAAAACATTATACTGAAATTTTATTTTTCTATCTTCCTCTTTTAATATTAAAATATTTTCCTTTTCTTTTTCCCTCTCCCTTTTCCTTTTGTCAGGATAATTGACTCCATTTATGAAAAAAACTTTGGCCTGAAGAGATGAATATTTGTATATTCATTAAATAAATTATAACCAAATGGATTTTTAAGGATTGTCTGTACATATTATATATATATATATATATATATATATATATATATATATATATATATATAAAGATAGAGTTGAACCAAACAGTGAGGGACTGAGTTTCATGCACATGCCAATTGGTAAGCACAGACTGAAAACTTACTGTTATAAAATTTAAATATTAATATTTAAGATAGTGGAGCAGGCTATTCACTTATGGAAAAAAATAAAAAAATAATATATTTCTAAAAAATGGATTAAATACAACAAATAAATAGATAAAAAACACGCAAATCCAATTAGAAATATAAATATGCATTGTCACACAACAAATGTAGGCAAATATACAAACATATACATATCCAAGTTCAAATTAAAAAAAAATGTTTATATATATATATATATATATATATATATATATATATACATATACATATATATATATATGTATGTATTATATACTATTAGAGTGAATGGAAATTTTGTTGTTTGATTTAATAAATCTCTGTGATATCATGGCTAATATAAATAGTATTTCAATAATGATCATAATTTTGAATCAAATTAAAAATTACTTCATTTCCAAATCGTACTTAGTTATTGTTATATCGAGCATATGGTTGCAAAGGAAAAGAACAAAGAAGGATTAAAATGTATTGGTTAAATTTCAGAACATATACATAGTTGTGTGAAAGCTGGCAAAAATTGTTCATATGTAGTTCCTTAGTTGCTGTTGGTAAGAAAAGTGATTAGGTGTAAGGATGTTATCAGTAGAGATGAGTGTTGACTGATTTCATGGATTGGTTAACCAAGGTCACAGTTGGTGTCAGGAGAGAGGCTTGGAGCAAGTGTTTGATGATTTGGTGGCTGTGTGCTGAAGCCAAACTGCTTGTTTTTGGCAGGAATGCCATTTTCATATCTTTGGTTTAACAGTTGCAGGCTCCCAGGGCTATTGCATTTTTGGATTTTTGTGGGGATTTGTTTTGTGGACTGGATGTGATGCTCAGAGCCCCTGTGTGGAAGATAACTTTTTTTATTTTGTGTTTTGCTTTCTTAGTGCTCACATCCAGATGTCATATCTGGTGAAATGTATTTATGAATGAGAAAGAGATCTTGATTAAGTAGTATAACATTATGAATAAGAATATTTTCCAATTCAACATCTCTTTGGATATTGTATCATAAAGCACCATTTCCTTCAATAATGACAATCATTGTGATAGTAAGATATATATATGCAAATAATCACAGGTCAACTTTTGATTTCATATCAGCTTTATACTGAGCAGACTCCATGCATCTCTGAGAGAAGCAGCCAGAAGGAATCCTAAGGGCATGATGGCATGCCAGACTAAGTGGGAATCATTCAACCCTCCTTTTATAATTTGTTGCAAGGTGTCCTTAGAACTAGCCCAGGGATTCTTTATTATTTTCTAAAATGTTGTGTCCCTTCAAGACATAGACAATCATGGCTCTTTGAGTTCACGACTTCCAAAGAAAGTGTAGTTTTCCACTACTTTTTCCACAGTTTTGAATTCAGACTAGTCCTTCTCCTAGACTGGATGTTTCTCAAGGTTAGTGAACCCAGTCTACTCGACTATTTAACCCCTAGCTGGTGGAAGAAGAGATTGATTCATGGCTTTTCCAAGAGCGTAAGTGTATAAGTGAATGTAACTGATGAAACCATCACTAAATGTTAATATTTTAACTATTATAAAAAGAAGACATTATAACTAAAATTCTTTTGATCAACCAAACATCTTGGTGTCCAAAAAATTAGATGATTGGTCATTACAGTTCCCATCCCCTGTTCCAGTGTATCATACTCTTATACTTAGCTTCAAATTAGATCTCTTTCTAATTCACTCTACATCAAAACCTGTCAGCTGGATATGAATGCTATGAAAGCAAAACTAAAAATAAAAACATTGATCTCTGTGCAGGGACTCCAGCCATCACATCCAACTCACAAAACAAATCCCTACCATCAAAAATATAAAATACAATTTAAAAGGAGCCAATCACAAACATTGCACAACAAAAAACACTGAGTCATGATCCACCCCATTTAAGGATGCCACTCACAACAGTGAAGTCAGTTAGCAGACATACCGTCACCATCGCCACCAGTGACTTTAGTCAACCAACCCAACATAAGCATAAACTCCAAGCCTTTTCCAGCTGTTCCCATCCTCCAGGTTGCTTCCTTCACTCACAAAGAGACATTCCACGATGATCCTCTATATCAACAATAAAAAGAATTTTATTTTAACAATTCTTGTCTTATTTTCTTTCCACCTCACTGGCGGTGCTTTGTTGTTTTGTTTGTTTTCTCATGCAACCATACATGTTTATAACAATACCATATCATACTTGAAGCATTGTAATAGCAGTGTGTTACTGATATATAATATTAAACCATTTTACTGTTAATTGGCATATTATATTTATGAAAATTTATCTGATTCAGATTTATTATTAAGCTCAAAGTTTTATTAGAAATACTGAGATGTAATAGTATAAATCAACATGCAAAAGGTACATTTTAAGCAGAAATAGCTTTCTAATTTCTATATCCACCAAATTACTTATGATTTTAGCTTTTTTTTTTTTTTAAAGTTTCAATATAAGCAAATACTCACAGGTCAACTTTTGATATCAGATCAGCCTTATACTGAGCAGTCTCCACACAAAGTTTTTTATATACACCATCATCAATGACATCAGCTGAAAATGGCTTGAAGCATTGCTTTATAAATTTCCTGAAAAAGAAAAAAATGTTTTTAGTATTGAAATAATCATCATTAGTTTGCCACGGTCTTAAATGATAATTGCAAGCAGAAAGATTAAGTATATTTGGTCAAAAGAGTTTTGTTAGAACTTCCCAACAGGTATGGATGTGTCCCTAGATTATTGCATTTGTATTAAATCTGATTTAGGACTTCAGAAACAGCATAATTATTTTTGTCTCAGTGGAAAAGGATCAGATTTACTTCAGAATTAGTTATAGTTTTATTCACAAGAAAAGTAATATAAACTATGAGGAGTTTGAAACAATGGTGGCTAACAGCTTTTATAAATTAAATGAGCATTAAAAGTTATTTTGGAGTAAAAGTTATGGGTAATAAAAAAAAAATATTTAAAACTCAGATTCAGGGCTGGTGCAAAGGTCTCATGACCCCACCCCTGAAATCTATGATACCCTGCCTCCCAAATCTATGATACAGGGTCTTCCACTCTACTACATCTCAATTTTCTTAAGGTAGTATTCATATAAATACAATGTATCTAAATACAAATTAGAGACGTGCCATAATAGATCATTCAATCCTAAACAAATCAACAATGTTTTGGGACAATTTTTGACATCAACTTAAGATATTTTTGTTAAAAAGTTGAACTTCAACATCATGGATAAAAAATAGTGAATTTTATATAGTATTATTTATTTGGATTTGTACAAAAAAAAAAAATAATGATGTCAAAATCCACAAAAATTTTTCATCCTTTAATAGTCGTTCTTAGATTAATTTCTAACATATATAAATGTAGGTAGAAAAAAAGCAAATGCTGATAAGATAATGAGGGTCACAAGCACTGCCAGAGGCCACCAATCAGGCGCTCTTGGACAAGATGTTTCTAAGCATTACATGTCACAAACAAGCTGCTTTAAGTTTAAATATATATATATATATATATATATATATATATATATATATATATACACACACACACACACACACACACAGAGGTACTGAAGAGAGATTCTAAAAGATTTCAGATATCTGACCAGATTTTTAAAAAATTTTCAGCACCCTCTTATGTGTGTATATGTGTGCACATAACCATTTTGCTGTCAGTAGCAAGTGTGTGTGTGTGTGTGTATGTATATATATATATATATATATATATATATATATATATATAGTTAGTTATTTAATTAATTTCTGACGAAAGATCAGGGCGATCTGAAATATCAAATATATATAAAAAAAATATAAATAAATACTTTCACAAAAAAACATTCAATTTTTTTTCTTTTAATTTGCAACTTTTCAGTTGTTTTCTCCATATTATATATATATATATATATATATATATATATATATATATATATATATATATATATATATATAGTAGGAAACTCATTAACTCATATAGGTGACAGACTCATTTTAAAAAATTTTTATGATCATGCAACATTAAATATATATTAAAACATTTCTCCTATATAATGTGGTATAAAGGATGTTATTTCTCTCTCTCTTGCATATAGTTTTCTTTAAAATACAATTGGTATTTCAACTTCAGTGATAAAAAACAGAAAAGTTTAATAGGAAGCAAAAAGGAAAAATAAAACTATGTTAAAAATCAATTTTAATAGAAGAATTAAATATAAATTTTCATACTGAGTACCACTTTTTATTGTGCATTATTTCATACGCCACCTTTTTTATGATTAAAATTCTACTCCTCTCTCTAAAAGTCAGGTATTAACACTACATGAAATACATTTCAATAAAATTAAACAAAATACCATAATATTAGTAACAGACTTAAATAGGAATAAAAAGGAAATATTTAGTAGATAATAACCAATATGCACAAACAGTATAATCAATAAATATTCAACTCATAATATTATCCTTTTATACTGTTTTATTCTTTTTTCTCCCACCCTAAACTTTAAATACTTATTGTCTGAACAAAAAGAGAAGTAATTGATGTTAAAAACTCTTTAAACCGAGTTAACAAGGAAAGAAATACTCTGTTTTTCATTGTTATTTTGAGTTATGGCCAAAATATTTTACCAAAGGAAATAAAATATTCCCCATGCACTCACCAGGACTTCATATCCCTCTTTAAAAAATTCTGAAATAAATTGGTTCATTAAGCTAAACAAAATGCATCGGCACAGAGAGTGAACTAATGAACATCGGTTATACACGAACAAATGTATCAACCAAAAACATGTTATGCAGATTAACATACACATGTACAATTTTTCATGAACCAGTAAAGATATCAAAATGTTTCTTTAATTGGAAAAAAAATATTAGATAAAGAGAACCATGGCTAAAGGATTTTTACACAATACTCTAAACACACCTAGTACAAAAATTGTCTGTCAGTCATGCCATAAAAGTAAACCCATTATAACAGAGTTACATATATCCAACTATTTCTATTACTTTAGATTAAAAAAAATTGTTTTGATATTGCAATGTAAGAATATTAAAAAACTCTACCTTTGATTACTTAATATTTTTATGTGTAACTTTTGCCTCTTTCAGGAAAGAGAAAGAAAACGATTTATACTTTGTATATGAATAATTTTCTGTATTTCTGTATGCTCAATGGATTTTTGGTTATGTAAGAAGATAACCAAAAATCCATTGAGCATACAAGAATACTGACAGGATACCAAATCAAAAACAAAAAGTCAACAAGATTCATATTATTCTATCGCAGAACACATACCTTGCTAATCTTGTATAAATGTGTCCTCTTTAAAACCAGAGATCATGTGATATTCATTGGAATACCAAATTTAAAATGACTAAGATTTTGTAATCAAACTTATTTCACATGATGTTACATACAAGAATATTTCTGCATTAAGTAGATTAACAATTGGTTAGTTTTTATTCACTAACTGACTATAGTAAGAAACCTATAATGATTGAAATTCTGTTATCCATTTTTCTTATCCTCATGTTTTTAAAATTGAACCCAAATTAATTATTAAAAAAAAGACAAAACTCCAGGATCCTTACATAATAGAGACATTTAAACCAGAAGGAAGTTACAAAAAACAAAAAATATTTGTAGCAGTTTTGTAAAAAGGATTTATTCTGAATTTTAAGGAAATGATAATTTAAACAATAATAGAATATTCAAAGCAGATATATATTTAATGCTTGTTTATTGTAGATGCCTTAGGTTTAGCTAATGTATATGCACAAGGGTGTATTGAAAAGTTTTCAACCCAAGCAAAGAAAAAAAATTCTGGTGTTTGGTTATTTGACCAGGAAGTGAATCAGGCTGAGATCTTTTCCCATTGTAGGCTTTTAAATTTTTAAAATCTGACAAAATCATCTTAATGAAAAAAAGATCAAAGTAATTATTAATTATCATTTTCTATAAATAACCCTATGAATGTCAACATATACTGATAATATATTATAATACTAAGAATGGTTTGCTTATGTCCAGTCAAATTACTAGATCTTCGGAACTGAAAATTAACTTATAAGAGTAGCTTCACTCAAAGATATACATGCTATAGGTGGTGCTTATTTCTGAAGTTACTCGGAGTCCACCACCAAAAAAAGGAATTAACCCTTCCGCTGCTAACTACGGAGATCTTCGTTTTGCTTATCTTGCTCCAGCTGGCCAAGTACGGAAACCTACGTTTTTTGCATACCACTGCGCCATCTGTCGTAAAATACAGGAAATTCTAACTGTTCTATCATGCAAATTATTAGTCAGCCTCGATTTTTCTCTATGTCATGGTAGTTTCGTATCTAATTTGAAAAATGATGAAGATCGGCTCTACAAGATCCGTCCTGTTTATGATTACATTATAAACAGGTTCAAAGCTGTGTACACTCCTGAGGGAAAACTTTCCCTAGATGAAGGGATGCTCAAATGATGTGGCCATGTGAGATTTTCGGGTCTATAATCCTCAGAAGCCTGACAAATATGGGATGAAAGGGTACATTGTTTCCGAGTCAAGTAGTGGTTACGTCTGTAACTATGAACTCTATTGTGGTATTGGCAGAACACTTCAGCAGATCTGTGGTGGACTTATGGAGCACCTATATGGCTTTGGCTATAAAGTGTACTTGGACAACTATTACAACAGTGTCGCATTGGCCAAATTCTTTCTGGAAGATGAGCAGAAAGTTCATGTTTGTGGTACACTTCGGCTGAACCGTGGTGTTCCTCGTGACCTGCGGCAGGAAGCTGATCGCCTTCAGCGGGGACAGGTGACATTTCGTAGGGATGGAGATGTGTTAGTGCTCGTGTGGAAGGACAAACGCCCAGTGAAAATGATCTCCATGACTCTAGGATGGAAGATTCTGGTACACAGGACAAGAACAATCAGCCAATTCGAAAACCTGCATGTGTGCTGGACTACAACAAACATATGTCAGGTGTTGACAAACTGGACCAGATGGCAAAATATTATCCCTGTACGTGCAAAACCATCAAGAAATTTGTGCTATATTTGTTTGAATTGTGCCACATCCTGTACAACAAGGCAAATCCACAGAAAAAACTTGCATTGCTGGATTTCAGGATGGAATTGATTGATGACATTCTTGCAGAATTTGGTCAGGCCGAGGCTGCCATCCCCGACCATCATTCCTCTGACTCTGAAAATGAAAGGGAAGCTCCTCAAGCTGTGGTATGTCCAAGGGCACCTAAAATTGATCCTGCCAATCGCCTGGTTGGTGGAATGAAAGCTCATGACTTGGTAAGGACAATGCTTCAAAAGATATCATGTGTATACCCATTACTGATCTGGTAAGTCATTCCCAGGTATATCCATGAAAATGGGATGCTGTAAAACACACTGGTGCCAGTTTTCTGTGTAATAAAATATGTAGGTTGAAATTTGGCATTTTCTTTAAAAATGGCTGGCCAGATGGGGGCAGCACTGGGCAAATGAGTAGCAGTGAAAGTATTAATTTAGTATGAAAAAGTAAAAAAAAGCTTAAAACCTACACTTCAGGAGTTCAAAAATAATTTTTATTTTTTGTATTTTGCACTTGTTTGAAAATTGTTGATGAAATAAAAAAAAAAAAAGCCATAAAAAACTTCTGGCAAATCTGGATCAAAACTATGAAAGAAAAAAATCTTTAAAAAGATTTCAATTTTTGAAAATCTTTCATGTCTGAATCATAAGTTCCAAAAATGGGTTTGAATTAAAATAGATAAAACATTTTGGCTTTTTTTTTTTGTTTTTTTTTTTTTGTTTTTTTTTTACAATTAAAATAGCATTTGGAAAATGTCATATCTGGAGAAAAAATTAACTGCTTTTCACTTCATCAGATAAATTGGTAATGAAGGCATCATTACAAAAAAGAATTTTAAAAAAACCCTAAGAATTCTTGCAATTTCTGAAATATTTCCAAAATCTGCCTTTATTTGTAACTACTGTATTTGGGCCAATTATGGTACAGAAATCAAGTTTCAGTAATGTTTGATTTACCAACAAACAATTTTTTCCTTATTTTCCCTGCTGAAATGGAAAGGGAGGGGACATCTTATATGCTGTATGTTTTATAAACCATTAAATGTTACTTAAAGAAAAATAATGATTTCACTATGAAAATGCAAGAGGAGATGCCAGTTTACAGTACAAAAATTTGAGTAAGACAAGTTGGAGTTTTATGTGATCAAAAATATTCAAAGAGGCTTACCAAGAAAATAACCAATGTTTTTTAATCAATTTGTATAATGAGTTGAGGTGGCAAACAGTAATTTCACATAGAGCATGAAGAATACTCAGGATATTAATAATGACAGTGTTTGATCTAAGAAATTTAGATAAAATTATTATATCTATTTCAACTAGGTGTATACAAATAATAAGACATGGAGTATATGTTGAATAATGACTTTATCTACATGACTACATTTTAATGATATCTTAGCTTTTATAGCTTAATTGATAAGACAGTGTTCAAGGCAAATCAACTCCTAAGGATAAGGGATGTAATTTGAAATATTGTTGGAAGCTAATTATTTATTTTTGATCCATTTTAGTTGCTTAAATGATAGAGAATGTAATATGACTTAAGCATTATAACAAAAATAAAAACTAACCTAAAAATTAATAATTGCAATAACTAATCCAGCATATATTAACAAACTACAATAATGATGTTATTGATTGATTTGTTTTTTTACAGCTTATCAATCTTTTGCAGGTTATTTAAAGCCAGAAAATATTTTTAGATTGTAAAAATTGTTTTAGAGATAATAATGATTTTACTAATACAAGTCCTACTAATTAACCCATAGCTTGGGGGTCAGAAGAGGTGGATTAATACCTTTTCCAAGAGTATTTTCATGTAAATGGAAATAACAAACCTGACTAGAATTGGAACTTGGTTCTCCAATTACCAATTCCAAACCATTACCCATTACACCACCTGCACATCCAAGCTTACAGCACTTGGTATTCCTAAGTGGTCACCACTCTAGGTACTGACCAGGTTCAACGTTGCTTAACTTCAGTAATCATATGAGAACTGGTGTTTTAATGTGATATGGCTATAAGCCTAATAATGATAATTAGGAAGTTAAGCAAGTTAATTTACAGACAGTAGCCTTTTAAACAAATACATAACTAAGTTTAATTCACTTAATGTACTTTTTTATAAAAAATATATCAAGTGAATTAAACTTTCATATATTTTATGCCTACAAGTTACTGTTTTTAGTAAGAAAGTATCATTTGAAAGGAGGAATGTATAGACCAACACTGACAAGAAGAAAAGAGAAACCAGTAACAATTCAATAAATTTACTGCTATATTTTCTTTTTTCTCTATTTAACTATGTATATTGCCTCTTTTAATGGTTTCTAGGGTAGGACAACTAGAGTCAACTAAAATCAAGGATCCAACAACCTAAAGCACTAATAGCCACCTTCAAATTATCTAAGAGCATATGTTTCAATTGGTATAAACCAGATTTCAGTTTGCTTCCAGTTGAAGACCACATTTGTTGTTACATTTATTTTATGGTGAACATGAATGTCTGTAAGCATCTGATAACACACTTAGATTTGTAACTGAGTTGAACTCTACCATAACATTCAGATACAAGCAAATTGATACCTAATGAATTATCATTATCTTAATTCACTCAGGTTCAAATGGATAGATGAGCTCCATCTAATAGACAAACAAATGTTTTGCAATCAGGTTTAGTTATCTACCTTCTATCATTTCTAAAGAAATACAATCTCATCAAGTTTTTAATATGAAGCTTTGTTATGATACTATTTTTGCAGATGGACTCAATTGATTCATGGAAATGCAAAATACACTTGAATTGCACCTAACTCAAAGGTAATATTTTAACCTGAAATTACACATCCTTTATGTAGCATTGCTAGATGTAGGCTAGGAAACTGATTGTCTACCAAAAATTGTTTCAATCAGCTAGTAAACTATTTCATATGCATCACATCAATCAGAGTTAAATTTATAAGATCTGTTATCTTTTCTTGTGGGATATCTAACCATCTCAAATTCAAAATGCAAAGCAAATTTTTTTAAACATTTACTATTTTACAATTCAAATGTTCATTAAAGTTTAATGTAAAAATTACTTAATTTTTTTGCACTTGCTGTTCCATGAAAATTTTTCATTCAAATAACTGTCAGTGAACATTAAGAGAAGTCTCCCCTGAAAAATGGATATATGTTTATCTGAACAGATATTCTGCCAAACTTTAAATATCCAACTGGCTCCATCTACCATAGCCATAAAATGCTATATTTGATAGTGGGTTAAAAGCAATTCAAACAAAATTATTATAGGCGATCATGGCTCTCTACTTCTCCCTCTATCCCTTGCATCTCTCCACAAGTTCCTTCCCTCTGCTTCCTCCCCCAGACCATGTTCTGTCATCCACTTGCTTAAACCTTCCAAGTATATCACACATTGTTTTCCCTTGTTTCTCTTTCCTTCTATTCAACCCATGAGTATCAGATTCTCCAGGCCCTCCTTCCTCATTATGTGTCCCAGAAACTTTGGCTGCCTCTTCCTGATGTTAAGTATAAGTCTCCTCCTTGTTTGTAACCTCTCTAAGACCTCATCGTTGCTCACACACTCAATCCATGATATCCTTAGCATCCTTCTGTAGAACCACATCTCTGTCACCTCGAGTCTATTCTTTATCTTTGAGGAAATTGTCCAACATTCGCTGCCATAAAGAAGGACAGATGTCATGTAGCAGCTCAGTATTTTTTTCTTTGTTACCAAAGAAATCCTCCTGTCTCGCAATACTCTGCCCAGCTTCTGGAATCTGTCCTTGGCCATCCAAATATGTCTATGGATCTCAATGTCACACTTACCGTCCTCTGTCAAGACGCTTTCCAGATATTTAAACTTCCGCATCTGCTTGATTTTAGTGTTCCTGACCTGAAAAATCGCATTTCAGGCTCTTCCTCTTAATGTTGACCATGCATTCTATCTTCTTGTAGTTTACACTTAGTCCTTTCTTCTCACTTTCTGTCACTACCTTCTGTAGGAGATTTTGTAATTTCTTTTCTGTGTCTGCTATCAGAACTGTGTCATCTGCATATCTTATGTTGTTAAGATTGTGAACGCCAATGCTAAATCCTGGTAGGGTTACCAATTCTCTCAGAATTGCCTCACTGTATAGGTTGAACTGGTCAGGTGAGAAGATGTATTCTTGCCTTACACCCCTTTCTATTTTTGTATATTCACTGAACTCGTTCCCTATGCGCATGCATGCTGTTTGCTGTCAGTATAGGTTCTTGATTATTCTGATATTTTTCCCAAATATATCAAGGTTGCTGAGCAGTTCCATCAGATCCTTGTAGCATTCTTTGTTGAAGGCCTTGTGTAGTCTATGAAATATAGGTACATGACCTTCTGCATCTGTATTGCTCTTTCTGATAACATTCTGAGCATGAATATCATGTTCCTTGTTCCGGTGTATTTAACAAACCCACACTGTTCTTGTCCAATCTCTGGCCTGATTCTGCTGTGTGCTCTATTCATACAGATGATGAGTTTTGTCATGTGGCTCATTAGGTTTATGGTTCAGTAATGTTCACATTTGTTTGAACCTGGTTTCTTAGGCCTAGCTATGAAGATAGATCTGCTAAGGTCTTCTGGTATATCCCCACCGTTGTAGATTTCATTTGTTATTTTGGTGATCTTGTCTATGACAAAATCATCTAAAGCTGTCAACATTTCCATTACAATTTTGTCTGGCCCAGCTGCCTTGTTTCTGTTCAATTTAGCAAGTCAGTTGGTAGTTCTGTGTATTGTTGGTTGTTCACTTTCATTGTGGAAGAGTTCTCCAATATCCTCACTCCAGCCTTGTTTATTTTTAATAAGAATACAAATATTTTTATTTTGACTGTTTCTATATACAAAAATTATCTAAAGCGAGCAAAAGTTAAAAAACCAAAATCAAAACAATTTGTAGATTTAATCCAGCCAGTCAAGGACTGAGTGTTTCAGTTAAGTTCTTTCACTTCTACCCTGATCCTTCCCTAAGAGTAATTCTGAAAAGAAATCAGATTATTTATGGTTTCATGCCACTTCTAAAATCATTTATTTTTGTATCTACAAAAATATCAAAACTATTAAATAATTCTTCAAATATTGAAATATTATCAAAAGAACATTTTACAACAAAGGATTCTCCAAAAATATTCCCAATGTCTTAACTGCAAAACTGATCAAAACATTCTCTAGGGCTTTTCTATTAAATATTTTTTTTGAGTTCCAAGAAATTCATAGATTTATTTTTTAATAAACCTACTTCTAAAATTGTTCTTTTTAATTACTGAGCAAATGAAAATTTTTATGTGAAAACAGAAAATCAGAAGATAACCCTGAGTCTTGAGCTCTCTCCTTACTTTTTAATCACCACTCATGACCAATATCTGACCCTAATTTTTACCTTATTCCTTTTCCATATCATTTCAACTGGCAACTTTTGTTTATTTCAATGAGTGCTGGATTTCATCTTATGTATGTTAGCCCCATTTACCCAAACTATTTTGGAGTCATTTTCACTTAGTCTTTACAATAGGATCAAATAGTTAAATTATTGCAGTGTGGAATGACAAATCTGTTAATTTTCATCTTTAGAAAGTTTTGATGAAACTATGTAAAGAATTAAGACAGCTTTAGAAGAAAACAAAGTGGGTAAGGAAAGGGAAAAAAAAGAGGTAGTGAAAGTAAAAAGCATAAAAAAGAAAGATGAATAAAGAGAAAAATGTCAATGGGGAAAAAGGATGAGAAAAGAAGCCGACAAGAAAGAAAAGGGTTGAGAAAAAGATGACAAGAGGAAAAGAGATGGGAAAAGAAGCTAATGAGAGAGAAAAAGGATAAGAAAAGAAACTGACTAGAGGGAAAAAGGATGAGAAAGAGACAATGAGAGGAAAAGAGATGAGAAAAGAAAACAATGAAGGACGAGGAAAGAGAAGGACAGGAGGAAAAGGTATGACAAAAGAAGCCAAGAAGAAGAAAAGGGATGAGAAAAGAAGTTGACAAGAGGTAAAAGGAAGCAAAAAGAAACCAATGGGATGAAGTGGAAAAATTGAAAAAGAATATTAATAAAAATGGAATACTATATGAGCAATAAAGATAACTAGAAAAACTGTCTTTTTCTTGAGCTAATGAAAATCTTTTAACTAATTTATATATATACAGAGAGAGAGAGAGAAAAAAAATCTATTGGAAGTCTGTCCACATCACCATCCAGTAATATAGCTACCCAGTTCATATATATTATTTTTTCTGAATTAAAAAATCAAATTGCAAGGAAAAAGCATGTCCCCTGCTTGGTGTATGCCAGATGGAGCTAAAGCGAGCAATTTCTATGGGCTTTATATATATATATATATATATATATATATATATATATATATAATGTATAAAGAGAGATAGATATTACTTCACTATATATTTAAAAAAAAAAAATCGAACAAGGTTTTGTCTACTTAAGTGAATGTTCTTCCAGATATAAAATAGCTATTAAAAACATAATCAATGAAGCTAAATTAATTTCTTCACACATTTTATGAAGAATTGAGTACCATAACACAAACACTTAACAGCAGTTTCCAAAACTATGTCGTTGATGAGCAAATTAAGTTAACTTTAATAAAAAATTTAGAAAAAATAAACTGCATTCCTGTTATAAACAAAAATAAAAAATATCATTAATTTATTCTACAAGGTGCTCCATAAAAACCAGGAAATTCAGTTTCAGTTTATTTAATTGTAGAATTGTTGTTGCATTTATTTGAAACAAAAACAAAGGATAGAAATTTAGTAACTTAAAAAAGGACAAAAACACAAATGATAGATATGGAGTTCAAAAACAGGGATGTCTACTCTAACATATGTATCCCCTAAAAATAATGTTTATAGTTATGAAATATTGTCAGTTTAAAGCTGGGGGGGGGGGGACACATGTTACAGTAGACATCCCTGATTTTATAGTAAAATCAACATCCACTGGCCTAGATAATCAAGTTTTATTAAAGGAAATGTACCTCTTGGCAGGAATTGAACCTGTTTCCTAGGTAAATGAAAGCTAGGGTCAATTCCCGTCAAGAGGTACATTTTCAAAATTAGTCCATTAGGCATTACAAAACTAGATGGTGCCCGAAGATGATGATATTACAATTTGAAACATATTTTAGCATGCCTTCTTCTGTGTTTAATGCATTTTTGTTTCTTCTTTTCTATAAAAATATCTTGAATCTTTAATTAAAATGAGTTCTGTATAATATTTTAGTATTACCTACTAATATTTTTCAGATGTTAATACTGATATTATGGCTGTTAGTGATGGGTTGACAATATATATATATATATATATATATATATATATATATATATATATATATATATATATCAGTAGCAACTTTGGGGGTCAGACTTGTTGGGATCAGCCCAAGTGAGTTAACATTTAAGTATATCTATTTCAAAGCAACAAAAATCTTTCATAGTGCATTGTTTTCATTACTGACTTCAGCTGGATCCAAAATTAATTGCTTTAACTCCATGCCTCAAAATATTGACTGAAATACATTTTTGTTGATATTGTTCACAAAAAAGAAGAAAAAAAGAAGAAAGTAAGTAAGTAAAAAAAGAATGAAATAAAATTAACATGGCTAGCTGGACTGCATAGATCTGAGCCCTTTCAAGCTGGAGACATACTTAATAGGCAATGTATTTCTTGCTTTAATTTCTAATGACTTGTATTCCCTTTTTTCAAAGAACACATTTTTATTTCAACTTGTTCTTTTCAAATGTCCATTTTAAATAAATTATTCTGTACAGTATAAGGTTTTTTAGCAGAATATATCATCTGAAAAAGGACAAATTAAATTTAGCTGGATTTAAAGAAAACAAAAATCAAAGAAATTGGCAGCCTTAACTCATTGACTGGAGGGTTGGGATGAGGAGTGTGACTGGAGTAGTGTTGAGGAAATATGATATCAGTCAGCAGTACTGATCATAAATGTACAATAAATTAAACTAAAAATTTACAGACAGAGAGATACATAAACACACCAATGCATAGACATATATACAAACACACACTTGAGATAGGTACACACATTTTACATGTGTGTGTGTGTGTGTGTGTATCTACACACACACACTTAAAAATGATGTCCTTTAACAGGTTGTTTAAGGAGGATCTTTAACTAAAACAGTTGAAGAGGTCATTACAACAGAATAAATAACTGATGTACAATAATTATAATTTTCTTATCACATGTATAAATACTGGAAGAAATAACTCAGGAAATGTGAGTTTAGTTTGATTCTAAGAGACTGAATATTAATAATGACTATCATTACTACTACTTTCCCCTGATCATAAATTCTGTTTGGTTTTCTGTCAGAAAATATACTGACTGTAGTATTAATAATAAACAGCTCTGAGATCAAATATCATTTGTCACAGGAAGGAGACATAACTGAAAAATGGCAATAAATGAAGAGCCTAAATTCTCAAGTGAAAAAAAAAAATGTTGTGTGATATTTGTTTGCAAAAGCAAATCAACCAATATATGAAGAGATGCCATAAATAAAGCATTTCATCAATTTTTTTTTTTTACTAGCTGTAGTATCAAAAGGAAATAGAAGATCAAGAAACAAGGCTTTTTACCAAAAGCAGAAGCTTAACAAGTGTGAGTAGTTAGCAAGCCATGACAACAGCATACAAATCCAAGTACAATGGAGAGAAAAGGGATTAGGATGTCATAAGAAAGAGGAAGAGGTGGTCAAACATTTCAAACACAACCACAGAAATCTGTACAGAACAAATACAGTATAGTTCTTAGCAGGGAATCTATGTTTGTTTATGAATAGGGCAGCAGAAATACTTAGGAACAAGTGGAAGCTGTGCCTTCAACACCAATACTATTGCCTTATTCCTCAATATTTTACTGTCTGCTCACAATTATGCCTTCTATTCAGAGAGCGAAAGAGCAAAGCATATTATGGTCTGAATTCTAAATTTTGTGCATTCTAGAAAATTAAATTATTACAAGTTCCACTTGTCTTGTTCACACCAAAGCTCTTTTGCATAGACATTTTTAAACAGATAACTTACAAGGAAGAAATACAACAGAAAATTCAGTTGATTGAGTATCCTTCAATTTCCTTTCTAAATAAAAGGAGAGATTGGTAAAAAGAAAAATGGTTTCTGAATATTTTTTTTTCCTATTTTTATCTGCCATGTAACCATTTAATCTTGTCTGTATTTTTTTGTTTATTGATCAATTAACCTAACTTTCATAATAAACCAAAAATAATATATTTTAACTATTTGGTTTCTATTTTTTTTAAATCATACTGAATATAAAGCCTAGAACTTTTCATAAGGATGACATGTGTGAAGTGTAATAAAAGAAAAACCTGGATTTGATATAATGAATAATAGCAATCAACTAATAATAGCTGATTGCTCAACTGTTTTAATATACTCTCCAATATTAATTAAAAAAATACAACCATTTCTAGCTGAATAAATTAAACAGTAATATTAATCCTTGCTTCACATTGATAATCATAAAAATTCAAGGTTACATCTGTCTCACTATATATGACCATTTACTGAAATTCACAGTTTACATTATTTTTAACAGAGTTTTCAATGATCAAAGCCTGCACACAAACAGAATAAACTCATCTGTTGTAACACAAGTTTTTAAAAATTCTTTTAATGTCTCATATCCCCATGAAACTAAAAAGCTGTTGTATCACAGCCATAGACCTTAAAATTAAATTATCTTTTAACAAATTTTATCTATTGTCATAGTTTTCTTTCTATGTGTATGCTTCCTTTATTGCTTTTGTCTTGATTAAAATTTACAGCATGACTTATTTTATAAGATGTTTAAAATATGTTTGATCACTTTATTCTGCACTAATGATATGTTTCAAGACATGTTCTGTAGCAAATATACATGACTAATTAGGGATTATGACTTTCATAATATCCAATCAAATGTATTTTTGCTTAAATAGTTGCTTTTCTCTTATTTCAAAGCCATGTGCTGTACCATATTTACTCAAGATTTTATTAACAAGATAAAAAGAAATACCTACAAACTCTGCATTCTCTAGTCTACATTATGCTTCAAAAGAAAAATATTCTTCGTTGCATTTGACTGAATATTTAGCATAGGGTTTCATTGAATCTCCAATCAATAAAAGCATGGCAATGTGCTTATTGTGCCATAAATATTTTTCTAGTGAAGCAATGAAACCATCTTGTCCGCAAGAACATTTTAGTTTCAAACATAAACAAAAATGATAAACCTGTAGAATATTTAAAAGATCTCCATGAGCAACAAAAAAAAGCAATAACTTCAGCATTTGAAAATGATACAGATCAAAGCAAAGATAACCTCAAAGCAAGTTATCAAATACAGCTTATTGCTAAAAATGGAGGATCCAATAATGTTAAAGTTATTAAATGAGGTTTTGAAATGCTTATATTGATTGTGATGCATCAGACCTAGCAGCCATTTTAAAAACATTAATGATAAATAATAAAACTTTTAGTGTGCAGATTGACAAAATGGCTATTGACTTTCAAAAGCAATTTTTTATTTCAAAGATCATTTTCACTTCAATTAAATGAGTTCATGGTTAACAATGCTTTAGTAATGACCTATGCTTATTATTTTGATGAAAACAATCTACTGCAAAAAGAATTGCTATTTACTAATAATGTTACCATTTATACAAAAGGTACATTTACTTTTTTCAATCAGAAAGTTATGCTTTGAAATGAACATAACACTGACAAATATTTATGCTTGTGCAACAGATGAGGTACTAGCAATGGTTGGTACTACCAACATTGTAATAAATTCTAATTAATAAGATCAAATTTAACATTAAAATGATCAAGTATTAAAGCACTTTTATAAGGATTGGGGAAACATGTTTGATTCTTCACACATAACGGCCAATGCTTGATAGATTTTGTAGAATTGTATGACACTGTTTTCTTTTTAAAATGCTAAAGAATGAGTCATAATTGAAAAACTAGAAAGATTTTTTTTTACTTAGCTCATATATTCACAGAGTCAAATGAAGTTACTTTATATAAAAAATTATATATTGCAAGTAAAATGTCTTATTTCTTGAGAAACTAAATGTGTTTAGACAAAATATCATGAATCATGAATTTCATCAGTTTAATAAGTTATTTTTCCAGTTAAAAATGCTCTTAACAATTTATGATTTGAAAAACTCTACCAATCATTTTGCTGCATCCTATATTGACATGGAAAATTGATTTGAAGACATCATCAGCCTCAAACTAGGTATTTCTTAGATATCCCATTTAACCCTTTAGCATTCAACCCACCAAAGCCCACCCCATAAATATTGGCTTGCAATGTTCAACCCACTATAACCCACCCTATGTATACTCTGTCATAATATATGACAACATCATTGCAAATAACATAGGAAGTCATGCAAACAGTGTGATTTTGACCACAAAGAGTGAAACTTCAAGTGTTGATATTTATTGGGCAGATTTGAGCATGTTGAACATTAAAAGGTTAATATAAACATATTTGAAGTGAAAGCTACTTACCAGGAAGAGTTATTGCAATTCATGTATGATACAGAGTAAAGCCTATTTTAATGAAAGTTGAATACCTACAACTTAGATATAAAAGTCCCGGAACCTTATCCACATTTATAAAATAAGATCTGACTATAATAGTTATCAAAACTTTGTATTTAGTTGAAACAGCATTTAGGGTAGTGAATAAGATTGTTATCAAAGTGAGAAATTGCATGAATGCAGCAGAGAGAGAGGGAGAGAGAGGGAGATTTGTTTCTGAGAACAATAAAACCAAATATAGAGGGTTGAGTTAACAATCATCAGCCACAAGGTTCTTATGAATGGTAAATATTTATTCTTATACAAATTTCTATCCTTAGAGTAAACATTTAAGAATTCTCCAAAGATATCAACAATATCAATAATAATTAAAGCAATTAAAAATTTCAGTTCATTACTTATTTTATCAATTATTTTTGCACAAAATGCTATACTCCAAAAATATTTTCAAATTTTATGGTTGGTGGGTGGTAAAAAAATATCCAATGGGCAACGCAAATAAACAAGTCACCAGTTGCTGACTCAGCGTAAAGTTCAGATCATCTGCTGGTTCAGTGATATTTCTTTGTTGTCATGGTCATAACAAGCTGTACTTCACACTGAGTCTAATAGTATGATTAATTTATCTCTTATCACCCCCCACATACACACACACCTTATAAGTCCTTTCTCAAAAATAATCAAGCTGATCATAAAACAGGAAAAAATCTTTCAATGATTGATGGCATTTGATTTAGACAGAACATTTGTGAGTATTCACCTGAGCACACATTTCTCATGTTATGAGAAATATTTTTGGCATCCTCTTCCCAGAATAATTCACCATTTTATTTGTAAAGCTGAAGGCGACATATTACACAATAATCCTAAAGAAGTTAAAATAGATCATTAATAAAGAGAACAAGAGAGGAAATACTGAGAAGCTGTAAAAGCGGAAGTGATACAATTCAATCTGTTTCTTTAAGGAAAACTCCCTTTATACATGTGCATACACACACACACATAACCATGTATGAATACACAGACACATTCAGAGAAAGCAAAAGGTGAAAAGTAAGTTTTAAAAAACTAAATACACATAAGAAATAGGTAACAAGAGATAGATATCACTTTTCGCAATGAAAATAAAACTTTGCCCTGTCTGTTAATTGAATGACATTTCTATAAAAAAGAAACTTCATAAGAATATTATGATAATTACAAATATCCTCTGAATACTAATAAGTTGCTTGGAAGGAATTTTAAAATGTGAAGAATGTAATGTGTTTGTTTTGTTTCTTTTAGTTCTATTTGATTGTCTTTTAAATAGATACAACTTATCAATGTTAAATGATAGAAAAACTGCAGACTATAAACTTTTTAGGATGAAGTGGGTGATGCATCTTGCTTAAATTTGAATTTTCAATGAACCCTGAGCCATATCCAATCTCCTCTTGATAAACTTAGTTTTCTTTTTTGAGGAAAAAATTTAAGTTGTCAGCTAGGAGTTTAACCCCTTAAGAAACTACCCAGGGGCATGGGGAAAGGAGTGCTTTATCTTTTCTTTTAACTTTAGAAATGTTAATGGTGTCAAAAGAAAAATCAGAAATAAATTCTTTTTATTTCCACTGTAAAATTTACCATAATATGAATAAAGGAAATCTGCATTTTTTTATTGTTTATTTTATTTTTCACATTCATTTCATTTTGTTAACCTTTCAGAGTACAAGATATATCATTTTAATCAGGTAGGGTATATTTTAAGAAAAATACCTACATATTTTCATGATTCTTATATATTCTTAATTTATAAAACAATGGTTCAAATTGAAATGTTGGCTGGAAAAATTGCTCTTGTAAAGAATTAAATCAGAAAAAAAACAAATAAGAAACATATACCAAAAACACAAGAAAAAAAATAATCAGAAAAAGTATTTTCCAATTGTTTTCTTTAAAAATAATGAAAGACATGAAAGAAATTTTAAAATATTTTGTGAAAGTGAAGACACATGCAAAAGCATTCTTGCTTTTATATGTTCCCCAGTATAGAAACTGCAACCCGTGTTTTACAAGCATAAAATAAAGGCATTTTAAATGTGCACAATTAAATCAGTCTATGTATACTTAAAACTGCTTTGTATATATGACAATAAATGTGAATACACACACTTATATAGAATTGTGTTTCCTTTACCTGAATAATCATAAAAAAATAATTTCTGTAGATGTACTAAAATCAGAATGTGTGTGTGTGTATATGTGTATATATATATATATATATATATATATACACAAACCTCACATTTGAGTATCTAGAAACATGATGCGTGAATTTAAACAGCATTGTATATTATAGAACAGTCTTTTCCTGGTATCTTTTGTGAATACATGTGCAAAGAAGAGATTACTTGAAAGGAGAAACTAGGTATTAAAGGAAGTAACTTTCTCAAATGTTAAATTTTACAAACTGGGTAACACCTCTATAACTAGTACATGTGTATATTTCTAAGCAACAGTATAAACATGGAATGTGTATATATAATATCATTGTATTATGAAGCAGTGACTGGTACTACATTAGTTTTGTGTTTCATTTCATGTCCCATATTTGTTGCCTTGTGCCAGACTAAGATAGGAATAAATATCTATATAACAATAGAAATAGAAATACTCATGGAATTTATGTGAGAATACCTAAAACTGATTTTTCTACACAAAATTGGCAATTATGTAAATACAAAATTGATTTATATATATTTGCCTCTGACACCATGACTCAGTAACCTGAGTGAGTGAAAATGTGAATGTCTATCTGGCCATAGATTTTCTAGGTGGAAATGTTTAGAAACTCGTGAAATTTTGATTCTAGACAGGCATACACACTTGTTCTGGCTGTTCACATGCTTACAGACTGATTTATAAAAGCTTGTATTTTATTGCTTCCAGGGATGTAAATTAAAACCAGCTGACAATTCAGTTCTAAATATATGAAAATGACAGACAATGAGCAGGCATTTTTTGTTATTTTCATTGGTTTGTTTCTGTTCAAATTATGACATATTAGCAGTATCCCCCACCCCTTTCTAAAAAGAGGATTGCAGTTTTTCAGATACAGTAGAATAATCTGAAGCAGCTAAATTTAATGAAGGAACTTCTCATCTCATTAGCAATATTTATCTCATTTTTTCACAGAAAAAAATTGATGCAGTCTTTCTTTAGAATCCAACCATAAAAAGATTTATCTAGAATTGTTTGTTGAAGACCATAATTATATATATATATATATATATATATATATATATATACACACACACCTTAATTTTTTTGTGTAGGTAGGTATTTGCCTTTTGTTTATAACTGGTTTCTTATCATATATATATATATATATATATATATATATATATATATATATATATATATAAACCTAGTGAGCGAGAACCTACCTACCTACCTAGGTTTCTCCTAACAGATTATCAGGGTAAAACTAATAATGATGATATATAGGTATCTCCTATATATATCACATAAGCATGAAACTGATGGTCACAAACTCATATCCATTCAGCTAAATATGGTGTGTGTGTGTGTGTATATATATCCAAATGATACAAAGAACAAATGAATTAAAAATCCACATATCGAAGCATTTACTTTTTTAAAAAGTGCTCATTACAAAGTAGAGAAAATTATTATTATTATATTTTTATTATAAGAGGTCATAATAAAACATTTTCAGATCGCTACACAAAGGCTTTCATGTTTCAATACTATGATTGTATTTCCACAGGCAATGGTAGGTAACTGGTTATAAAAGGATTTTAAAATGCTTCCTAAGAAATCATTTTATAACCATTTACCTACTTTCGCCTGAGGAAGTACAATCATTATACTGAAACATGAAAGCTTTTGTATAGCAATTTAAAAATGTTTTTATTATAAACTCTTATTATAATAATAATAATAATATATATATATATATATATATTAGATTATACAGTATATATATATATATATATATATATATATATATATATAACGAGGTAATCATACAAAGAATTAATTAGCAATGTTAATGTAATTAATGACAAAATCTCTTTGCTAACAGACTTAATAAATCATTAACAATTCATTGAATAACGCAATCATTATTTTTTAAATTGTAAGATATATTTGGTGTTGTAGGACAGCTAGTACTTTCGAAAATATCACATTTTCATCCTCAGGCTGTAATTTTCCCCATTTCCAGGTAAACTCCAAGATGAAAAAATACTAAGACATTACTCTATTAATTGGACAATTATCATATATCATGTAAAGAAGAAAAAAATTATCTAGTAAGCAAAGTGGATAACAAATCTTTAGAGAAACCCATGTATAATTTATACCAACCATGAAAAATTCAAATATGCATTTATAAACTTTATAGCATTTAAATAAATATTCAATTTTTGGTGAAGACCTGAAATACAAATATTTCATAAATTAAGTGGCTCAGTGGTTTGTTTTAAGCTATAGACTAATTAAAAATAGCCAGGCATACATAATATAAACAATTTAGTAAAAGTTTGAATCAGTTTTTTTTATCATTTGCACACATTTAATATATTTCAATAAAACCAGTAGTATGGGACTTGAATAAGTATACTGTGAGTTAGATTTTTGTCGAATTAAAAATGAAAGAATTTTGCAATTATGAAGATATAGTAAGAAATAAATAAAATGATTCAATCTGATTAAAATATTATTTCAAATCAGTTTGAAAACTTATAACCAAATGATAATTTGAATTATTGAAATATTTTTGATCTTTCAATTATGATCAAAATATCCTAGCAAAATAGATATCAATGCCTATCTAAATCAGCACAATTAAACCCAATAAATTTGTGTTTAGGCATATACAATAATTACTTTTATTGCAAAAAGACAATATTTACAGAAACAAAGTTTAGCTAGAAAAGGCTATATGATTTTGCTAATGTATATTTTCAGGTTCCAGTCTTTCTCATGTATAAATGAAAATATCAACATAAATCCCATTAGGATCATAAGGGCACCACATGTACTGCAAAAGAAAAGGTGTGTCTAGGCTATGATAGCCTGACGGAGCCAATCCCTCTTTGAATTCAGAGGTGTTCTTCTCCTAGACTGGTTTGTCCCACCAATACTAAAGTGCCCAGTCTGCCCTATTATTTATGAGGGTTTGAATTTTTGTTCTCTTAGACTGGCTGCTGCCTAAAGCTAAAGAGTCTAGACTTCTTTGTTATTTAACCCACAACTGGGGAAAGTTGGATTCAAAGTAAACAAAACAGATTTGGTCAGAATTTGAACTTTGTCCACTTATTCCTTTTTCTGTACCGATAACCATAACACAACCTGTATAAGGGAAAATATTGTGTGCATTTTACTTATTATAAAAAATAATTTTGAATCAAAATGTTCTTAATCTTTTAAACTATTCTACTTCAACAAGGAGGGATATTGAAAAACTATCCTAAACCATACGATCATAAAAAACTGACAACAAAAATTGCTCATTTTTCTCTAATATTTAGCTAGAATAGTTTTAAAAGATATATATGCTTTTTTTTTTCATACTTTTCAACATTTAAGTTTTTTATAGTCAAATGAATTTTTTAAAATTTTCTACTTCAGATTTGAAAAAACTTTATTCAAATAAATAAACATGAACTTAAGCATTAATATGAAAACAACAATAATGAAACAAAAAATGATCAAGTTTCTTTTAAAATTTCATTTTAAAACATTGAGTAAAGAAAAAAAAAATCAAGAATTTTAGAAATAAATAAAAAAAAAGCATTTTCAATACCACTCTATACAAAAAAAAATACCCAGACCAATAATGACTATATATATATATATATATATATATATATATATATACACACACACACATGTACATACATATATAAACAAGAGGTTAAGAAAGGAGTGTTGAAATTCAAATGAATCCAAATGATAGGTTGAATTAAAGACTACAAAATAAAACTGCCTCTATGTCATTGTCAATTACCACCCTCAGCATTTCAGTACAAAACATTTTTAACAAAGCTACAAAAAGTCATAATTTTATTTTTTAAACCTATCATTTGAAAAATTAATTCATATATTCTGCAAAGTGTTTGAAAATATCCTTAAACCAATAATTGATATAATTAATTTAAAAATTCCTTATAAGAAAGAAATAGATTCTTTTATCTGCTATGAGCAATTTCTAACAATCATGAAATTATTATTATTTTTAATGAACCATCACTGATTACATTCTTAATCTCTTTGAATCTAGAGCATGTTTATATACTTCATATATAAACATGACGAAAAACTACATTCATCTCTTTCTGCTTCCATACTGACATTTGCTATCTCAAAAACCTCAAGCAATACAAAGAAAAATAGGGTTTATTTGAACTGTTCATTAAAACACTTGCTATAGTCCAGTGAAAATCTAACCCTGCTGTTCTTGGCTGGGCTTATTTGTTATTGTGGAAGAAGGTTGAAAATTAAAACTAATGACAATGGTGCTTGCATATCAGTAATGCATAGTAAAATAAAACATGAAAAAGAGTTAAGAAATTTAAAACATTTGATGAATGAGAAAGAAAACAATGAAACTATTTTGGTGAAGTGCAAGCAAAAATTAACAAGAAACTAAAATATTTTATACAAATATCTTTTGCCATATTCAAGCAAAACTTAAGTAGAAAAAATTTTAAAGCCATTTGTTAATAAAAATTAAAAAATGAATATTAACATTTGCATTCTTTTATTGACATAGCAATAAAATTAACTTCATGCTTTACTGAGGAATTTTAATTGGTAACAGAAAATTATTTTTATGAACTCTTTTTGCCATTTTTTTAAGCAGACTAAAATAATTAAGTCATTTCTAACTATAGAAAATTATTCTTCCCCTTATTAGAGTTTATCCATCACTAACCAAGAGCCTAGCAATATGAAAATTATCACAATTTACAAAAATATTTGATGACAAGCACAGGATATACTGATATAAATATATATCTCTATATATGGTGATATAAAATTATATAAATTTATATAATATGTAAAAGTAAGAGGAAGACACTTTGGTCATGATCATAAATTTTAATGATTTCTAACATCAAATATTAGATATGATAAAAAAAAAAAAAAGGAAAAATGAACAGTCAATTATCCAAGAGAGTTATCAGCAGCATTAGAGAATATTTGACATTAAGAGATGCAAGTTCAGAATTCAGCCTGTGATCAGACAAGTTTGCATTTCAGCTTGTTATTTTAAAAATTGATAAAAAATTATTTCAACACAAAGTAAAAAGAAAAAAAGA